>JAPPVO010000016.1:22286091-22845188 GCA_030407325.1 Camellia japonica | reverse complement strand
GAAAGGGCCTGCGAAAGGTGCTGGGACAGGTGTTGTGTCCCTTCCATTTGTGGGAAACCCTCCAACCCCCCGGGTATAAATTCGAATAAGGGATTATTATACCCCCTAGTGCCAGGTATGGCTTCGAACATGGGATTTGTAACCATTCTTATGCCAGTTTCTTGTACTTGGCCAGATCCACCAACTTGTGTGGCTTCACTGTTAAATACTGAGGCATTTTGGCCTGCTATAGGCCTCGAAATGGGTTCATACCAAGACTGAGGTGATGGTCTTTCATAGTTCTGAGTACTAGTTTGACCATTAGGCTGTCCATTAACTTGCATAGGCTGTTTATCTCTAGCCAATCTTTGCTGAGGGACATTTAAAACTTCCTCTGTGTGTCTTGTGTTTGTTGGTTGGTGGTTATTCATTCGATCCAAAAAGGATGTTGCCCACCTTTCCATTGTGTTCATTAATTGTTGTCCCATAGCATCTACTAAGCCATCCCATGGATTTGTTGGCTAATAGATGGAACAGTGGATGGTCCAATTCCTTGGTTTCGTCCAATATTATGAACATATGGTTCTTGTCCCGAAGTACTGGTCTGTTCGACCATAGGTTCGGATAATATGGGAGTTTCCACAGGATGTGTTACCACATTATCCTCTGGATTAGGTATCTCTACCTCTCCTTCTACGCCTTCTTCCAAGCGTTCATTTTCTCCTTGTCGTCTTCGTCTAGCCATTTTAACAAGTCCCACTGGGCGTGCCAAAAATATATGTTGGCTTTTTGGCTTTTCGAAGGGTATTTTTGTAAATGCGAGCGTGCCAGCAAGGATCAATCAGTCCTTACAGAAATTATAATTGCCAACCAATTATCAGACGATTGTGTTTTAGTTCTTTCAGCCTCAATGAAGAGGACTTTTACTGGTGGCTTGACTTAGGAGAAATTAAGAGAATAACAGTTAATATGAAGAACAATCGAAGTATTTCATTAACATGAACACTTACAATGGTCCAAACTCGGCCTCGAAGAGGTTTACAGCAACAGTCTACTTGAATCTACTTGAAACTACTCCTATGAATCGAAGTGCAGTGCAGGTATTTAAAGTGCAGGAAATTAAAGTACAGGAAATGTAAAACTGGAAAAGAAAATATGAAGTAAAGACTGGTTTGTATGATCTGAGTCTGGGGGTTTTTTCTGGGGACCTCCTTGCTATTTATACTCCTCAAGGATGACCATCGAACTGCACTTCAAACTGTCGAACCGCTCCTCCATGATTGCTGATCATGCTGCCTTAGAAGTAGTTCCACTACGCCTTTCCTTGCAGTTGAACTTCCCTCTTGTATTTGAATTTGAATATGAGCAACCGTTGAAGCCACGTCATCTTGTATCTCTTTTATTGATCCTGTGCTACTCAGATCACGTGAGAACCAATTTTCACTGCCACGTGTACGATCAAGATCGAAGACTTGAGCAGTCTCCCCATACTATCATTGCTTTGCCACGTGTCGAACTATAATTGGTTTTTACAAAATATGTAGCCAACAGAAATATAAGATTTCTTTTTTATGAAAGTTTAAAATATTTGTAATGTTATGTGTAGTAAATGTTATGAGTAGTTAATTCATGGTGTACATCTTTAAAGTGAAAGTGAAAGTTATGAATTATTATAGTTACGTTATAAACAGTGTAGTGTAAATCTTACGAATTATTTGTGATGCAAAATGTTACAAACTATTTTGGTGAAAGAAGTTGCAATTTGTTATGGTTATGCTACATACATATATTGTGATAATGTGTATACAATATGTACCTTTTGAAAAGTGTACACCATAATAACTCCCTAACATATTATGTTCTAAAATATATTTTTAATTATATTATTCACTTTATAAATGAAATGAAATTCACAATTTTTGTATCTCATTAGCCCAATAATTATTTATCGCAACTGCAATATAAAAACTCTCATTGATTAGTAATGCTATAATATAATATTAATGTTACATCAAATATTTAATAAAAATAAGAGTTTATCCATTTTCAATTAATAGCATGAAAAATCACAATTATTTATTGCATGAAAATTCATTGCTTTAAATCTAACCTCACTTATCTTCCTATGTTTGTTTTTGGCCCCCCCAATGATCGAATTCTGGGTCCGTCCCTGCATCATTCCAAGGCAAAAAGCATAAAGAGCCTTAGTGTACTTTGTTGATGTGTGACACCCATTGTGTGTGTCACGTGACACTCCAAGGCAAAAAGCATAAAGAGCCTTAGTGTACTTTGTTGATGTGTGGCACCCATTGTGTGTGTCACGTAACACTCCAAGGCAAAAAGTATAAAGAGCCTTAGTGTACTTTGTTAATGCGTGACACCCATTGTGTGTGTCACGTGACATATTGTGTGTGTCACATGACACTCCAAGACAAAAAGCATAAAGAGCCTTAGTGTACTTTGTTGATATGTGACACCCATTGTGTGTGTCACATGACATATTGTGTGTCACGTGACACACTCTCATAAAGAGCCTTGGTGTACTTTGTTGATGTGTGGCACCCATTGTGTGTGTCACGTGACATATTGTGTGTGGCACGTGACACACCCTCATAAAGAGCATGCATCAAATAACATCTAAATGAGGGCATTAAGGTCCCTCAAAATATCCAAGGACTAAACAGTTTATTAGAAATAAATTGGGACCAATTGGTTCATAAGTTTAACATTTGGGATTTATTGGTAAATCTCCATATAATATATATGTTTAATTTAAAATGTTATTAACTAAGAAATTTAGATTAAAAAAAAAGGTAAAACAAAGTTAGCTTCGTCTTCTTATATTAAAATTTAACTTTGACTAATTTTTTTCTCTTTCTTACTCTCAAAATAAGCATGTGAGATACATTCTCTGCTAGTTTGGATGGAAAATGTAACTGTAGCATTTTAATCTAAAATTACATAGAAGGTATGTGACTATTTTTAAAAGGTACAGGGAGCTAAAGTGCTTGTACGGGGAGCAAATATTCCGCTGTGCCCGTACTCCTTTCATCCAAGCTCCTTGTCTATCCGATCGACCTACGAGCACAACGGCGGTGAGCTACCCGGCGGTATGTGGCCGGAAAACCCCTCCGACGATCAAGTTAGCACACACACTCAGGGAGAGAGAGAGAGAGAGAGAGAGAGAGAGCAAGAGAGAGATATCACAATAAGTGTTTCTCACCAAATAATGTGCCATCCCTAGCATGGGGGGCACAGTCATGCTTATATACTTTCTGCGCTCAAATCTGCTCACATTAGTCTCTTGACACGTGGAGCTGCTTTCCCATCTGTCAGCACAAATCCAGCGGACACCACCTAACCAAACCACCAGACTACATTAGCGGGAGCTCGGCAGCCCGGTGGCATAACCTTGGTTTCTCACGACCGTGCTGCGTAACAAGCCCGAGTGCTTCACTTGCTGAGCCCCATAGCTACCGGGCTCAGTAACATTTCGGCAGAGCCAAGTTCAAGATAGGCCGAGCCGGCATTCAGAAGACTCTTCACACCGAGCTAAACGTGCTCCCCTAAAGCCTGGGCTAGCAGATGATCATCTCGGCCAAATTAGCTCGGTCCAAACACGATACCTAGACCTCGGATCTCGGCCTCGACCGAGCAAGACCAACTCTGGGGAAGCCCAAGTTAGCTCAGCCTAAACAAGGACCCGAGCCTCAACCGAGCAAAACCCACTTTGGATAGGCCCAAATTAGCTCGGCCCCACATGCTCGGTCTTAATCTGTCCAGCTTCTACCACGGCCCAAAGCCAGATTATAAATCTCCTTCTCAATTACCCCTTAATTCTGTCCGCGCAAGCGTGACCGGGATTACATGACCCGACCGGGGTAGATCCTGCCTCGATTCTTAGTCCGCAAGACGTAAACCGCGCTAATCCCCACGTTCGGTTTCTAAGCTTGCTCGGTTAATGCCTCAACTCGCCACCTTGTCTCTTCAGTATTGACGCTGCCGCCATTATGAACACGCGTCGACCATTTATTGGCCTCGAGCAGCCAACCCAGACGTCCTTTCACATTCGAAATTTTGGCGGTTCTTTTCGCCTATAAACACGCCACTTCCCCTTCACATTTTCTTCTTACTGCCTCTCTTTCGTTCCAGACGATCAAGCACCATTGTTGCCCTCTACTACCAAGCACCATTCTTGCTCTCGAAGATTCGACTCTTGTCTCTTTCTGGTAAGTTCTACGAGTCTTTTTACTGCTTTTTGATTTCGTATTTCACATTCTAGGGCACAAAAACCATTGGTTTTAGGATATAACCCCCCAAAAACCTCTTCTGCCCCTACTCTCTCTGCTGTTCTTCAACTCCAATGATGAACACACGAAGATCTGGAGCAGACCGGGCTCCAGGTCTTCTTTTGATCCCAAAAAACCTAAACCGAGCAAATTGCGAGTTTGCAAAAACTCCTGTAGGAACCAAGGTAGGAAGAGGACTCGACTACTAGACCAGGCTAACATCCGATCCACTTGAGCGGCCGAGCTTCTGGATTTACCTTCGTGATCGAGGTGGTCTGGCACTCCATCTAACCGAGCTAAAGTCAAGCTCGTTGTCACGACCCAAACCCGCCCCTATAGGTTTAGCATTGTAACCGGCTAGTAATCCTTGGACTACCGAAGGCTTCTGAACAGATTAACAAAATTAAGGGGCTAGCGAAAGCAAATACATAATTATAGTTGTCCAATGAGCTGTGCTGACTTATATGAAACGGAATATTTAAAACTTTATATACATGACCGGTAGTCATACATTATACCCACACACATTACAGTATTTTAAGTACAGCCAACGACATCAAATCAAGTCTTAAATAAACAGAAACCACAGAACTTAAACATAGGATGCTTCGGGAACCTCCACGTGAGGCACAATGGTTGGCTGACAACAGAGCATAGATCCAGACAAAAGCCTTCAGGCTCGGGCTCCAGAATGCTCACATATACATATATATACACACAATGAGCTAAAGCCCAGTGAATAACATTAAGGTAAAGGGTTAGTGAACGAAATCCGAATATATCTTAAGTGTAAAACAGACCAGAGCATAATCATTCTCATATCAGAACATAATAATGGTACATCCCATAGAGCACATCACAGAACGTCTTCCGACTAAAGTAATCGGTTCTGGATACCGATTAAACACATCACCACAATGAAGTGGCTAACGAGATCTCGTAAACTTGTATGTCATGGACTCGCATTTTCATGCCGCCCCCATGACTTGGGACTATCTATGGATGCCATAATAGATTTCAAACTTGGAATATTCGTTCACGAAAACATATATCATTTCAGAAATCAGAACTTATCATATTTCATTTGGAACATAAGTCATATGAACGTATCTTCACAATAACGTTACTCACAGTAGTTCCAGTAAGTGGTCAATCAATCCTCGAGTCTTGACCTACAATCACAAAATACATAACACAAGCATGTCTTATCATTACACAGTCATGTGGCCAACATGGCTTAGTTTACATCTTATTGATTCTTGTTCTTCCTTAACACATTGCTCAAAACACACTCTTGAATCTCATGACTTAGTACATTCATTCATTAGTGTGTTTCTAATCCATAACCTCATTACTATGGCTTAATTAAGGCTTAGGAATGCCTAAGATGCAATGAGGATGCCAAAACATGCCTTGGAACACTTAGTCAAATTTTCTAAAAATGAGGTCTACGCTCGAGCGTGGGGTTCCCCGCTCGAGCGGACATGCAGACAATGAAGCTCCGCTTGAGCGTGACTTTCCCTGCTCGAGCGGACTGTAAACTCTAAAAGTACTAGATGCAAGATTTTCACGCTCGACGGGCGCTCGACCCACGCTCGAGCGTGGTGCATGAATTCAGGGTTCACGCTCGAGCGTGAAAGTCCCCGCTCGAGCGTGGGTCAAATTTTTGAAAAATCTAGATTGACCTCCCAAGCTCAAAACTCGAATTCAACCATCCAAAACACATCTCTTGGGCCCCAAAACTTGAGATAACTTAGTAAACTTGTAAAACATGAAGAATTTAGGATTATTTCATAAAATCATGGCCTAAGAGTTTGTTAAAAACTCACAATTTCAACATAAAACATGAAGAATGTTCATGAACACAACATGCATGGATTTTTCTTGTATCAAACTTCTCAAAACATGATCAAACACCACAAAACAACTTGAAACTTGATGATTTCCCTAAATGAAGATGAATTTCAAACATGCAAAAGAGGATTCATGGAAATCATGCTCAATTGGTAAGAAAATGCACATGCATGCATGAATTAACTCTAAATTCAACATCTTTGGTCCAATTCTTGTACATAATCACAAATTCTTCTTGAAATGATCTACTTAATGGTTAAAAGTCATAATTAAGTCTTAAATCCTTACCTAGAGTCTTCAATTAGCTAGGTACTTGCACAATCTTTGATCAATTCAAGTTATAGCCTTCAATTCTTCTTCAATCTCTCCTTCTCTCTCTCTAGAATTGTGCTCCCTCTCTCTCTAAAATGTCTCACCAGATTTTTCCACTCAAGGGAGATGAAACAAAATGAGTTCAAATGAGCTTATTAGGCTTATATAGGCTTATGGTGCTAAAACACATTAATTAGAACATAAGGCTTGCCAAACGCGACTTAACGAATCAGACTGAATCAATTTTTAATAAAATTTTCCCTAAGGTTCTAAAAATTTCAAATAACATATTGATGTAATCAATTTCGATTTCGGGTGCCGATAAGGCTTTCGATTTCCATATTAAAGCGAAATTCTAAACAGATATTTCTGCAAGTCACAGATAGAAAGCCAAACATCATGCAATTTACATAATAATCCCGTAATTTATTTTATCCACTCAATTAACATCCTTAATTACCGATTAGTAGCTAATTACGGGTTGGGGTTATTACACTCGTGTTGCGCGACCGCGCTCCCACTTACAGTTGCCCTCCTTTTTCTGCAGAGTCCAAGGGGACCACGCACCAACACTGAGGCTCTCAAAGACCGAGCAGCCATCAAACGAGAGTTTTTGACAAACCAACACAGCCGTGTTAAAAACAGCCGGCTACACATGGGGCGCTACCACTTCCTGGTTGATACGCCGGTCGCATTAGCCGCGTTCCAGGAAAAATATGGCGTCCCTGCTGACGTACACCTCGAGCTCAGTGAGGAGGACACAGCCCTTTGGGGCAGACTTGACCAGTGCCCTTTCATCATTCTTTCCATTATCGAAGGCGGCCTTCGCTTCCCGGTCAATCCCCTTATGTGCGAGTTCTTGAGGCGCACCGGGCTAGCACCGACGCAAGTCTCTACCAACACCTATAGGATAATTAACGGGATAGCCAAGCTGAACAACCGGCTAAGGACCAACCTAGGATTAGCCGAGATACTTTGCCAGTATACCCTCGGGCATATAGGCGACGGCCTTGCCTATTATATAAAAATCAGACCGGGCAAAGAGAAGATAGTGACCAGCACCCCGGACAAAGACATGCATGACGACGACTTTTTCTGGGTGTCCGGTAATTATGAAACAGCCGACGTGTTGGGCTGGTATATCAGCAAGGACTTCGGTTCAACATGTAAGCCGTGCTAACTGCTCGGTCAAATTACTTTCTTTTTATATTCTGTACTTAATATCTTTTCTTCTTCTCCTCTTTGCAGCAATCGAAGCTTTGCAAGCCAACTACCATTATCCCAACGAAGCAGCCATCAGAACCATGCTGCGGTACCGTAACCGAGATTGCCACGAACTTCTCGGCTACGTACCGACCTACAGATACTCCGCTCCCCGCCGAAGTAGAGTAACAGACTTTCTTCGAGCGCCATCTCCGCCCCCCGATCCAACTCTACCGGACGTGCCCCTAATCCGGCTGACAGAAGCAGAGGAGATGGCCAAACGAAGCTGCATCAAAAATCTCATCACCGCCACATCCACCGAGCTGCAGAGCATCCCTTCCCGTGCAACTGCTACCGGTCAAACAAACGAGACCGTGGTTGCATTGGCGTCACCTGCAGCTGTGCAGACAAACAAGGAAAGCCGCTGAGTTGGGAAAAGGCCTTGCACTACCGATCCTTCAGCTGAGCTCGTTGCGGAGCTAAACACCGAGCAACCAGCGGTCACAACCGAGCCAACACCCCTCTGGAAGCCACAACTGAAGCACCGGGGAAAAGAGATCCCGGCCAGTGCTTCGGTCAACGGGGATAAAGAGCACCTCCTCGCCTTCGGCCTAACCAAAGCCCTCCTTCTGCCGAACGACGTGACCGGAAGTGACCACGTGCCCGACACCCGGCTCGTGAAGTCCTCGGTCAAGTCTATGACCTGGGTAAGAATTTTGCATGCTTTATCCAAATATTTCCAAGTGTTTGCTCGGTTTCCTTTTTCTAATCAAACTCTCTTCTTACAGGCCATCCAAAAACAACATCTGGTGATGGAGCGGATTCATAGACTCCGGCAAAAGGCGACCGACGCTGCTAGTCAGGTTGAGCACCTTCAAACCGAACTGGGGCGGTCGAAGGCTTCCTTAAAAATTACAAATTTCGACAACCCAAAATTGCTCGGCCAACTTGGAGACACCGAGCAAGAAAGGGACACTCTCCGGGCCGAGCTGGAAGCGTTGAAACAATCGAAAAAGGATGAGGTGGACAAGGCCAACAACGCCGGTTTCAAGGAGGCCGAGGAAAACTACACCAAGCAAGTTCATGCCACCCAGGACATTTTCTTCAAGTCCGGCTGAAGGCTGCTTGTGAACAGCTCGGCCAAGGATCTGGAACTGACGTGTTTGCCTCCCCCCTAGCGGCCTTTCTGCCGATGTACATGGTGCCTTACGCCAACAATGTCTTCAATGCGTTGCAGGCTGAAGCTGAGGAAGAAGGCGAGGACGAAGCCGAGAAAGATGCTGACGGAGAAAACCACCCAAAGCAGCTCGGTCAGGTGAAGACCAGCGTCCAAGAAAAAACAACCACAGTCGACCTAGAAGCAACTACAACCGAGGATGACTTCGCTGACCTGTCCCCCTTAGTTTAGTTTTCTTTTCTTTTTTCAAGAATGTAACCGGGTTGCCTGCCCCACCTTATGTAATTCGGTTTTACATCAATGAAAAGTTTTGATTTCTTTAACTGTTGCATTGATTGTTGGACTGTGTTTTGTTATCTCGCCAGGAACCTTTGAACAAAACGTCAATAACTTTAGCCGGGGCAAAGCACCTCAGCTAAATCTTTTGAGTGGGACAAATCACCAACCCCTTTAACCGGGACAAAGCATCTCGGCTAAAGCCTTAAGTAAATCGGCTCATTCAACCGGAGTAAAGCTTCTTAGTTGAAACCACCGAGTTGAGTAAATCATCAACTCATTCAACCGGACTAAAACATCTCAGTTGAGACCATGGAGTTGAGCAAATCATCAACTCATTTAACCGGAGTAAAACATCTCGGTTGAAATCACAGAGTTGAGTAAATCATCAACTCATTCAACCGGAATAAAACATCTCGGTTAAGACCATAGAGTTGAGCAAATCATCAACTCATTTAACCGAAGTAAAACATCTCGGTTGAAATCACAGTTGAGTAAATTATCAACTCATTCAACCAGAATAAAACATCTCGGTTAAGACCATAGAGTTGAGCAAATCATCAACTCATTTAACCGGAGTAAAACATCTCGGTTGAAATCACAGAGTTAAGTAAATCATCAACTCATTCAACCGGAATAAAACATCTCGGTTGAGACCATAAAGTTGAGCAAATCATCAACTCATTTAATCGGAGTAAAACATCTCAATTGAAATCATAGAGTTGAGTAAATCATCAACTCATTCAACCGGAATAAAACATCTCGGTTGAGACCATAGAGTTGAGCAAATCATCAACTCATTTAACCAGAGTAAAACATCTCAGTTAAAATCACAGAGTTGAGTAAATCATCAACTCATTCAACCAAAATAAAACATCTCAGTTGAGACCATAGAGTTGAGCAAATCATCAACTCATTCAGAGTAAAACATCTCGGTTGAAATCACAGAGTTGAGTAAATCATCAACTCATTTAACCGGAGTAAAACATCTCGGTTCAAATCTCAAAGTAAGCACCGAAAGCAACAGAATGCTTCAGCAAAGATAAGTCACTTCTATTATATTTGACAAAAAGCGTGCTACATTCAGAAGTATAGGGATAGCAAGTCCTTCCACAAAAAATTACATAAAAATGTAAAATGCTAAAAATAGTACAGTTTGAGGTTGGCCGCATTCTATGGCCGGGGTATGCCTTTTCCTTCCAAATCTTCTAAGTGGTATGCCCCCTTGCCCGCCAAACCAGTTATCTTGTAAGGCCCTTCCCAGTTTGCACCTAGCTTGCCTTCCTCCGGCACCAGTGTGTTGCCCATCACCTTTCTTAAAACCCAATCCCCAACTTTGAACGGTCTGGGGTGCACCGTTTTGTTGTATTTTCTGGAAAGCTCTTATTGGTATGTGGCCACATGGATTAGAGCCTTGTCTCAGCGCTCTTCCACTAGGTCCAATTCCAGGGCGATGGCTTCAGAGTTTAGCTCGGGCTCAAAACTTTCACTGTGGAGGGTGGGCATGCCAACTTCCAATGGG
The DNA here is from genome assembly GCA_030407325.1 of Camellia japonica. NCBI lineage: Eukaryota > Viridiplantae > Streptophyta > Magnoliopsida > Ericales > Theaceae > Camellia > Camellia japonica. Next base: position 22,834,576 of record JAPPVO010000016.1, on the reverse strand, counting down.
ATGACCGCCTCCATGCCATATGCCAAGGCAAAAGGAGTTTCCCCGGTAGATCGCCTCGGGGTCGTCCGGTATGCCCAAAGGACACTTGGGAGTTCCTCGGCCCATTTTCCTTTGGCTTTCTCAAGTCTTTTCTTCAACCCATCAAAAATGGTCTTGTTTGTTGTTTCGGCTTGGCCATTGGACCGTGGGTAAGCCGAGGTGGAGTTGTAGAATTCGATCTTCAATTCTTCACAAAATCCTCTGAATAAGCGCCCATCAAATTGGATTCCATTGTCAGAAATCAGAATCTTAGGGACGCCAAACCGCGTTACCACATTCTACCAGACAAACCGTTTGACGTCTTTCTCCTTGATAGTTGCTAAGGGCTCAGCGTCAACCAATTTGGTGAAGGAGTCCGTAGCCACGATGAAGAACTTTCGGTTGCCTGGTGCCGTTGGGAGTGGTCTCACTATGTCCAGCCCCCACATCGCAAAAGGCAAAGGGCTTGTGAGAGGAAGAAGTTCTCTGGCCGACTGGTGAATTTGGTGGGTGAACTTCTGGCACTTCTCACATTTGCGAACATATTTCTGAGCGTCCGCTTGCATGCACGACCACCAATACCCTTGCGAGATAGCTCGGTAGACCAAAGATCTGCCCCCGATGTGACTGCCGCATATGCCTTCGTGAATTTCGTACAGGAAAGCTTCTACGCTGTTTGGGTGTACACACTTGAGATAAGGACCGGTGAAAGACTTCTTGTATAAAGCGCCAGATGGAGAGAGCCAAAACCACTCTGACTTCACCCGGACTTTATGCGCTTCCTTTTTATCGACCAGAAGGGTTCGCTCTTTTAGGAAGAGGATAATAGGGTCCATCCAAGAAGGGCCAAGCTCAGTGCAAAGTACTTCTATCTGCTCGGGTTCCTCTATACTAGACCTTGGAAGAAACTCAATCAGGAGAGGACTGGGAGATGTTCTGTCGACCATGGAAGCCAAACCGGCTAACTCATCCGTGCGGCCGTTTTCTTCCCGTCCAATTTGTTAGACCCTTATCGCCTGGAATCGCTTGATGTGGTCTCTTACTAGAGCTTGGTACTTTGCCATTCTGTCATCTTTAGCTTCGTAAATCCCAGACACTTGGTTGACAACAAGTTGGGAATCGCTGTAAACCATCAGCTCGGATGCACGCACCTGGAGCGCGCCCTTAAGTCTGGCCAGCAGCGCCTCGTACTCAGCCTCATTGTTTGACGTAGGGAATCCGAGTGTGATAGAGTGTTTGATGGTCAGACCATCTGGGGAGATCAAAACTATGCCCAGCCTGGCACCGTGACGATTTGAGGCTCCATCTACAAAAAGTTTTCACATTTCACCGACAAAGAGCTTCCAACACTCTGAGGGGTCCTAGGAGGCTTGAAGGTCGATGGGATCACGATCGCTCGGCTATTCAGTTTCTGGTTCGCTGCTGTTCGGTTCCATTTCATCTCCCATCGGCGATGCAGCACCAGACCCAACAGGTTAATCTGCCATACCCAAGTCCGGAGACGCATCGCCGGGCTGCAGTACTATGCCGGCTGGAGGTTCTATAGCGGGGTACGCAAGTTCCGCGTCGCCAACATCGCCCTGCTGTGCAATTTCTGGCGAGCCTGCATTTACCTTCTCGGCTACCGTGGCAAGATCCACCGGGCATACTAGATGAATTCCAGGTGAGAATTCAGCAACGAAGTCGGCCAATGTCTGTGCTTTTATGGCAGTCCGGGGTTGGAACTTGACGTCGAATTGTCCCAATTCGACCACCCACTTGAGGATTCGACCGGAGAAATATGCCCGCTTGAACAAGGCTTTGAGTGGGAACTCAGTCAAAACGATGATTGTGTGAGCATGAAAATAATGTGCCAATTTCCTGGAGACCATCATCAACGCCAAGGCAAGTTTTTCCAGCGGCAAGTATCTCGACTCTGCCGGTAGCAAGGTTTTGCTCACGTAGAAGATGGGGAAATGCTGGATTCCTTCTAACTGGACAAGAACTGCGCTAACTGCATGCTGAGAAACGGCCAGATAAAGGTAGAGTTCTTCGCCGGGCTTTGGTGTCACCAATAATGGAGCAGAAGACAGATACGCCTTTAGCTTGGCCAAAGCCCTGTCACATTCCTCGTCCCACGAAAACTTGGATTTCAAGGCTCAAAAGAAAGGGTGGCAGCGATCTGATGACCGGCTTATGAATCGATTAAGCGCGACGGCCATTCCGGCCAGATGTTGCACATGCTTCCCCGAGTTGGGCTACTTTAATTCTTGTATGGCTTTGATTTGTGTGGGGTCTGCCTCGATGCCTCGATTTGTGACTAGGAAGCCTAGGAATTTCCCAGATCCCATGCCGAAGGCACACTTTGATGTATTCAGGCGTAGCTTGTGCTGTTTGAGAATGGCGAACATCTTGGCTAGGTCAGATAAGTGGTCTGCCGGATGCCTGCTTTTGACCACTATGTCATCGATGTAAGCATCCATCGTCCGGCCTAGCAGAGGGGCGAACATTTTGGTCACCATCCTTTGGAAAGTTGCCCCGGCATTCTTCAAACCAGAAGGCATGACTCGATAGTAGAAGAGTCCCCTTGGAGTGGTGAAATAAGTTATCTCACGGTCGGGGCCGTGCATGACAATCTAATGATAACCGCGGTAGGCATCCAAGAAACTGAGCCTTTCATGTCCGGCTGTTAAATCCACCAGCTGGTCTATTCTGGGCAGAGGAAAGCTGTCTTTAGGGCAAGCTCGGTTGACTGTCTTGTAGTCGACGCAAACTCGCCACTTCCCATTCTTCTTGGGTACTACGACCGTGTTTGAAATCCACCGAGAGTAGTGCACTTCCTGAATAGCCTGTGCTTCAAGCAAGTTCTTTACCTCCTCCGCGACTACCTCGGCGTGATGAAGAGTCGATCTCCTTGTTCTCTGAATGACTGGCCATGCATCAGGAAAAACATTGAGTTGGTGGCAAATAAAACTTGGATCGATGCCAGGCATGTCGTAGGGTGACCATGCGAAGACTTCGATATTTGCCATCAAGAACTCTACCATCTCAGTCCTTTCTTGAGCGGTCAGGCTTGATCCGAGCAAAAAGAACTTGTTTGGACTTTCCGTGTCGATCCGTACTTCTACCAATTCTTCAACAGCTTTGTCCTCGGCCCTGGTGCCCACGTCATCAAGGACACTCTGGTCTCCTGGGCTTTCAATCATTTGCACGAAGCCTTTGGCAGCTCGGCTCCCGTTCACTGCCACGAAGCATTGCTTCGACATGACTTGATCACCCCAAATTTCCTCAATTTCCCTCATAGCCGAGGGGAATCTCATAACCTGGTGGTAGGTCGACGCTACAGCCTGCATAGCGTGAAGCCAGCCCCTACCGAGAATCAAATTGTATGTAGACGGCACCTACAATACCCAAAACTCCACTTGCTTGACCACGGATCCGGCTTTGATCGATAAAATTATTTTTCCCAAAGGCCACTCCGGTTGCGAGTTGAAACCTACCAGTGGCGAAGTCGCCGGAGCCAAGTCTGTATCTCGGAGTTTGAGCTGTTTAAACGCGTCATAGTACATAATTTCAACCGAGCTTCCCTGGTTAATCAAAATGCGCTTGACATCGAACTCTTTGACGCGGAGGGTGACCACTAGGGCGTCGTTGTGTGGCGTTTGAATGCGCTCTAGGTCCCTTGTGGAGAAACTAATCACGTTTTTTTCCTCAGTCTTTCCCCTTTTGATCGCGGGCTGGACTGACAAAACTTCCCTCATGTGTTCTGCCTTTTTGATCATTCCTCGGAGCTCGCATACACGCGCCGGCTCCACTATGCCGTGGATCACATTAACCACTCATTGAGGGGGCACCTCCAAGTCATCCAGTCCATGCAGATCAGCCGGGGCGGGATGTGCGGCCTTAACACCCCCATCAATGTAAAAATCTAAGTGTCCGGCTGCGACTAACTCCTCCAAGTGTTGCTTCAGAGGCAAACAGTCCTCTGTCCGGTGTCCTCGCTCCCGGTGATATGTGCAGCGGTACCGCGGTTTGAGACCCTTTTGCGCATCGCCTAACTTAGCAGGAAATCGGACGTAATCCTCGTCACGAATTTCACCAAGTATGCAATAAATTAGAATCTTAAAGACCGTGGTGACGCTCGTCCGAGCTTTCAACCTTCTGTTAGCATCAGCTACGTCATCGCGGGGGTATTCAGCTCGGTCATTCCGACGACCCCTTCCCCGGTTTCGATGATTTGACCCACGGTCAGATTTCTCGGCGCGATCATTTGGACGGTTAGTCTCCTGTCCGACCGTGTGTACCTTGCCAATTGACCTCTTATTTGTTACCACCAGAGTTGTCTTCGCGGTGGACGCCGCCACATCATCCTCTACTCGAATGTGTTCATTGATGCGCTGCATTAGTTAGCCCATGGATGTCGGCTAGTTCATGGTAAGCGAGTCTCGCAGCCTATGTCCGACCGAGAGACCGCGCTTATATTGGGTGATTGCCAGGTTGATCGGGCAATCTAAAATCTCATTGAAGGTTTCCTAGTATCTGGAGTTGTATGCCTTGAGTGTGTCGCTCGACTCCATTTTGACACTGAGAAGGTGGTTCACCTCTTTTGGCGTTTTAGTGTTAGTCTTAAACCGAGTCACAAAGGCTTCCGCCAACTACTGCCACCTTTCGATGCTTCCCTCCGGCAGCCTCTCAAACCATTTCAAGCCCAGCTCGCCCCAACTCGACGGGAAGATAAGGCACATAAGAGTGTCATTGCGCCTATGTCCGGCCATGACCTGCCGGAAGTGGCTTACATGCATGTATGGATCGGTCTTTCCGTCGTAGAGCGTAAACTTGGGCTGGTGAAAGCCCGCGGGGAGCGGTGTGGTTTCTATCTCAAGAGAGAAAGGGGTGGCGTTCAGCCTCTCCAAATCTGTGTCTAGAAAGAGACACACGGCTGGGCGGGGTGGTGGCATTATGACCTCTTCACTGGCATGACCCCCATAAGATAGCCGCTGGAGCGCCGGCACCCTTTGAGTCTCTCGCCGGGTAGCCTGCTCCTTCAAGACTACCCGCAAGTCCTCTGAGCGAACGGAGAATATCTCGACGTCATCGCCGGACGTGAGGGTTGATAGGTACTATCTTGCACGCTAGACTTCTCTACAGGCGCGTCGGAATCTCCAACCCTGTAACTTCTAGTGATAGAAAGGGAGGGAGTGTGCCGCTGGCTTTGATTGCCTAAACGGCGTGGTTGGGTGCGCTCACTGTGGTCTCCAACTCCAGCAACACCCTTCTCTTTGACATGCCGTTTGAGAGCTTTCATCTCCGCCGCCATGCTCCGGATGACGGCGTCTTGGTCCCTTAACTTGTGCTCCAAACGTCTAGCGTGCGATTCTCTTCGTCGCCGGTGTTCGTCTGGGCTCTGCAAGTGACCAAAACTTCTAGCGCGCTTATCACGCGCGTCTCTTGAATGTCCTCCTGGGGAAGTCTCCAGGTCCGCCATGTTTGGAATGGCGGGGAGTCCGTCTCTCCGTCTGGCTGATTTCGGGGTAACACCGTCAATGGCAGACAACGGTATTTCGTCGTTGTTCGCCATGGAAGGCGATCAGATGAGCTTGGAAGACAAGGTTTTGTCTATCAAGTTTCCCACAGACGGCGCCAATTGTACGGGGAGCAAATATTCCGTTATGCCCGTACTCCTTTCGTCCAAGCTCTTTGTCTATCCGATTGACTTGCGAGCACAACGGCGGTGAGCTACCCGGCGGTGTATGGCCGGAAAACCCCTCCGATGATCAAGTTAGCACACACACTCAGGGAGAGAGAGAGCAAGAGAGAGATATCACAATGAATGTTTCTCACCAAATGATGTTTCATCCCTAGCATGGGGGTCGCAGGCATTGGGTCATACTACTTGGGAGGTATGTGGCTATTTTTAAAAGATATAGGGAGTTAAAGTATCATTGGGTCATACCACAAGAGAGTAAAATGAATTTTACCCTTTCTTTTTTAATAAATTAAATCAAAAATGATACATCCCTCTAATTTGGAAACTCTATGAGTTAGCAATGAAATAAAATAAAATAAAAAATAAAACATCACATCGTTGTGGGGCCCACACACACCATTAGAGCTCTCTAGAGCTCTTCTTTTAGAGCTTTCAATCTTTTTTCAAATTAAACTGACATCTCCTGAAATTTGAAAAAAATAAAAGTCTCACAATTTTGACATAACTACATTGACCTTCATTTTAATAATGTTAAATGAACTGAAACTAATTTATATGGTGCCAAAACACAAATAAACAACGTAAAATATACATTTTTATATAAAAGAGATGATGACATTATTTTTTTATTCATATAATTAACAAAATATTAAAGAAAAGAAGGCTAAATTTTATATGAATTAAAATCTCAAAGGCACGCAATATAATTATATTAAAACTGTGAAATTTTTGTATTTTTTCTAAATTTTAAGAGAGGTCAATGTAGTTTACCCTCTCTTTTTTTTAGTGCGTGACAATTCTGTAAATGGTTTATGTATATCTATAGCACAATTGATGGTGTTGGAATATAGTCTCAATGGTTTAGTAATTAGGAGGATATGTGTTTAGCGCGGATTAGATTAGATGGAATTAATATTTTTAAAATTATTATTTTTAAATTATCAGTTTTTTTTTTTGAATTATTTATTACATCTCATGTTTAGATTAGTTTAGGATTATAAAGAATGATTGATAAATTTTATAACTTCTATAATTTAGCCAATTAGTTTGATCGTCTGTTTAATCTCTTATTTTGTATTACACACAACTCTTGATATTCAATAGTCCCATGTATAAGAGATACTATGCCTAAGTAGCAGACTAAATTCAGAATCCAAATCTCAATTTTCTTAACTCAATATGAAATTACGTAATTTGTTCCATGTCATATTCAACTAAACATGGCTTGAGAGCACTATACTCTAAATAAGATTTGATCAAACTATGGCTCAAATTATATTGAGAAAAGGCATGTAAATTTCGTATCATATTATAATACATTCACATTGTCAATCTTATTTATATCTCTCATGTTTCACTCCCTTAATAAGTAGACTCTCATAGTTACATTTTAAATAAAATTAAATGCAATAGTTGCCGCCCCCCCCCCCCCCCGCCCAAAAAAATTTTTTTGTTCATATGACAAATTAAATAATTTAGTGCCGTTTTGGCAACGCAGCAAAAAGTTGCGTTTTGAGCAACTTCCTAAAAGCGTCAACCCTTGCAAAAATGCCACTGATTCCATTTGGGAAGACCCAAAAAAGCCACTTACAAATTTACCAAACTATCCTCTGGAACATTATAATTAATTAATTCAAAAAATTGTTGACATGCAAAAAGTAAAGATATTTTGGTCATTTTAGAGTGATGTGACACTTTTAAAAAATATTAAACCAAAAAATAAAAAAGTCAATTTTTTATCAACATCTCAAATCACTTCCAAAAAAGTCAAAAAGTTTAGTAAAAAGCCAAAAGCTAGCTTAATGATGTGCCATTTTGGGAACTTTCCAAAAACGTGGCGTTTTTGGCTTGTGAAGGAAAACGCAATGCTGCCGAAAACGCCAGAACATGCATTTGGGAAGTGAAAAAAAAGCTGCCGGGCGAAATTACCTAAACACCCTCTATGTTAATAAATTACCTAAAATTTCAAAGTTTGGCAAGGGTATATTGGTCATTTTATTTTGATTTGATGCCATAAATAAATATTAAATCAAAAAGTAAAAAAGTCAACTTTTTACCAACTTCCCAAATCACTACCAAAAAAGCCAAAAAACTTGATAAAAAGTCAAAAGCCAACTTTTTGCCAACTTCTCAAAACAATCCGATGTTGGCCCAATACTATGTGAGATCACATATTTGTGTTGATCCCTTGCAACAATGACAAAGTAAAAATTAAGGCAATAATGCTAAAACGTTGGGGAATTTTTTGTTGAAAACAAAGTGCCACATGGAATCAAGAGAATGGCAATGTTTCAACTCACGATTGCAATTGTTCATAAGCAAAATCATAATATCATTGAACAGTTGAAAGAAAATATGACATGAAATGTATATTGGTTTTGAGGAAGAGGTACAAAACATGTGTTCCACGCTGTTTTAACAAATCTATTTTATGTATTATGATATGATTGATAAGGTGGGGTGTTATTGTCTTTAAATATGTTTTTGACAAAAAACCCCTTACCCTTCTTTTCAACTTTGGGTACTGTTGGGCTTTGTTGAACACCCTTAAAATAATTCCTCATTTTTAACTCACAGTAAATCAAATAAAGAAAATTCCTAACTAGTGGGGTTTCTATCCCCCAAAAAAAAAAATTTTAATATTATTTTCTCGTTTTAAAGCAAAAAAATTCATCATTGGATTTAAAATATCAAAAACATTATTGCCACCTCAACCTAAATGAAATTTTATACAAAAAATATGTTTGTATAAAAAATCTTGAGTATATTTACTCTCTTTTGGTAGTGTCTCAAAATTTTTGTGAGATCTTATGCTGAATATCAAAATGATGACTTATCTTGCTGAGCTTTTGAAAAATTAAGACTTTCAACAATAAGCAACGACGGATTAAATGATTTAATGATTGATCCACGGCTACTCTCTTTGACCCATGTTGAACTTTAACTAAAGCAATTGTATCACTTGCATATAAAAACTTGCACAAAAGAGAGACAAAGGTTCGGCTCACAACCTTCATTGTTAGTTTTTGTGAAAAACATACCTTTTGTAATTAAAGACATTTCAATGCCATCTTATTTGGTCACCGCCAGCCAGACATTCTTAGCAAAGAAAAACTTGAAATGTATCTCAAATTGTCTAAACAACAATGTTAGGAATTCAAAAAACTTATTGAGAAAAATATCTAGAAAAAATATTACATGATTGAAATACATTTTAAATGTAGATCTTACGATGTAAAATTAAATTCAGGCACACATAAATATTTTGTAAATTTCAATTTTTCTTGTTTCCAAACTTTTGTGCTGTTTAAATGATAAAACGTGATATTGGCCCAAGGGTATAGCATATGTTGTTCTACTTTGATAATAAGACATGACTAATCCTAAAAATGGCTTATCAAATATGGAACTGTTTTGCATTTCCTTTTTTGCAACTTTACATAAGGAGAAAAAGGAGTTGCACAACTATGCCTAATGAAATCCAGCCCGTCATCAACTCACACTACAAAAAAAAATTAAAGTTTTAAAAATCAAAATTTAAGAATAAAATTATTTTTTAAGAACCAAATAATTTTGTTACAAAAAGTGTTGTAATTATATTTTTAGTAATAAAAATTGGACATTAATGACGAATTATTATTCTTTTAGGACCAAATTTTGTCTCAAAAAATAAACCATTTTGAGACCAAATTATTTTGTTCTTAAAAGTCTATTTAGTGACATTTTCAAAATTTTGTCGCTAAAAGCCTTATTTTTTACTTTTCAGGCTAACATTTTAGCGATTATGCTCATGACGATAGAAATTGATCCCTAAATGTCTTTTGTAACAAAATTTTCACTTTAGAGACCAAAATATTTGTTTCTAAAACTCTTATATGTTATAGTGTCCGTCAAATCTTCTTGTTTGTCTGCTTTAATTAAGTTTCTTTTAATGAATTTGATTGACATTTCGTCCCTGCAGTCCCGTTAAATTTGACTTTTTATTAATTGATTGGGTAACATAATAAGGTTAGAGGTGTAACTAGAAGAGTTGACCCTATATTCCTATTTTTTTCTCAACCCAACCAAAATATAAAGTGCTATAAGTTGCTTGATTTTTGTCACCATTTCATGTTAGCTCCTAATTATGGTTATCCTCATGGTAGAAGTAAGAAGCGACTCGAGTGCTAAGCGAATAATTTTTTGTCTATGGCCCCATTATTATTTATTTTAATATTATAAATATAAATTTGCAATCATACTAACAGATAAGAAAGTTTTAAATGATTACATTATTGATTTTCAGATTATAACCCACTTCCCTCTTTCATAAAAAAATTGATTATAATTAGTTTTTAATCAACTTTTAATCAAAAAGTTGATTATAACCATCTTCCCAAAATAGCCCTTAAGGAATTAAAAGTTTTAAATTAAAATATAGGCACTATTTGGCATAAATTAAACTAGCCTATCACCCGTGCTATGCACGGGATAATTATAGATATTTATATTTGTTTTAGATTTTTTTTAATATATAAATTATGTTTTTAAAGATTTTTTATAAAAATAATTTAACAATCTTATCACTAACCATAGTGTATGAGAGAAGTTGAAAAAGGGTACTGCAGTAATTATACACGGATTGTATCTATAATTATTTGTATGAGGAGATTTTAAATGCTGATCAGGAAATTTTAATCAAATCAATAAATGCATGCATGTGGAAAGAAATGTGGATTGAACAAAGTTAATAAATGCTGATCAGGGAATATATATTTATATTTGTTTTAGATTTTTTTTAATATATAAATTATGTTTTTTAAGATTTTTTATAAAAATAATTTAACAATCTTATTACTAAACATAGTGTATGGGAGAAGTTGAAAATGGTACTGCAGTAACTATATACGGATTGTATCTATAATTATTTGTATGAGGAGATTTTAAATACTGATCAAGAGATTTTAACCAAATCAATAAATGCAGACATGTGGAAAGACATATGGATTGAAAAAAGTTAATAAATGCTGATCAGGAGATTTTGATTATTTTGACCAAATCAATAAATGCTGATTTTTTTTTTTAAATAAAAAATTTAGAAAATTCAGATTGAGATATTAGAGCTCCTACAGGCCTTGGGGGTTAAAAACCCCATTTTGCTTAATATATAGTATAGATGGGAAAATTATAAATATTTATTTTTGTTTTAGATTTTTTTAATATATAAATTATGTTTTTTTAAAGATTTTTTATAAAAATAATTTAACAATTTTATCACTAATCATAGTGTATGAGAGAAGTTAAAAAGGGTACTGCAATAACTATGCACAAGTTGTATCTATAATTATTTGTATGTGAGGATTTTAAATGCTGATCAGGGATTGTAACCAAATCAATAAATGTAGGTATGTGGAAAGATATGTGGATTGAAATAAGTTAATAAATGCTGATCAGGGGATTTTGACCAGATCAATAAATGCTTAGTTTTTTTTTAAAAAAAAATAAAAAATTTAGAAAATTCAGATTGGGATATTGGAGCTTCTACAAACCTTGGGTTAAAAACCCCATTTTGCTTAATATATAGTATAGATATAGATATAGATAGATAGATAGATAGATAGATGTTTTTTTAAGATTTTTTATAAAAATAATTTAACAATCTTATCACTAACCATAGTATATAGGAGAAGTTGCAAAGCGTACTGCAGTAACTATGTACGGGTTGTATCTATAATTATTTGTATGATGGGATTTTAAATGCTGATAAGGGGATGTTGACCAAATCAATAATGGTAAGCATGTAGAAAGACATGTAGATTGGAAAAAAGTTAATAAATGTTGATTAGGAAATTTTGACCAAATCAATAAATGCTGAGGATTTTTTTTTTTAAATCAAAAAATTAAGAAATTAGGATTGAGAGATTGGAGCTCTCACAAAACTTGGGGTTAAAAACTCCCCTTTTACTTAATATATAGTATAGATAAGTACATTTATTTAGATAAGTGCACTTATTTGAATCACATCACCTCTCTATTTTTCTGCATATCTTTTCATAAAAAATCAAAAAATATATTTATTTTAATCATCCCAAACAACCCTATAATTATAGTAATTTTTATTTTAACATGAAGGAAAATTATATTCAAATAATTTCTTTTCAAAAAAAAGACTCATTTGTAGCTCAGGATTTGGGGTGTGCTCTTTTCAGATTTTAAATTCAACTCTCACTAAGTGCTATCAATTTTTTAGGCCACGCCTACGAACTCTATCTGAGATTTGCTCGATTTACATAGAGAAAGTATTTTTCGTGGGTTTCGAGATTTAATTGATGTGCGTATAAATTGACCGAACACCCAATCATACAAATTAAAAATAAAAAAAAAAAAGTGTGGTTTTAAAAAGACTCACATTATTGGAGCTTTTACTAAAAAGAACAAAAGTCGGTGTGACCATCTAAAAATCTAAGGTTTAAAATTCAATTTTTTATTTCCCATATTAAAAAAAAAAATTACAATTATTTATCACTTGCGGAGAACTTGGAACAACAAACCAACCTTGTTTGTACCGTGAGCGAGAAATTGGCTACGTATATATCACGTCACTTCTCATCTCGTCTCTTCTCTCCACACAAATTAGTGTGCATCTGTAACCAAACACACCTCGTGAGAGTCGTCACAGTCCACTAGGTCACGTGCTGAGGAACTTTTCAGTGCCGCCGTCACGTGTCTTATTTTGTGGACAGTACTTCCCTCACATGTTTCTCTTGCACTCCCAAAAATAGATTGTGACTCCTCTCTAATTTGGATCCAATTTGATGATATTAATATTTTTTTTTCTTTTACAAAATTAAATACTTAAATTTTACAAAATTTATTAATTTGTCCAATATTGAATTGATTTAATTTTTAACAAATTCAAATTTTAGTTTTTGTATGGTAATTGAATTTAAGTTTTTAATTAATTAAAAATACTAACATAGCATTAGCTAGTATTATTACAAAATTTTATGGAAAAAAATAGCTCTTTAAAAAAAATAAGAAAATATGAGATTTTAGATAAAAAGATCTTCTCATGTTATAAGTTGAGTTACAATTGATTTTTGTGATATTTCATAATTTGGTTTTGATGTGACTAAAACCAAATGTAATTATTATTAAATCACATTAAATTGTAATTATTGAGAGGGTAGGGCACAAGTGGACATCATTAATTGACTCATAAAAAATTTAGGATTGTGTTATTTTTTATACTTTTCTTTTATTGTTTATTGTATTTTAAAAAATTTAAAAAAAAATCAAACTATTCTTTTGTTTATTTAGGGTTGATTTGGGAATTGACTATTTTAATTTTTTTTTTTTTTTATGTGTACAAAAATAGAAAGAGTAATGTGATAATTTGTACTAATTTTTTAATTTTTAGACTAAAATAGTTTATTCCCAAATATCCCCTTAATTTTAGAGAAATCAAAAAGCTATTCTTCAAGAATGGGTTTTTTTATTAAAAAAAAAAAAAAAAATTCCTTGTAAAATAATTTTGTCAAACTAACTCTTTTTTTTTATAATTTAATCCTTTCAAATTATGATAGTAGGAAAAGTTTTTAACAGACACCTAACAAGTTTTATTCATAATTAGGAAATGCAAAAATACATATAAAATTACATGAAAATTGTATTTTTAAATTATGAACCACAATAGCAAATATTTTTATGAGAAATAAAATGATCACATATTAGAATTATGACAAGATTCTAATGTTATAACAATACTCATCATAATTTCATATAGAAATTGCTCGAACAATAAATAATTTCTTCTTTTTATTATTTTTATTTTTTTTACATTGAGCTTCTCTTTTTTCACGTTACATATGATATTTATTTTTTTTAGCAAAAACAAATTAATCATGGGCTTTGATAACTGGATTGGAGGAAGGGATTAGTATGTAAAAAAAAAAAACTTGTGATCTTCATATGTTCTCTCCCTTTCCTCCTATCATAATTTGCAAATTGGCTAATTTAGAGACTAATACTGCAATGATTATATTTAGGGGAATGCACCAATAAATCCCAAATTAATAACTTATACACTGTTTAGTCCTAAAAATTTTCTTATAGACTGAAAGGTCCCATTACAATGTTTCAAACATCAGATTAATGTTTCGAACATTAGATTTCGAACATCAGATCAATGTTTCGAACATTAGATTTCGAACATCACATTAATGTTTCGAACATTAGATTGATGTGCAAATGGGACTAAATGAAGCATAAGAAAACTTTTAGGACTAAATGGTTCAACTTTTCAGAAACTACGATTTATGGGTTAATTTTCCTTATATTTATACACTATATGATGTTTATCATCTCATGTATAATTATTGTATTATTTTAAAAGGTTCACAACTCAAGATTTATACTAAGGTGTTGTTTGGCAAGGGCTTTTGTGGCTATTTTAGCCACAAAAGACAAAACAGACTATTTTAACCACAACAAACAAAACATCACATCCAACCCATAATCATTACACTCTTCTCTCACAAAAAAAAGCCAAAAAAGCCAAAAAGTTAAAAAATCCTTCCCAAACCAAGCTTTTTAGCCTAGGCTAAAATAGCCAAAAAAAACTAAAAAGCTAAAAAGCCAACCCACTTTCCAAACGGAGGCTAAGGGCCATCATTTAAGTTGAAGGCCTACAGCTCAACCTAATAGACTTTTACTCGGCCTAAGCTTGTATTGCAAGACGACCTGAATAAGGCTTGGTTTGAGACTTAGCTTAGGTGTCGAAGCTTAGCTTAGGCAGTTGGCTTGTAAGAAGAGGTTCAAATCTTAGTCGTTCAACTTAACTTATGAACCAATTAATTAGTCCGTTGGACAGTGCTTGAGCCTAAGGGTTTTTTTCCTAGGCCAACTCGTCAAAAAAAAAGAAGCACATCAGGCTTAGCCTATGGATAGGCTTAGGCACCATTTTGCAAGACGGGCCAACCCGATGTGAATCCTTAATTATTATAAATACAATAGCTATACATGAGATAATAAACATTTTAGGCTAGATAAATATTGTCATCATTATAACATTATTAATTCAGCAATAAGAAGATTATCTCTCATACTATGAGTTAAATGGGGGATAACTCATCTCACCATGTAAGATTAGTTAAGCCCTTCCCCTCGGGATTATTCTTCCTCCCCATCTAAAGATAAATAAACAAATAAACATCGCACAACGTTTGATTCTTTATCTCATCATAATTATAATACAATTAATCATATGATGCATATTTATCTCACTTATCATTTCCACAATACAATGATATTCAATCCCCTAAATCAATTGAGAAAGCATATTGATAAATATATATATATATATATAAATAAAAAATAAAAAGGTTCTACTATATATATTTATATGGTTTCTAGAAAAGGAGTGAGGTCATCATGTTGTCTCATGTGATCACCAGTCCATGTAGATTTCCAATAATTTAATTATTTTAATCTAAAATTGGACGGATGGGATTCAACTCAATTAAACAAAGTCCTAATCAAAAGGTGAAGAATAATCAATCTTTTTGTTTTTTTAAAGACTTGTAAAATATTCAACTCAATTGGGCAAATGTTGGGAAGCTGCAGTGCACATCTCGCTACTCTCTTTCTTTGTTTCACACTCAAGAAAAAGTGCATAAAAATGTAGGTATAGCTATCACTATTTTATTAATTTAAAACCAACTTTTATGTTAAAGCCTATGATAAGGGTTGTTTAGGTACTAAAAGTTAAGGGCTTATAACATTTTTTTAGTGTGTGTACTTGGCTCAATTGAATATTGATATTTAGAAAATGTTAGGGTTATAACTTAGATGAGTTTGATCAGATTAAAAAATGTCAAGTTTGATCTGAAATATAAAATCATTTATCTAAACTCAAATTAATCCCAATCTCTAGTTCAAATTATCTTGTTCATGACCTGAGACTGAATTGAGTTCCAACGAGTAATAAGACGTTATGCATGGCATTAAAGCTTTTTTTTCAGAAAGGTTTGTTAATAGGAATATTAATGCCTCTTTTGCTATTCATATGTTGATTTTTTTTTTTTTTGGGGGGGGGGTTGCAACAACAACAAAGGAGAAATATGGCTAATGTAGTCGATTATCTTTTATCTTTTTAAATATTAAAAATATATATATGAAGGTATTTAAGTACTTCAGTTGATAATCATGTTGGACAATCTTCACTGTATTTAAAAGATTTTAATTCTATTGTGTACAAAACAACAATTAGAATTAAAGAAATAAAGAAAAGGAGAGAATATGTTTGATTACAAAAATCAAACTTAAAATAAAAAATAAAATAAAACAAATAAAAACAGATTTTATTTTGTTACAAAAACAAAATTAAAATCTGATTTTAATAAACAAATAAATAAAAAAAAAACAGAATATAATTTAATCAACTTACTTGGTTAAATTCTTCGAATAACTTTCTGATCAAGTCCAGTGTTTAACACTGTGTCCTTAAGACAGATTCATCCTCTCCACGGTGCTTTCAGAACTTGGACGTCTATCTCCCAGGATGAAATGATCTTATCAACAATTAAATGCAGCACTACAATTTAATTGTTCGTCGAACACACTAAGTGTTTACACTCTTTCTTTCAGAAATAAAATGCAGCAATATGACAGAGATTTAAAGCAGAGATGGAATACGAAAATTGGTGTATTAATCCAAATGGGAGGCTGGTCTATTTATAGATGTTAAGGTGGCTGTAGGATTTGAATTGAACAGGTATGAAACCTGTTGGGTTTGAATTTCAACAGATTTGAATCTGTTGGTTAATTATTCAAACAGATAAAAACGGGAAGGGCCCTGTTTGGATGAACAAAAATGCCAAACCAGTTTAATTCTGTTTGAAAACGGGAAGGGCCTTGTTTGGATGAACAGAAATTCCAAACCCAGTTTAATTTGAATTCTGGATTAAATTCAAATGTTTTTGGCCCAAAAAGATTAGTATTGGGCCGAACAAGCCCAACCACGCACCCGCGCCCAGGCCCAGCCCAGCCCGCCCGACCGACCGGACGGACGGCGGCGCGCGCGCGCGTGTGTGGTGGTTTTTGAGTCCAATGGGTCTAGCCCATTTTGCCCATAACCTCTCCCTCTAAAACACTTGGGTACCCCTTGGGGCACACCCCAAGTACCAAACCCATGCCTTATAAACCCTTTCAAAACCTCCCACCAAATCAATGTGGGACAAGCCTTATTCAAGCAATAAGGAATTTTCACCAAAACTCCATTTCCATGGAGCACACTTTGGCTTCAATTTCTCATTCACTCGGTAATGGTTTTAAGCAACCAAATATACCACGTGAATCACAACGCGGCATAGAACGCGTTACCACTTTGACCCGTGTAAATCGATACACGGGGCCCACCTAAAAATTAGACCAAACTTAGGAAAAAATTCTGGTTTTAACTAGAATTTTATAACCATTTCCAACAATCCCCCACATGAATGGAATTTGATGACAACGGAAATGCAACAATATGCAGATTTATCGAAAGAGTATAAGTCGAAAATATCTTGCATCAGGATAGGTAGTTTTCGGCCTTGAACCTTCCCTAGTGATAACCTATCGGACTTACTGGCTAACCAATGGACGCGATGCCTTGAATTGTTCAGCCGTTTGTGTAAGCCAAGACAATAGATTTCACACAAAATATTTTCTAACACATCGTGGTTCTCACTGTTGTGTTCATTTTGGCCTTGAACGCTCCTGGTTTTCATGAGTGTTTCTAGAGAATGTAGCCTCTTTCATTCTCATAGAACCGGCCCCAGTTCAACACTCATATAGGTGATTCTTATTGTGAGTATCTTCTTATACTCGTCTTGATTTTATGCCTTAATCAAGATATAAGTAATCATTAAAAGCAAAGCTTATCCTTATACCCCTGCATACGACATATGTTGCAGATATCACTCTCACCATAGGAATGGGTAGGGAATTTGAATCCCTTGGTGATTTCTAGCGAGCCATACATAACTTAGTTGTCCCTTTGAACTTAGTTCTTGGGATCTCCAGTCATATAAGTAGGGTTACCATTATGACGACTCTTATGTAATAGGCTTTAATCCCATCCCCTTAGATGAACTATACACTAGCTCTTTTGTCAAACCTTTTGTTAACGGATCCGCAATATTCTCTTTAGATTTTATATAATCTATTGAGATTATTCCGTTTGACAACAATTGCCTTACGGTATTATGTCGACGACGAATATGTCGTGACTTACCGTTATACATGTGATTCTGTGCCCTACCTATTGCAGATTGACTATCACAATGAATGCAAATAGCTGGCACAGGTTTTGGCCACATTGGAATATCTTCTAAGAAGTGACGAAGCCATTCTGCTTCTTCACCTGCTTTGTCTAAAGCAATAAACTCGGATTCCATTGTGGATCGTGCGATGCAAGTTTGTTTCGTGGATTTCCAAGAAACAGCAGCGCCTCCTAGAGTAAAGACATATCCACTAGTGGATTTTGAATCTTTAGTATCCGATATCCAATTTGCATCACAATAACCTTCGAGTACTGCTGGATATCGGGTAAAGTTCAAACCATGATCACGAGTAAATCTTAGATATCTAAGAACTCGAATGATCGCTTTCCAATGGTCTTCTCCAGGGTTACTAGTGTACCTACTCAATTTACTGATAGCATAAGCTATATCAGGACGAGTACAATTCATTAGGTACATTAGGCTTCCAATGATTTGGGAGTATTTTAACTGAGACACTGCATCACCTTTATTTTTCGATAAATAAAGACTGATGTCGACAGGTGTTCTTGCTAAATTCAAATCATCCTTGATAAATTTATCAAAAATTTTCTCAATATAATGAGATTGAGATAATGCATATCCGTCAGATGTTTTTGTAATTTTCATTCCTAATATAACATCTGCGACCCCCATATCTTTCATATCAAATCTTTTGTTAAGCATTTGCTTAGTTGATTTGATCATGTTTTGACTGCTTCCAATGATAAGCATGTCATCCACATAAAGACAAACTATGACATAGCCTTGGTCAGTGTTTTTAACATAGACGCATTTGTCACATTCGTTTATCTTAAACCCATTAGTAAGCATTGCATGATCAAATTTTTCATGCCATTGCTTAGGTGCTTGTTTTAATCCATAAAGGGATTTTACAAGTCGACAAACTTTCTTTTCTTGCCCTGATACTACAAACCCTTCAGGTTGTTCCATATAGATCTCTTCATTTAGATCACCGTTTAAGAAAGCTGTCTTAACATCCATTTGATGTATTTTTAAATTAAACAACGCTGCTATAGCAATAAGCATGCGAATGGATGTTATTCTTGTCACAGGGGAATATGTGTCAAAATAATCCAGACCTTCCTTTTGTCTGTAACCTTTAACTACAAGTCTTGCTTTATACTTGTCAATTGAACCATCTGCTTTCATTTTTCTCTTGAATATCCATTTATATCCAAGAGGTTTAGAACCTGGTGGAAGATCCACCAATTCCCAAGTATGATTTTGCATAATGGATTCAATTTCATTATTAACAGCCTATTTCCACAAAGGTGCTTCGGGACCTGTCATTGCTGCCTTAAAGCTTTGAGGTTCATTTTCTAACAAGTATGTCAGAAAATCTGGACCAAAGGATTTTGATGTTCTCGCTCTCTTACTTCTTCTTGGTTCATCATCAGTTAAATCCTGTTGGTTGAGACCATTACTAGTCTCTTGTGTTTGATTGTCAGTAGTCTCTTGACTTTGTGTACAATCATAAGTTCTTTTCTGTGAACTTAATTCCTGTCCTTTCTTGTGAGGAAAGACATGCTCAAAAAACACAGCATTCCTTGACTCTATAATAGTGTTCACATTTATATCAGGTATTTCTGATTTATAAGTCAGAAACCGATATGCACTACTATTCTGAGCATAACCAATAAACACACAATCTACTGTTTTTGGTCCAATCTTAGTCTTTTTAGGAACAGGAACTTCCACTTTTGCCAAACACCCCCACACTTTTAAGTATTTGTAGGAAGGTGGTCGACCTTTCCATAATTCATAAGGAATGCTTTTGGTTTTCTTGTGGGTATTCTATTAAGAACATAATTAGCTGACAATATTGCTTCCCCCCACAAGTTCTGTGGTAAGCCTGAACTTAGTAACATGGCATTCATCATTTCTTTTAGAGTTCTATTCTTCCTTTCAGCAATTCCATTTTGCTGTGGAGAATAAGGGGCTGTAGTTTGATGAATAATGCCATGTTGTGCACAAAATTCATTTAATGGTGCATCATATTCACCACCCCTATCGCTTCTAACCATTTTAATGGTTTTACCAAGTTGATTTTCAACTTCTGTTTTGTAGAGTTTAAACATTTCTAAGGCTTCATCTTTACTTCTAAGTAAATAAACATAACAATATCTTGTGCAATCATCGATAAATGTTATGAAATACTTTTTGCCTCCTCTAGTTTGAATAAATTTTAGATCACATACATCAGTATGAATTAATTCTAGAGGTTCGGTTTTTCTTTCAACCGATTTAAATGGAGCCTTAGTTAGTTTTGCTTCTACACAAATTTCACATTTATGATTAGGATTAATTTCAAACTTTGGTATATAATCTAAACCAATTAATCTACGCAAAGCATCAAAATTCACATGACCTAATCTACCATGCCATAAATTTGACTCAAGAATATAAACAAAAGATGTGTTATTCTCATTCATAGCAACTTTTGGTACAACTGTCATTACATTTAGCTTAAAGAGACCTTCACTCATGTATCCCTTACCAACATACATACCACTCTTTGTTAATACAAACTTATCAGACTCAAAAACAAGCCTAAAACCATTTTTACTTAACAAAGAACCAGAAACTAAATTCTTCCTGATGTCAGGTACATGCAGTACGTTGTTGAGGGTCAGTTCTTTCCCTGATGTCATCTTCAAGATTACTTTCCCTTGTCCAGCCACAGTAGAAGTAGAAGAATTTCCCATAAAAAGTTGCTCACCATTTGCAGCCTCTTTGTAGGTAGTGAACATCTTCTGTCCGCACATATGTGACGAGTTGCTCCAGTGTCAACCCACCACTCTTTGGGATTTCCAACCAAGTTAGCCTCAGACACCACAGCAGAAAGGTTGATATCATTCACCCCGTCAGAGATGTAATCTAATTCTGTCACATTAGCTTGATTGGTGGTCTTCTTACTTGTACTTCCATGATCCTTCTTAGGACGGCGGCAGTCAGAAGCTCGATGTCCAGTCTTGCCACAGTTATAGCATTTTCCTTTGAACTTCTTGTTGCCACTGTTGTTGCCTTGTTTAGGACCATCTCCAGTAAACTTCCTCTTTTTGTTATGTGGTTTTTGACCTTGTTCAACCACATTAGCCTTGGATTCAATGGGATTTTTCCCATTCCTCTTTTCAGCCTTTCGGTTATCTTCCTCAATTCTTAATCTTACAATTAACTCATCCATGGTCATCTCTTTGCGTTTATGTTTTAAATAATTTTTGAAATCTTTCCAGGCCGGTGGTAACTTTTCCACCAAAGCAGCAACTTGGAAAGATTCGCTAAGAGTCATACCTTCTGAATGAATATCATGCAAAATTATCTGAAAACTTTGAACTTGAGATATTACCGTTTGGGAGTCGACCATTACAAAATCCAGAAATTTACCGACAACAAATTTCTTTGTGCCGGCATCCTCTGTCTTGTATTTCTTCTCGAAAGAATCCCACAATTCTTTTGCTGACTTCAGAGGACTGTATACATTATACAGCATGTTGTCAAGGCCATTGAGGATGTAGTTTCTGCACAGGAAATCTGAATGTTTCCAAGCATCTACAGCGGCAACAACTTGCCGATCACTTTCACCCTCTTTAAGTGCTGGAGCCTCTTCATGGAGAAACCGGGCCAAATTAAGAGTTGTAAGATAGAACAGCATCTTTTGCTGCCATCTCTTAAACTCGGTACCATTAAATTTTTCCGGTTTTTCTCCATGATTGATTGGTACATGAACGTGGTTCTGAATAGGGACTGATGTTGGTGTAACAACAGGAGTACCACTACCAGATGCAGTTTCAGTTGTAGTAGCCATAATCTCTGATTACAAAAATCAGAAAAAATTAAAACACAAATTAATTTTCTAGTTACTAAAACCAGAAAATAAATTATATTACAAAATAATTTTATTTTCCTTGTTACTAAAACAGGAAAAATAAAATACCAAAATAATTTTCTGTAATACCAAATAATATTCTGAAATTGTTAATGACACCAGTATCGTACTACTAGTTGTCAAAGAAAAGAGACAGTATATTACTACTATCTTTCAAATAGCATAAATCACTATTTGTTTTTCCAACCAGAATATTACTTTGAAAAACAGAAAATTAAATACAATGAAGATACCAAAAAGGAATCTGTCTTAAGATTGTTGGACAATCTTCACTGTATTTAAAAGATTTTAATTCTATTGTGTACAAAACAACAATTAGAATTAAAGAAATAAAGAAAAGGAGAGAATATGTTTGATTACAAAAATCAAACTTAAAATAAAAAATAAAATAAAACAAATAAAAACAGATTTTATTTTGTTACAAAAACAAAATTAAAATCTGATTTTAATAAACAAATAAATAAAAAAAAAAACAGAATATAATTTAATCAACTTACTTGGTTAAATTCTTCGAATAACTTTCTGATCAAGTCCAGTGTTTAACACTGTGTCCTTAAGACAGATTCGTCCTCTCCACGGTGCTTTCAGAACTTGGACGTCTATCTCCCAGGATGAAATGATCTTATCAACAATTAAATGCAGCACTACAATTTAATTGTTCGTCGAACACACTAAGTGTTTACACTCTTTCTTTCAGAAATAAAATGCAGCAATATGACAGAGATTTAAAGCAGAGATGGAATACGAAAATTGGTGTATTAATCCAAATGGGAGGCTGGTCTATTTATAGATGTTAAGGTGGCTGTAGGATTTGAATTGAACAGGTATGAAACCTGTTGGGTTTGAATTTCAACAGATTTGAATCTGTTGGTTAATTATTCAAACAGATAAAAACGGGAAGGGCCCTGTTTGGATGAACAAAAATGCCAAACCAGTTTAATTCTGTTTGAAAACGGGAAGGGCCTTGTTTGGATGAACAGAAATTCCAAACCCAGTTTAATTTGAATTCTGGATTAAATTCAAATGTTTTTGGCCCAAAAAGATTAGTATTGGGCCGAACAAGCCCAGGCCCAGCCCGCCCGACCGGACGGCGGCGCGTGCGCGCGTGTGTGGTGGTTTTTGAGTCCAATGGGTCTAGCCCATTTTGCCCATAACCTCTCCCTCTAAAACACTTGGGTACCCCTTGGGGCACACCCCAAGTACCAAACCCATGCCTTATAAACCCTTTCAAAACCTCCCACCAAATCAATGTGGGACAAGCCTTATTCAAGCAATAAGGAATTTTCACCAAAACTCCATTTCCATGGAGCACACTTTGGCTTCAATTTCCCATTCACTCGGTAATGGTTTTAAGCAACCAAATATACCACGTGAATCACAACGCGGCATAGAACGCGTTACCACTTTGACCCGTGTAAATCGATACACGGGGCCCACCTAAAAATTAGACCAAACTTAGGAAAAAATTCTGGTTTTAACTAGAATTTTATAACCATTTCCAACAAATCAAAGATTAGGTTCAACAAATTGATTAGAATAAAGAAGAAAAACATACAAAATTACTTTCTGTTAAAGTTAATGAGGTCAAGGTGCACAGTCACAAGTGAATACAGTATATACGGTTGAATATTATAGTAGGAATGGATTATGTTAATTGAACAAGACGCAAAAAAAAAAATAATAATAATAATAATTCTAAGGCAATATTACACTAAGATCCCTTGAGTTTTTTCAAAATTACAAACAGACCCCATCATGTTTTTGAATTAACAATTTGTCCCTTTGCCAATTATTGAACTAAGCAAAATTACCATATCATCTTTCATTTTCAAAAAAAAAAAATTCATATTCAAAAAGTTAGAGAAAATATATATTATGTTATCAAAAACCTCAAGTTATGTTTGAATGACAGTAATATTGACCTATAATAGGAATGTGATTTCAGTTCTCTATGATTTCAATATTTTGAACAAATTGAAATAGAAAAATTATTCTTGTTTATCTTTTTCAGTAGGAACCATATTTCAGAACGAAAACCTTACATTCCTAAAAAAAAAATATTAGTCATTTAAGTGCAAAAAATAATAATTGAGTCCACAATAATTTTTCATTGAGGATTAGCCTAACAAAACTAAACGATTGAATTGCACTGACACTAGAATTTTGTTATCAGTAAGAGAATTACAGTGCCACCTCAAGAAGATTCACCTCCTCTCCAGCGCTTTACAGTCCGGCTCCCTCCTACCATTCCCCCAGATGGAGACGCGTGGCGACAACGGATCCGACGGGCAAGAAGGGAGCTACATCTGTGAAGCTCAAGAAACAAACAAAACGACGCCAAGTTATATCGTTTTGGCCAGATAGAGGTATGTAACGGAAAGTTTGTTTTTTATTTTTTATTTTGAATTACATATCCAGATTCAGATCCCTTCTCCCGCCTTTTTCATAAATTCAGAACCCAATCCCTCCTTCCCTCTCTCTCTTTCTCAGAACTCAATCCCCTATCTATGATTCAGTTTTTTTTCCATTTATAATCGATCGACGATAGAAGGCTTTGCCATCCCTGGACTCCATCATTTGAAAATCTTTGTTTACCCAAACAATTGTAGACACCAAAGGTTAGATTTGTACTATTTTATTTTTCGTTGTTGTTTTTTTTTTTTTTTTTTTTTGGGTTCAAATCCATTCCAAGTGTATGATGAAATGCCTCAATGAATCATGGACTTGCAAACATGGGTGTGAATCATGGTGAAAATCTAGAAGTTAGATGCTCATTTATATATGTTTGCTAGTCTATTTGAGAACCCACCTAAAATCTGGAAGCAATAGTTTTCATGCTCATTTATATATGCTCAAGCAAGCAAGCAGATGAAGGAGATGGATTACGAAATCAAAGATGAACCAAATTCAACAGAATTGGAAAGCACTTAAACCAAAACCATTTAAATAAAACTTTGTAATTAAAATACAGAAAATAACTTGCACTTACAATTGTTGTAAACTGCAAGGATCTTAACTGGTAAATAGGTTACAGAACGGGAGAAGGTAAACCTCACTCAGAACACTCTGTTTTTTCTTACAAACTGAAGGGTTGAAGAAGAAGATGAAGGAGATGGATTATGAAATCAAAGATGAACCAAATTCAACAGAATTGGAAAGCACTTAAACCAAAATAATTCAAATCATTAAATAAAACTTTGTAATTAAAATACAGAAAATAACTTGCACTTACAATTGTTGTAATCTGCAAGGATCTTAATTGGTAAATAGGTTACAGAACGGGAGAAGGTAAACCTCACTCAGAACACTCTGTTTTTTCTTACAAACTGAAGGGTTGAAGAAGAAGATGAAAAGTGTCGAGTGATTACATTTGATTACAATTATATAGGAAAACAAATGAACTATGCAGCATGTGAACTGGCTGAATGATGGAAGCAGCTGGCAGCATAGGAGACTGAGCAGGGCTGTCGGTTGCTTTTGGCTGATTGATTGAGCAGTTGAGCAGCTTTAACAAAAGGTGATTGACCAAATAGTGACGGTGAACAGTAAAAGTGAACAGTAACTTTTACTATTCATCACTTTCGGTGGAACATGTGAATAAAGGAATCAAAATAAATACAAATTGGCAGCTTTTCTCAAAAGAGTATTGATTGAAGCCAATTTGAATTTATAAAGAATCCTATGTTGATTAGGCATATGGATCCTGAGCATCTTGAAACTCGGGCCGTCCATATGGAATGGATTGAGTAGTTGAACCTTCAGAAGACTGATCTGAATGGTCTGAACCTTCTTCTGAACTGGTTGATTGGGCTTGGGCTTGATCAACTAATTGGCGGGCCAGTTGAAGCATTTCATCTCTGGATGACTTGGATTTGATTTTGGGCTTAGCTTTGGGCTGAGCATGAGGTGAAATGGGCGTTGACTGGGCCTTTGATTTGGACTTTGATTTGGGTTGATTCTGAGGCTGGGCTGGTACAACAGGAGCCTTGGCCTTTGACTTGGATGATTTGGGTTTGGAGCCACTAGATGAGGGGCTTCCAAGATTGACTGGAGGAAGACTGGGCTGACTTCCTTGGCTGATTGCAGCAGTTTGGTTCTGCTGGGCTTTGATCATTGAGGGAGTTGGAGCACATTGATCAGGAGGAAATTCCTCATAAACAATTTCAATAATTCTGGGCACATTGAATTTAGCCCACCATTTGACTGTGTGTTGATGGGTGATTATGTTATCATCAATTCCATAATGCCATTTAAATATCCATGGGACTTTGTATTTGGATATAAATAAAAGCAAAAATGGGAATTGATTTTGATGAGTGGTGAATGGATACACAGTGGAGAAATAATTGATGACTTCAATAAGGTTATTAGGAAGGATATCAGAAATGGGGCCATAATGAGTCCACCATCTCAGAAACCAAGTGGGTAATTCAGATTTGAATTTTTGATCAAAAGAGATGAACCAGGAATGACTAAAAGACTCATTTTGGTATAAGAACAGTTTGAACCAAGCATCAATATAATCATGGTAATTATACTGAATAGAGTGACCAGGTAAATCTCGAAGCTTATTAGGATTTCCCCATTCAGCAAGAGAAACAATGTTGTGAATATAAAGTGAATGGTAAAGAACCTTGTAAGCATAGGTTTTATCTTGAATAGGTTTGATCAGGACTGAATGGTGATTGAGCAAAATGTCCTTGTAATAGGCAAGAGTTTTCTCTGGATGGGAAAGGAGGAAATGGCATCCAGAGGGAAAATGGTATTTAGCAAGATCATTGATTAATTGACCTTTGGGATGACCAGGTTCTTTATAAAACAAATTAGTAACATGTGATTTAACATAATTAGATCGAGGAGACCTGATTGGGTTAGCAGGAAATGGAGTAACTGAAACGGATTGACTCGATGAAGCAAAGGGATCAGAAGCTAAAGCTGATGAGTAATTAGGGCGGTAAATGTTACCAAGAGTATGGTAACGGTTAACCATATCAAGTGAATAGGATGGGTTAACTGACTCCAAAGGTGGAGGGACAATGAGTTGATTAGGTTTACTGGAGGAAGGGACCAAAGCCTTGGAAGGGGGCTTTGGGCGAGACATCTGTGAAATAATAAATAAAGATTAGCAACCAGAAAGAAGATCTAAATAATTCTGGTAATAAAACAAATGATTGTAACAATCATGACGTAAAACACGTCGAGCTTGTAACTGTTGGTGAGTAATATATTGGGCTCTGTGAGTAGTGGGTCTGGTTGATTTAAGGCGGTTAATACGGCGGTTTACTTGTTTGATCAGGGTTTGGAAATGGGTAATTTGGGTTTTAACATAAGAAATATGTGGAGTAGCACTCATCCCTTACCCCCCTGTAAAAATTCCCGGGTAAGAAAATCAGGCAGGGAATTTTGACAACCAGGTATATAAGTAATATCAAAATCAAAAATACTTAAAATAGATTGCCAACGGGCAAAAATCTGTTTACTAGCAAGATTTTGAACATCTTTTTCCAAAACATATTTAGCAGATTTGCAATCAACACGAAGTAAAAATTTTTGATTTAAAATATCATCTTGGAATTTTTGAATACATAAAACAGTAGATAAAATTTCTTTTTTAATAGTACTATAATTTAATTGTGCTTTATTCCAGACACCAGAATGATAGCGAACAATTTGTTCAGATGATTGAGGAGTGACTTTCTGAAGTAAGATGCCACCATAACCAATATCAGAAGCATCGGTTTGAATAATTTTAAATGAATTCTCAATAGGAATACCAAGACAAGGAAGAGATTTAACATATTGTTTGACTTGTTGAACAACAGCAGTATGAGTAGAAGACCAAGGAGGAAGATTATCCTTTAACCGTTCAAATAGAGGTTGACAGATTTTCCTAAGGTCTTTGTAGAACTCAGCAATGTAATTAAAGGAACCTAAAAATCGTTGTAATTGGGTTTTATCAAGAATTTCATCAGGAAATTTAGACGCAAACTCAATAGAGCGACTAATAGGTAGAATAGTATTATGATGAATATCATAACCCAAAAACCTAACTTTAGTTTGAAACAATTTAATTTTAGGAGCAGAGATGACTAAACCATGACTCTTAATTGTATAAAAGAATGCAGTTAAATGTTTCCAATATTCACTAATTGATTTTGAAAAAATTAAAATATCATCAATGTAAACAATTGAGAAATGACTAAATGGGTTGAATATGTCATTCATGATATTTTGAAATTCACTAGGAGCATTTTTTAATCCAAATGGCATAACATTCCATTCATATTGACCAAAAGGTGTATTAAAAGCAGTTTTATATCTATCTTTTGGATGAATTTGAATTTGCCAAAAATCACTTTTTAAGTCAAATTTACTAAAAATAATAGCTTGATTAAGTCTCTTAATTAAATCTTTTTTATTAGGAATAGGATAGCGAATCCATTCAAGAACAGCATTTAATGGTTTGTAATTAATAACTAGGCGAGGGACACCTCTTTCTAATTCAGCATTTTTATTAACATAAAAAGCAGGACAAGACCAAGGTGATTTACTAGGACTAATAATCCTATTTTTTAATAATTCATTAATTTCTTTTTTACACATTTCTAATAATTCATGATTCATTTGAATGGGTCTAGATTTAGTAGGTATTTGTCTTTCATTAAAACCTTTAATATATGGTAAAGTAACTACATGCTTTTTCCTATGCCAAAATGCAGTAGGTAAAGATGAGCAAACAGTTGATTCAAGTTTTAATTTAAAATCATTAATTTGAGAGATCAAAACTGGGTCTGTTAATTGTTGATCAATTCTTTTATAATTAATTTCTTCTTTAAGAAAATTAATATGTCTAGTTAATCTATTAATAGTATGAGAAATAGAACAATCTTGTAATTGATTTAATTCTAACATTTCAGGTGGAAATAAGAATTTAAATGTGACAGGTTGACCTAAAACATGAGTAGTGATTCCTTCACTAGAAGTAGTAAAAGGATATAATAAAGAGATGAATGGTGTGCCTAAAATGATTCTATCAGTCATATTTTTAACTAAAACAAATGTAGTTTTAAAACAAACATTATTTTGACAAACATGTACTTTAGGTAACTTGTATTTAATATGCATTTTACTACCATTAGCAGAGGTTAATTTCTCTTGACATTTTTCATAATATTTAGTAGGAAGTAAACCTTCTTGAATGCAATTTAAATCAGCACCAGTATCAATTAATGCAACTAATTTTAATTCAAAATCTTCAACGATGATTTTAATTTTTGAATACCATTTTTGCATATAAATTTTATTGAGTAAATTTAATCTTTTATCTTCAAGGTGAGTAGTTTGAGACCGATTATCAAATATAAGTTTATCTGGATTAGTGTGATCAGATTCAGACTCAGAATTATGTTCAGACTCATGTGGTGATTTCTGTTGAAAACCATTCAAGTTTTGTTTAAGTTTAATATTAATAATTTCATTTTCTAACTTGTTGTCTTTAGATTGGACATCACGAATATTTTGTTTAATTTGATTGATTTCAGATTGTAAATCTTGAAGAGTAATTTCTTTAGTTTTATTTTTAAATTTTTCTAAAGTCTTTGATAAACTAATAATAGGTTTAGTAAACTTAGGTTTAGTTTCTGATTGAAGCATTAATCCTTTTAACTTATCAATATATTGTTGTTTTAATTGAGGATCATCTAATTTACTAATTAAGTCAATTAAAGCAGATTCTTCTTGAGTATGTTTGGTAAGTACAGCAATTTGTTTAACAGGTTTACAACAAACATCGTTACATCCTAAGGTAATTTGATTATCAGAATCAGAATGATCACTATTGGAATCAGATGTAGATGGAGGAACAGAAGAGGAATCATTATCAGATTGATTTAATTGAAAGATTTCAAATAACTGGATTTTAGATTCATCATTAATTTGGAGTTGATTGACTCTATCTTTGAGTTTTCGTTTTTCTTTACATTTATTAGCATAATGACCTTTTTGACCACAGTTATAGCAAGTAATATCTTTATTAGATTTTGGATGTGATTTAGATTTATGATATTTCGTTTTAGGTTTAGTATAGAATTTATCATTGGATTTGGAAGGTGAATAAGGCTTCTTGTATTTATTATAATGTTTTGATTTATGTTTAGGATATTTGGAATATTTGTGTGATTTCCTACGAGAGGGTGCAACAGGCGGTAAACCATATTGTTCACAGAAATTGCCTAATTCATATTTAGCTTTGTGTTTATCTTTAGTAGCTTTTTGACTAAGTTTAAGATCAATACACATTTTTAATCCTTCTTTTTGAATAGTGCTAATTATATCACCATATGTTAAATTATCGTATTCAATAATACCAGTGGGTTGACTAAGAACATCGCGAATTTTATGAGCAAATAGACTAGGTAGTCCATTAATAAATTTTTCTTTCCAAAATGATTTAGTACAGTCTTCTCTTAACATAACTCTAGAGGTAAAGACATCTTTATACCATCTAAAATCACTTAAGGTAGGACAAGTGAGATTACTAAGTTGATCATGTATGCGAGAATAAATATTAGTTGGAGTACCAATGAAATGTCTAACAATAGTGTAGATTAATTGGTTAATACCATCAGGGTGACAACAGCCTATACTTTCATCAAAAATAGGTAATCCTTGATCATCAGTTTGATTAGCATAAATTATAGATTCTCGTTCAGTTTCAGTTAAATATTTTTCCCACCATGATTTGAGCATACCAGTAAAACCAGTAGTAATTAAAGTAACAATTTCAGGTTGAGTATATTGGGGATAGTTAGAGAGATAACTATTTGAAACCATAGATAAATGATTTAATTTTTGGAGGATTTGATCTTCACTAAGACCATCAATATTCCACTCGTATAATCGTTTAGTAGAAACGGAAAATTGATTATCAACATTATTTTCTTCAAATTGGAGATCAACGGGAGTAGGTTTGGTATACCAATTTTTTGTATTTTGAGGATTAATTTTTGGATAATGAATTTTGGCAACTTGAGTAGATTGGAATTGTTGAGCTAATTCGTTTATATCATGATCAGTATCAGAGCCATAGTTATGTTGTATCCTGTTTCTAACTGTTTAGTTTCTTCCAATTAATCTTCCTTATTGTTTATTTAGTTAATCGAGTTTTCAGTTCATCTTAATCACCCAAAAGATCAGTCTGTTTATCCACCAGGTTTAAGTTACCCACTTCCGTTTCCTGTCCAGAGTAAGTCCTTAGGGTTAGGCAGTGTTGGACATTTAGGATAGGGTATATACTGAACCACCTTGGTCTGTGATAATCTGACAAGAATAGGGTATGTATTAAGATATCTGTAAAACTGATTAATTAAAAAGAACAATGAGTCGATTATTTAGAAGTAACTCATCAGTCAATTCTAGGTCAACAACTTTGCCTTCAATACCTAATCAAGGATTAGTAATTAATGAAGAAGATGTTGAAATACAAAATGATCAAATTAATACAGGATGGAATATACCAAAATTACAAATCAAAGAAATTTATAAAACTACTTTTATACAGAATGTTTTCACTGATGTTTTTAAAGTTGCATTGCATGTTAAAACTATTGAACAAGTTTATGCTTTAGAAAAACCTCATGAAACTTGTCATTTATTTGATAAGAAATTAATTAAAAGACATTTAGATAATGGTTACAATTTTATGCATATTGGTTTAATTCAAGTTGGTCTTAATCCATTAACTCCTACTGGTAAAAATACTTCTGTTTTATTATGTTTAAGAGATGCTTGTTTTCTTAATTATAATGATAGTTTAATGGGTATGATGGAAACTGGTCTTCATAAAGGTCCAGTACATTTTAATTGTTTTCCTGATTTTACACTTAGTTTACGTGATCCAAATATTTTACATGCATTAACCTTAAATATTCAATTACATGGTTCATTTACAAATATGATGACTAAAACTCATAATATTGCTTTAATTTATCGTGTTCATTATAAATGTATGCAAACCAATTTAAATGTTCATGCTTTACATAAATCTCCCAAAGATAAAACTCTACTCATTCATAGTAGTAGTACTGATACACATATTAATGTTCCTCAAATGATTGAATGGAATAATATAGATTTACCTGATGAATGGATTACTGTTAATGAAAATTATAAACATAATCAACAACAATCAACTGCACAAGATATCAAAAATATTACTCAATTTACTGATGGTTATGTTCATATTAAGTTTAATCGTAGTCAATCCTCTAGACATAGTACATCTAGTGTCCCTACTGAAATTGAATCTGAAGATGAAATATTTACTACTCCGTTATTTAGGAAAAATAGTCAAATACATTTAGGCCCAACTACTGGTCCTTCAACTCAACACAAATTAAAAGGAATTGATAATTCTACTACTTCCCAGATTAGTAAACCTGTTTATTCAACACATACTCACTTCCCTGAAGAAGAAATTGAATCTAATCATTCCCCAACACAAACTGATTTTGCAGAATTTACACCACCTGTCAATCCTCAACTAATGACAATCAAAAAAGCATTTACTCCTAATCTTGATAAATTACTTATTGATTTTAAATCAAAA
The DNA here is from genome assembly GCA_030407325.1 of Camellia japonica. NCBI lineage: Eukaryota > Viridiplantae > Streptophyta > Magnoliopsida > Ericales > Theaceae > Camellia > Camellia japonica. The sequence goes on along the minus strand of JAPPVO010000016.1, from coordinate 22,802,075 downwards.
GCTAATCGCACCCAGCGACATGCTTATTATGCTAAATATAATTCTATTAAAATGTCTCAAATATCCCAAGAATGGTATGATTTTATGGTTCAATATGGTTTTGAATTACCCTTGTTAGAATATGTTGAAAAATATTATAAACAATTAAATACAATTACAAAACATAAATGGAAAACTTCTACAAACACTACTGTTAGTTCTAGTCATCCTCCTTTAGAAAAAATTATCCTTACTCAACAAGGTTCTGAAATCCCTGCTTCACCTTTCAAATTACCTGGTACTGATACTGAAATAAAGAAAGTTATTGAACAAAATAATTATACTAATCAATGTTTAAATACAATTGGTAAACAATTAGATAAAATATAAACCAATTTAGAATCTGCTCAAACTTCTAAACAACCTTTGGATTCACCTTTGCTGAATTTACCCAGTAATCGCTCTCAGAGAACTAGTTTAATTACCAATGATCAATCTACTGTGAAAGCTATTGAAAAATTATTTACTAAATTATCTACCACTGATACTCCTTCACCTTCTAAAGATAAAGGTCTTACTGTTTTAAATCAACAATTTGATGATAATCCAACTTCTACTCCTTCTACCACTGATACTCCTTCACCTTCTAAAGATAAAGGTCTTACTGTTTTAAATCAACAATTTGATTTCGTAATCCATTTTCTTCATCTGCTTGCTGCTTCCGCGTTTATGGAAATGAGCATATATAAATCTCATTTATATATTTCACTGAACAGATTAGCAATAGTCTATCTGTTTGAGAAGTCATTAATATATGCACATTTATATATGATGCTCATAAATCTGGTAATTTTAGAGAACCCACCTAAAATCTGGTATGTACATGATGCTCATATTTCACTGAACAGATTTTTTTCACTCTTAAGCAGAAACAGATTTGTCATATCAATCAAGGTTAGGCTTTTAGATACTTCTGTAAAGTTTTTCTATTGATTTAGGAGAAGACAATCATTTTTCCACAAATCAAATATTTAGAAAAAGAAAAAATTGATTTAGTAGATAGTATGAAACAGAACATTAATGTGTAAAACAGAGCCTCAATATCATTTAAGAACATTAAACCATGTATTGCTTTCACATATTTCTTAGATAAAAAATCATGTTTATTTTTTTGCATTTTAGGTATTGGATATATCGAAGATGGATGATTTAACAATTGCTACCCAAATGGATGTTCATGGCGAGGATGATACACAATGTAAATCCATATTAGATATGGAATTTGACTCTGAACAATCAGCTTATGAATTTTATAATTCTTATGGAGGAAGAGTTGGATTTAGTATTAGAAAAGAATATGCTCACAAAAGTAAGACCGGTGAAATTACTTCAAGGACATTTGTTTGTTCTAAGGAGTGTCTTAAAAAATCTGATAAAAGAGATTTTGCTGTAAGGATTCCTAGGGCAGAGACAAGGACCGGTTGTGGTGCTTTGATGAGCATTAAATTAATTAGGCAAATTAGGAAGTATAGAGTTATCAATTTTGTAGAAACACACAACCATCCCCTTGTAGTAAGTGCATGTGCTCATATGCTTCCTTCCTAAAGAAAAATTTCCACCTCTCAATATATTGAAATAGATTTAGCAGATGACTGTGGGATACCTCTTACGTCATCCTATGAGTTAATGGGTAGAGAGGCAGGTGGAAGGGAATGTGTTGGGTTTTAGAAAAAAGATCAAGAGAATTATTTAAGAACAAAAAGAAAAATAATGTTGGAATTTGGTGAAGCAGGGAGCATATTGAAGTATTTTCAAAATTAGACGGTACAAAATCCTTCATTCTTTCATTCTGTGCAGTTGGATACTGAAGAGCAAATAACAAATATTTTTTAGGCAGATACTAGAATGATAATTGACTACGGTCAATTTGGCGATGTTGTAACATTTGACACAACATACAAGATTAATAGAGAGAGCCGACCTTTTGCTATTTTCGTTGGCTTCAATAACCACCGAGAGACCATTGTTTTTGGAGCTGCATTGATGTATGATGAAACAACCGATTCGTTTATATGGTTGTTTAAAACTTTTTTAGAGGCAATGTCAAATAAACATCCAAAAACTATTTTCACAGATCAGGATGCAGCAATGGCTAAGGCTATTTCATATGTGATGCCTAACACATATCATAGGCTATGCACATGGCATATGATGCAAAATGCTATAAAACATATGAGTGGCATTTTTAGCGGTCCTGGTGGAGTAAGAAGTGTTTTGGGAAAGTTTATAGATGAGTATGAGGAGGAAGAGGAATTTTTTGCAGCTTGGAATGCTATGTTAGATGAGTTTGATGTTCATGATAATTCATGGCTGCAAAGCATTTTTTATTTAAGGAAAAAATGGGTTAGGGCATATGTTAGGTGGACATGGTCAGCAAGGATGAAGAGCACACAACTTAGTGAGAGCTTAAATGCTGATTGGAAAGAGTACTTGAGATCAGATTACAATTTGATTCAATTTTTCACTCACTTCGAAAGGGTGCTTAATGAGAAGTGATATAAGGAATATGAAGCTGAGTATGCATTGTCATATAAGTTGCCCAGGATAAAAGTCCGAGTTCTGATGTTGATTCAGGCAGGAGATGTTTACACAAAGACTATCTTTGAAGAATTTCAAGATGAATATGTGGGTTCACTTGAGTTATACGTAGCAAATTATGTTCACAAGGATGATTGTTTGGTTTATATTGTCAAAGCATATCGACAATCTACAATGCGTGAAGTGAAGAAAGACAAAGATGGTAATTTGTCTTGTTCTTGTAGGTTGTTTGAGATGAAAGGAATATTGTGTAGTCATGTTATTAAGGTTCTTAAAGATGAAATGATCATAATGGAAATTCCAAGCCAATATATCCTGAAAAGGTGGACCAAATTAGCAAGAGCTGAAATTGTCCAAGATTACAAAGGGCGCGACATTCAAGCTGACCCTAAGTTGGAACAGAGCAGCAAATACAAGTCATTGTGCTCCCTCTTTACTATGATTTCATCCCAGGCATCTGAATTGGAAAAAATATATGAAGATTGTGTTCAGGAAGCGAAAAAATTGCTTGCATTTGTTCAAAATAAGTTGCGTATACGTATCACCAATGGACCACTAAACTTAAATGATGCTAGCTCTACAATGAGAACGAATGAGGGCAGTGAAAATATCATTCAAGTGAAGGGACTGAAGAAAAGGATTGACCCCATTCGTGGAAGGCGACAGATTAAAAGTAGCTTGGAAAAGGCATTGGAGACTTCAAGAAAGAAAAAGCAACTCGTTCAGGTATTATTTAATTTTTATTTATTTATTTTTTATGATCTTTACATTCTTTAAATTTTTCAATTTATGTTACTTGGTTTCATCTAAGTTCTTATCTTGATAGGATGTACAAGCATCTTCAAATATGCTCCCACATATGATGCCACCATATGTTCAAGTACCAACTTCAATGCAAGTAATACTTATTTTTTTGTGTTCTTATCTTTACATTTTTAAATTTATTCGAGTTCTTTTCAAGAAATTTCAATTTCTAAGATGTACATATATCTTCGAATATACTCCCATATATGAGGCAACCAGTAGCTAAAGTACCAAATTCAATGCCTTGGACATGGAATGGAGAGCCTCAATATGCCAACTTCCGAGCCTTACTTCAAGGATCTACTTTGCTTAACTCATCACAATGCTCGACTAGAACACGTTACAATCAGGTATTTGACATGAATTATTATGGATATCCTTCAATTCTATGCTTTGAACTCATTCTGATTATGTTTTTTACTTCATAGGTTCCCAATCTAAACATTATTCGGAATTCCTCTACACCAATATATCCAGAAATTCTTGGAGACCGATGAAGATTGTTGCAAGTGAAAGATTTTTGTTAACATTAAATTTGGGAATGTTTATTGTGAACATTAAATTTGGGAATGTTTATTGTCAATTTGGATTATGAATATTTCTATTACTATACGGTCCATTGAATCGTAGAAGTGATTTTTTTTTGGGTATGAAATTTTATTTTTGGGACAATGAAGAATATCTCGCAAGAGTTGATTTTGTAAATATTGTTGTTGATAAGCATATTTGATGAGGTGGGTATGAGATTGTTTACAAGGACATATTGCAGGACAACACTAATGTGGTTAAGTTGCATTCACTGAGATTGTGCAATTGGATTGTTTACAAGGATGTATTGATGAGCATTTTTGCCTAAATATATGGCTTCTAGATTTTGAAACTGTCACCATTATGTTTCATAAATTATGGTTGCTTTTGTGCTGTTTCATAGAGTTTCCTTGAACTTCAGTCTAATATGCTGCAATTAATGTGAGAAAACAAGAAAAGGAAATATGATCTCAAAAATAGTTTTTGTGTAAACATCTCCTGCCTGATGTGCAAAGATAGTCTTTGTGTAAACTGTCTTTGAAGACTATCATTGAAATCTGATTTGTTATAAAATAGATTGGCTTAGACTAAGGGAACATCAGATTTCAAAGACTATCATTTGTTACACAAAGACTATCTTTGAAGAAGCCAATCACTTTATTAGCTGAACATCATTTATTATGTAATTGATTCAGGCAGGGAACATCAGAATTTAAAAAGCCAATCTCTTTGCAGTCCTTGGAGCTCTCAAGAAAAGGAAGGAAAAAAAAATAAAAATTTGGTCTGACCGGTTGACTGGCCGAACGTCCGGCCGGTCAACCAGCGGTCAACTAATTTTATTTTTTTTTATATAAAAAAATTAACTTGTTGGGATTTTTTTTGGCTTAAAATTTAATTTTGGGTTTGAAATTTTTTATTAAATTAAATCATTTATCTATATTATTTATTATAAGTGTTGAATCATCCCGTTAGTCACCTTCCGTTAACCCAAAACAACTAATTTCGGTGTCGTTTTGTTAACTTAACAACTCCATAGACGTGGCCTTCTTGGTACCTTCAGATCTGCCAAACGCCACACGTCTCCATCTGGTGAAATGGCTGGAGGAAGTCGGACTGAAGAGTGTTGGAGAGGAGGGAGATCCACCTCAAGATTCATGTCATCCAAATATAGCCTAGAAAGTTTGTATTATTAGTCCAAATATCAAATAGCTAGGAAACTTCAAATTGCTTAGTGTTTGATTCTTGGGAAGGCTGCAAGAAAGTAATTTATCCTAAATTTTCTAATCCCAACATAGATAGCCTGTCACTGATTGACCGGAAAGAGAATTAGTCAAAGTGTGCATAAATTTATTTGGACACTCTTGACTGCTGAACTTAAAAAAAATAAAAATAAAAATAAAAATCTAAGAAATTTTAATATGAATTGGGTCACTCGATAGGTTTTGTTGCGTGCACCATGTTATCCCTTCTTTTTTTTTAGCATAAAAATTGAAACAAAAATAAAAGTTGTTGCTTTTTTTGTTCTACATATTTTTTTCATGTTTCATGTGAGAGGAAAGGAAAGTGAATTAATTATATATAGGGTAAATTACAAATACACCTCTTGAGATTTGATTAAAATACGAATCACTCTATGTGATTTTAAAAATTACATTACATCCCTTGAGATTTCTAATTTTATAACAAATCGCTCATTTTATTAATAAATTATCAAGTCAATTAACAGTTTTTAATAATATTAAAAATATGTTTCAATTAATAATTTAGGTAATTTTATTATTGTATAGGAGAGCAATTATGAATTTTATTTTTTTAGTTAATTCTATTAAATAAAAAAATCCTAATAAAGGAGTATTTGTAATTTTTCAAACCACAAGGGATAATCTGTATTTTAAGCAAATCTCAAGAGGTGTATTTGTAATTTATCCTTATATATATATAATGATGCTCAAAATGGAAGATACACTTTGATTAATTATAATTTTGGCATTTAATAAATATTGGTCATTTTAAGTTTCATCATAAAGAAGTATTCTTCTATTAAGTGTCATATTCTCAGATCATTTTCAACTTATTAGGCATGTAATATTTATCAGTTAAAATAGTTATTATAACTCAATTTTATATATATATATATTATTAACTTTGACGCATTAAGCATACAATTATGTATTTTGTTTCAATCCAAATTCACTACTTAAATGTAGTCTTTAAAGAATAGTTAAAATGTACTGAGCCCTTATAATTCTTTCACTTCATCTTTATTGTTGACTTGAAATTTCATGGGAAAATGAATATGCTAAATAAAAGGTATATTTTATTACAGTATGTACTTTGGATAGACAAAATGTTTTTGTTTGGGAATTGGTTAACTTAATAGCTTCAAATTATTTATGAAAAAATTATATAAAAAAGTAGATAGGATAATGAAAAATTTACTTATAAATCCTATTTTAAGAAATGATGATCCATTTAATCTCAAAGATTTTTCTGTAGACTAATTAGTCTCATTGATTTGGAAAGGAATATTTAATATATTATTTAGAAATTAGAGTTACGGTTATATCCTTATTTCTATTATGTTTCCTTCTCATTTTTTCTTTTCTGCTAGAAAGATAAGGCACACAATCTATGAGAATCAAATTTGTGATGAATTTTCATATGGCAATCTTTTTTATTTGGAAAATTTTCAAAAAGAATACAAAAATGACTTAAAATATGAGATCCTTCAAACATTCAAAAGGATATGGGATTCTTCAAACATTTCAAAAGGAGTACAAAAACCCCTTACATTGTGTTTGGTTGGGGAATTTGGTAAAGGATTTGGAAAGAGAAAGGAAAATAGAATGCGAAATATGAATAAAATATACTTACATTTCACCTAATTTCACACACCTTTTCCCTTTCCTTTTCCAAATCACTTCCCAAATCTCCCAACCAAACACAGCATTAGTGAACTTTGGGCAAATGTATAATTTCAAACTGTAATACTCCAATATAATACTCAAACGTAACATTCCAATGTAACACTCCAAAAAAAATCTTAGTATACTTTTCTCAAACGTAACACTCCAATATAACACTCTAAAAAAACTCCTTAATATAACACTCTAATGTAACACACACAATAACTCTTTATTGTATTTTCTCAAACGTAACTCTCCAATGTAACACTCCAAGAAAATTATGTGAGATTCTTCAAACCATTCCAAAAAGAACACAAAAACTCCTTAGTAAGTTTTTGTCATGACCCAAACCCGCCCCTAAAAGTTTGGGTCATAACTGGCCAATAATCCGTGAATTACCGAAGGCCTCAAACGAACATACAAAATATTTATGACAATGGGGCCATAACGAAAGCATATAATGAAAAGGAGTCCATTGAGCTGTACATACATGCCATGATCAGAAACATACATATTATATCTCACATCACACTTCATGTCATATGCCATAACATTTACATACATACATTATATATACATAACCCAGAAGCAAAACTTATAACATCATAGACTATACAAAATCCAAGCTTCTCAAGCTTGGCCAAAACACCACCAGAGTCCCGACGTAGAGGTGCAACTTGGGTGGCTTTATAAAAGGCTGACTCCAATATGGTCTCTAATATGGAACTTCCTGATGCTCACCTACATACATACAAATAAACAGAATGAGCTAGAAGCCCAACGAGTAATCTCCATATAAGGGGTTAAATGAATAAACCTCATGTTTTGTTTAATCAATATAAAGATCTTGGCATATTTAGAAATCGTTTTGAAAGCACATAGTATCATATACCATTCATGATCCTTTCATAGCTTACCAAATAGTGAAGTTCGTACTTTTCTTTTAATCATATTTACGGAATGGCTTCGAGCCTAACATATAATAAAACGGCCTCAGGTCCAACATATAACAAAACGACCTCGGGTCCAATATATCAAAACAGCCTCGGGCCCAATCATATATCAAAACGGCCTCAGGCCCAATATAAAACAAAACAACCTCGAGTCCAATATATCAAAACGGACTCGAACCCAATCATATATCAAAACGGCCTCAAGCCCAACATATAACAAAACGACCTCGGGTCCAATTTATCAAAACGGCCTTGGGCCCAATCATATATCAAAACGACCTCGGGTCCAATATATCAAAACAGCCTCAGGCCCAATTATATATCATGACATAAACAAAACGACCTTAGGTCCACATTGCACATGTCATATAACTTTTACGAATTTCATTCATTTCGATCAAAACACAATATTGGCACAATTTACCATTCATGGCTCAAAGTACACAATGAAGAACATATATGTACAATACTATAGAAATTACTCACCGTGATTTAGGCTTTAATTAAGTTGTTGAATTACCATATAGGACAATCGTCAAAGATTGACGTCATACAGAACGTTTATAGCGAATCATTAGCTTATACAAAACGTCCAAGACGGACCATAGACCAATAACAATTACTAAGGGTCAAAGTACATTTCCCCAATTTACCATAATCGTTGCTCAAAAGGAAACTCATTCATTCTTATCCAAATATTCTTTCGGAAACTTGCCATAGCATAATTGCTCTAAAGATTTCAAGCATATTTATCATTTCGGAAACACTCGTCAAGGCACATAATTTTTACAAACCATAAGTTTCACAATTTCAGAGTATTTCATATGAAAATACTGTTACAAAGAAAATTACTCACCGTGATTACAGAAATGGTTGACCGATCCTCGAATCATGACCTGTAAACACAATGCGCATGGCATAACATATCGGAACATAGAATTACTCTCTTGATCAAATTTACTTCTCTTAATCTTTTCTTAACCAAATAAATCAATCCCTTACTTTTCTCCTTAACCAATTATTTTTGTTGGTTCTAAACTCATTAGTCCTCAATGGATCATAATCCGTGTCTAGGAAAATAGGAAGGAATGAAAGAAAACTGGGCTGGGAGAGGAAATAGCATGAACGGTTAGAAAGAAAGTGAACAACCTTCATTAATTTGAACATAACTATTTGTGTACTTAGAATTTGGATGTAAGACCACCTCCATTGGAAATTAGACTTCCAGGGCTTGAATTTAGGCTCAAGAATCGTATAAGGGAGATATGCCTTTTTGAAGTTACTAGGTATAAGCTGAAAAAGGGCTGGCTGCACGTGCGCCCATTTTGGCCGCTCGTGCGATGACTGGGCCGCTCGAGCGGTGGTCTAAGCAGAATGCAAACCTCTATTTTTCATCATGTACCACTTGTGCGGAGCTCGTAGCCGCTCGTGTGGTCTGGGCAAAATCAGACAGTCCGAAAATGACCAAAATGAAATCCTCCAAACTCATTTCTAACCCCAAATTCAAGCAAAGCTAATCCAAAAACATGTTATACTAGCATAATTCAAAGGTAATTACATATCAAACACATCAATCTTGCTTCAATAACAAAATCAAGGTCTCACATTTTTCATAACTTCATAAATTTCATGATAAAGCTTAAATACATAAAAACATAGATGATCCCTCAACAAATCTCTATTGTATGCACAATCTAGAGCTCATTTCATGCATCAATCATAAGATTGGACTTAAAACAAACAAACATAAAGAGATTTCTTGCATTTAGTACAACCCATTACACAACCCAAAACCCTAGCTCAACGTTTCCAATTTCCTCTTGATTTCATATCAAAGATGAGCTAAAGACAAAGATTTTAAGTAATTTCCATACCTTAGCTTCAATCTAGGGTTTGTCCCTTGAATCTCCACCAAATCTCTAACTTCTCCTCTTTTTCTCTCTCTAACTCACCCTCTAGCAAAGCTTTTCCAAAAAAAATGATAAACTCGAGAATTAGAGATATATATATATAATATAGGCTAATTAAAACATTACGAATCGTAATTTTACAAAATTTCACTATAGGCTTTAAAAATCATACTAATCACAGATATGAAGTCGGTTTTGGTTTATCGCGCCTCTAAGACTTTCAATTTTTAGTTTAAAATTCTAATTGCAATAGATTTTCCTACATTCAACAGATATAAAATCGAAAATCACATAATTCACATACTTAACTTGCAAATTCATATTAAACACATAAACACGTGTATAATTAAGCATAATACGGGTTGGGTTATCATAGTTTTGAGCAAATATATAATTTCAAACTGTGAGTGTTACGTTTGGAAAAAGTACATTAAGAAGTTTTTTAGTATTTTTGTGTGTGTTACATTGGAGTGTTACGTTACGTTTGAGATTACATTAATTAGAATGTTATGTTTGAGAAAAGTACACTAAGGAGTTTTTTTTTTTTTTTTCATGTTACATTAGAATGTTACGTTTGAGAAAAACATACTAATAAGTTTTTTTTTTTTTTTGTTACATTAGAATGTTACGTTTATAAGGAGTATTACGTTGTTATATTTGGAAAAAGTGCACCAAAAAGTTTTTTAATATGTTACATTAGAGTGTTATGTTATTGAAGTGTTACATTAGAGTGCTACATTTTTGTTCGTAATATGGAATTTTTTCCAGAATGAGAGAAAATCCAAAACCTCTATAGTGCAGATTGTCCAAATGTGTAATTTTACATTTGGAGAAACCCACTTTTATTCCTAGAAAATTAAACCCAAACATGTAAGTGACTACTCTTTTGTGTAATTTTCACTTTAATGGGACCTTTGGATTCATAAGAAAAAATGAAGGATTAAACAGTTTATAAGATCACATTTTGAAAGTTACTGGTGTTTTACCCTAGAATAATTTGACAATTTATAATGCCTTTTTAAAATTTCTGAATAAAAACCTATGTTTTAATGTCAGCAATGTTCTCCAAGTTATGAAATTAACCACAAATACAAGACAACTTACACAGAAATAGCGCAAACTTGAAGAAAAAAAATACATACAATTTTTATAATAAGAGAAAAATAATCAATCTTTGCCAATGACTTAGATTAATACTAACTTCTTAAATAGAAATATGAGAAATGTTAGAAATTTATTATTTTAAACTCGTAAATTCACCTGTAATGATGTAATAAGAGAATTGTATCTTGTATCATTAGTTATGTAATTAATTAAAAGTTAACATCTATCATACTATCTTATTGTAGGTCAAATCATTATACTCTAAATTTCATTGGAATTTAGTTATATAAAAGTAAAAATCTTTAGAATAAAGTTGTAGAAAAGTTTTTTTTTTTTTTTTTTTTTTTTAAAACTGTTGTAGAAAAGTTGCTGATGATCATGGATTGGTGGCCTTTGTGTGCACTTAAAAAGAAACAAGAGGGGCAAGAGAGAGACTAAGACAAGCCGACCAGTCGGATAGGGATATGCAGAGGGTTTCATTCCACCACCACATTTAAAATATGCCCACTAAAAGTGAGATGATCTCATGTGATGTCACGCCATGACGACATGTTTTCCCTTAATTACCTAAGCATGAATTGACAATGAAAATTACATGATAACCTTAAACTCTTTGAGAAAATTGCAATTCAGTGCATATTAAAAACAAAAAAGAAATCACATCAGCCGTAAATTCTTCTATAAATGAGTAAATATTTTGTGAATGCACAATTTGTAATTTTTTCAAACTTTATTGAATTTAAAATCAGTGGGTTTAGAAATCCTTTTAAAAAAAAATCAAAAGTTTAACTAAAATTTGAAATTAAAGACTTTCTGATTCATTCAGGGAATAAACCAACGATACCAAGACATTTACACCACTCAATTAAAAATTTGAAATATTAAACAGAATTTTTCATTCAAAATTGATGAGTAATGTCATATTGTGGTGAACATTTATTACTTTGGATATAAAATTGTGAGATTTATATTTTAAAAAATTGCATAAAATAGAATTAAGTTATTTTTACATTTTTTTTCTTTGGATAATTGTAGTTTTGGTTTTCAAAGTATGAGTTTCATGTCATTTTAATTTCTAATGTTTAAATTGTATCAATTTGATTTCTAATGTATAAAAGAGTGTTTCAATTATTGTGAATATTTTTTTTATGAAAAAACACAAGACTTAATACATTACGCATCCAATAATAAGTCGTCTAATAATGTACATTAGAATACAAAATAGATTCTAAAAATGATAAAGAAAACATTCACATAGAGACGATATGAGTCTCCACATAAGGAGAAAAACAAACATTCACAAGGGAGGAGAAAGTCTCTATGAAAGGAGAAAATATCTACATAGAGATGCATTGTTGCAACACAAAATAATAAATAAAATTTAAAAAAAAAATTAAAACAATTACCACCAAACAAACATTACCAATCACCTTTACGATTTGTTTATCGTCACAATCAGTAACTGTGATACCTTAATCTCTGACTCTATGTTATAAAATAAAACATTTTGAATATGAAGTAGTCGCCTAGCGCATAAAAGCGCATTTAATAGTGTCAGATCTTAGTCATGAATCAAATTTAAGTCTAGATTTAAAAGCTTTCTCGGTGGCAAGCCAATGATGGAAACGAGAAGAGCAGCAGTGACTAGTACGGTGATGAACAAGAAAGGAAAAAAAAACCATGGGAGAAGAAACAGAGAGAAGAGAAAGATTAAAAATTCCACTCTCCCCTCCTTAAAAAGCACAGAAAGAGAGAGCAGTTAAGGTTGAGAGAGACAGAGAGGGGGGGCTAGGGTTTAACACAACTTTGAATTCAATTATTGTGGATATTGAAATACTTTTTTATATACATTAGGGACTAAATTGACACAATGTTAATATTGGGTACAAAATTAAAATACTTTTATTTATTGGAGATTACATTGACACAATTGAATTATTAGAGACCAAAATGACATAAGGCTTATACTTTGAGGATCAAAAATATAATTAATCCTTTTACAAATTTTACTCAAATCATTAATTCAAATAAGGCCTAATAAAAACTAATAAATTATAGTCATTGTGACTCTATTTACAAACTCCTCTCTTATAACATTGATTCATCGTTTGAGAATATATTATTTTAGTAACTTTTTAGTTTTTTACCTAAAATATAAAGTAAAAAAATTAGTATATTTAAGATGACTTTTAGATGTTTTACGAAAAGATATGTAAAAAATAGAGAGAAAATAGAATCTTTGACTTTTTTATATAATTTGTTGGATTTTTGACTTTTTTAATAATTTTTTAACTTTTAGGCTTCGTTTGGAATGTGGATTAGTTTTTTCGTTTTTTAGTTTTTTGACTCTTTTAACTCCAGGTTAAAATAGTTTAGCCTGGAGTTAAAAAGTCTCGTTTGGGATAGATTTTTTGGCTTTCTTGACTTTTGTAAGAGAAAAAATAAAAAGATTATGAATTAAATGTGATATTTTGTCATATTTAGTTAAAATAGCCAATTTTATCCTATATAACTATTTAGTCCAAACTTGTTTCCCAAACATAACCTTAACTAAAAAGTGATGTCCCAAACGAGACTAATCCTTTGAGTAGAAAAATTGTACCTTGATAAAAGTGTAATCCTATGATATTAAAGAAATGTGTCATATTTGTAAGATATTATATTTATATTTTTAGTATAAATACAAATATATTGATATAATAATTTTTTAGAAATATAATACGTATATATATAAATATTTTATTTAAAGATAATAAAAAAATATAATAATTAATTTTTTAATTGAAATGAGTATGCATTATTTTTCTTTAATATTTTTTTATATAATTAATTAAAATATAATTTCTAAATAACCAGCTACATAAAACTTGACACATTACTATTGTGAATTTAAAGTGGGTAGGCCACACATTTCCCATCAAAATCCATTACTACATTATCCTTCGAAAGAAACACACGTTTAAAATGCTCCCTTAAAAATAAGAAAATTATTGGTTTGTCCTAAGATACATCGTGATCATATTTTAAATCAATCATAAATTTTATATCCTTTAATATTTGTCAATCACTTAGCACAAAATTATAAGTCTCACTTCTCCCATTCTATCATTTAGCACTTGTGGTTGAGAGGTTATTGGTTGATCTTAGAGTATCGTTACGTGACGCTCTAATAGTGTTGTGATTGATGAAAAAAGTGAGACTTAGGCCCTATTTGTTTTGGGATATAGAGGATGGGATGAGATTAGGATGGAGGTGAGACTATTTAGTGTTGTGTTTGTTTGTAAAGTTGGAGAAGGAATTGGGATGGAGAAGGGATTGAGATGGAAGTTGGAAGGGGGATTGAGATGGAGGAGGTGGAGGTGGAGATGGTATTAGAAAAATAGTGAGGGGACTAGAATTTTTTTTTTTTTTTTTTTTTTTTGCATGTTGGGTATTTTTTTTTTTTTTTTGAACATTAATGTTTAATTTTTTGTATTTTTTTATTTATTTTATTATTTTATATAAAAATAATTAACAATTCCTACACTAATAGCTATCATCAAAACAAACACAATTTTATTTAATCTCCTCACTATCAATCCCCTCACTAATAATCCTCTCACTATTAATCCCCCTCACTATGAATCACCTCTATTCTACCTTTGAAAACAAACGGGGCCTTACGAATTTGTATTTGATTATTAGAAAATATGAAAGAGTATGATAAATTGTGATTGGTAATAAATATAATTACGTGATACACTTAAACTAATTAATAATTTTTCCCTAAGATTATAATACCCTAATCTAGTTGGATTTGACGTCAAGTTTTTTTTTATCGACCTATTAAGAGCTAACCCTCCTTTGACACGTGGCATCATTATAAAAGTAAAAGAAAATTATATGATGGGTAATGAATACTGTATGTAATTTATATAAAATTATTTAAATTTTTATGAATTTATATAATGGATTTTACAAAAATAAATAAGTTTAATATAAATTTATATAACAACGTAAGTTTTCACAAAGTTACTTAAATTTATATTTAACTTACGTATTTTTGAAAAATTATTTATATAAATTCATAAAAACTTACATAATTTTATATAAAATTACATATAATATGTATTGCATATTGAAGTATTTCCTCCAAATGTTTGCGGCCAAGATTTAGTAGTATTTTGGGAAGTTGGTAAAAATAGACTTTTTATTTTTTTAGTTTTTTGGTGACTTTTTTGTGTAAAAAAATGACTTTTTTATGACTTTTTTATAATTTTTTTGTATAAAAAAATTAAAAAACCAAAAAATTAACTTTTTTAGCAAGTTGCCAAAACGCCCTTTACTTTCTTAAGGACAATGATCATCAGATGATATTTTGTTTATTATTATTAATGTTGTATTGAAAAAAAAAATGTTAATGATGAGACATATCATATTGATGCAATATTAATATATAAAATAATAAATAAAATATAATAAAAAAATGTGATCATCTTAATATTATTGTCTCGAAAGAGATAATGTTAGTGTTATATACATGATTGTGTAAAATATCCGCACTGATTCATCTATTAATTACGGATTAAACTTGAAAATTTATAATTTGCCTTCGAAATTATTCTACTCCACTATAGTTAATACATATATTTTTTTAACCTCTAATGAAATATCAAAGTAAAAATGAATGTGTAAGAGATTTAAGATGTGAAATTTGTTACAACTTACTACTTAGATATATAAAAAAAATATTATGTAAAATTAGTTTGAGTAATATATATGAAAAATATTATGTAAATTATTATTATATATTATGCAAATATTTAATAATTGTTTAAAAATATTTTTCAATCAACTAGCAATTTGAAGCCGCTTAAATCGCATTTTGATTATTTGTCAATTTGCCATTCATGATTTGCTTTATAATTTTACTCTCAAACTAGTTGAACCGTACTGCACACTCTACTAGTTGTATACGTCATCTAGGGGTTTTTGGGACTAAAGTCATGTTTGGTTTGATTTTTAAAAATTTATTTTAATTTTTAAAAAAAATTAAAAATTAATTTTGGTGAAAGAAATAAAAAAATAAAAAACAATTATTATTTTTATATAATTTTATTTTTTGAGAAGCCAAAAATAATTTTTAAAAATTTAAAGATATTCTTTTGATATTTATTTTTATCAAATTAGTTTCATTTAAAAAAAAAAAAAACAAATCAGAATCTTTTCTTTAAAAAAAACATGGTTTTCGCCCCCTAAAAGTGAATTTTTTGTTAAAAAAAAATTAGAAAATCAATTCCAGTTGTCACGATAAGATTGTTTGGAAAAGTTCAAAAGTGACTTTTAACGATAAAATTTTGAAAATATAACTAATAATGAAATAATATAATTTCGTGCTAAAAGATTAATTTTTTGAGATGAAATTTTTTATTCCAAAAAAGATAATAATAAATTGTGCTAAATGTTCAATTTCGTCGCTAAAAATACAACAATGATACTTTTGAATCTTAACAAATGAGGTGTTCAATTTCTATGTAATGTCCGGATTAGAGTCTTATTTATTGCATAATGCTTCCCTATCAGGTATAATGTCCGGTTTGAATATTATTTATTGTATGATGCAGCTCCCCCTTCCCTATATTACCCTCCACCAATTATATATATTGGTAATTGCATTTTCAATTAGTGAAAACATTTTTTTTTTTTTTGGAAGTCAAAAATATCTTTTGCCAAACCTAAGAAAATCACATATTTTGTCAATTTTTTTTACTTTAATGAAATTTTAAAAAATTTATGTCAACATTTAAAAAAAAAAAAAAAAACTTTTGAGGTCCATCTAACAAAAAGATTTAATAAGTAAAAAAAGTTTAGTAAAGATTAAAAAAATAAAATTTATGATTTATTTTTTAAAAATCTTTATTGAATTTTTTCATAATTTTTTTTAAAAAAAATTCTATTCACCCAGTCTAGTAAAATTTAAAATTTTAAAAAATAAAATAAAACTGCTGAAAAATAATTGTCAATAGAGTAGTAGTCAAACACGTGTTCGATGTCCGGTTGCTTTCTATGGTGGCATTGCATGGGGTCCATGCACCAAGTGGTGTGCAAGTGGGACATTTTTTATATATTTATTTTTTTGATCTGGAGTGGGACTAATCTGTGCATTTTAAAAAGAATTGAGTAGTTCTTAGAAAATCGCAAGTTTATATATGTTATATTTTTTGCGATGGATCTAGCTTGTTTCAAGTTGAGATTAAGATTGGACATGTCCAGTTTAGTTCATAGGTTCATTTTAGATCTCGTTTTGATAATCTGAATCGTGATGTGTAGAACTCGTCAAATACTATATCTTATAGAAAAATCACGTTGATCAGATATCGATAACTATTTGATTAGATCAGATTTGTATTAAAAAAAATAAACAGTGAACAAATAAACGGTTGACAAAACTCTGATACAATCAAATAGCTATCGATATCCGATCAATGTGATTTTTTACAGAAATATAGTACTTAACAAGTTATACACATTAAACGGTTCAGAATATCGAAACGAAACCGAAAAATGGATCTATGAGCCGGATTGAACGAGTCCAATCTTAATCTCAACATGTGAAAACCTGGACTCTTTTTGAATTCAGAATGATATAAAAATCTAAGAAAATGAAAAAGATGAGGTATCAATGTCTAAAGCCCAATCTCACTACCTATTAAATAGTCATTTCTTAATAAGCACTCATTTAAAAAGATATAAATAAATAAAATTATAATTTTAAAAAGATTTTGTTAATTTATACTCTTAAGACACATATTCACTATCTAAAAAAAAATGACAAATTACATTAATAATTCTTATAGTTTGGGGCTCATTTTACTTTGATATCTGAATTTTCAATTATGACACATTTAATCTTAAATTTTGAATCTTGTTCCAAATAAGGACAATTGAAGATATCATTACTTAATTTCAAGGACAAAATTGTCAATTTGATAAAATATAAATTAATTTGACAAAAAAAAATGTCAAAAAAATATTTTTAAATTTTTAAAAGTTATTTCTACCCATTGAAGATAAAATTATGTAAAATTGATAAATTTATTAGACATTTATTTTTTATTTTTTTACCAAATTAATTTTTATTATGTGTTTGGATGATGATCATATAATGGGTGGTTGTTAGGATTTTGAAGTGTAATCGATATATTTAATATATAAAATGTTTTTAATTTTGGATTTTTAATTTAATGGATTGGTTTAATAATGATATTAAAGTTGTCGCCATATTTAATTTTTGAAAAAATAGAACTAATTTAATGAAAATAAAAACTACCCATTACATGATCATCATCCAAACATATAATAAAAATTAATTTGATAAAAATAAATAAATAAATAAATGTCTAAAAGATTTATTAATTTTACATAATTTTATCTTTACTGGGTACAAATAATTTTTAAAAATTCAAAAATATTTTTTTGATATTTATTTTTATCAAATTAGTTTATATTTTATCAAATTGACGATTTTGCTCTTGAAATTAAACAATGATACCTTCAATTATCCTTATTGGAACAAAATTCAAAATTCAAGGTCAAATGTGTCACAATTAAAAAGTCAGGAACCAAAGTGACACAAACTCCAAACTATAAGGACCGTTAGTGTAATTTGTCACCAAAAAAAAAAAAAAACGCATGTTAAAAAATTATAAAAACAATTATACATTTTTGCATATAAGTACTTGTAATAAATAATGTATAATTATATATATATATAATATATATATATATATATATATATATATATATTATTAAAAATAGTATTTTTCTTATGCTTATGTGACATATTATAAGGGTTTATTTTTTGGGAGAGTTACTGATAAATCCCATAATTTGAAATGTTGGTTCAATTAGTCCTGAAATTATTTTGTTACTCCGTGTGGTCCTGTGGTAATATACTTTCCTGAAATGCCCTCATTTTGTGGGTTGTGCGTGGGATGTGTCTTGCGGTATGTGTATCTTCCTGTAATGTCCTCATTTGTTGGGTTATGTGAGACAGTGTGACGGTGTGTGTTTGGGTGTGACAGTGGGAAAAATGCCCTATAGTACTTTCTGCTGTGTGACAGACAGTGTGACAGTGGGAAAAATGCCCTATAGTACTTTCTGCTGTGTGACAGACAGTGTGACAGTGGGGAAAATGCCCTATAGTACTTTCTGCTGTGTGACTGTGTGACAGTGGGTGTGACAGTGGGGAAAATGCCCTATAGTACTTTCTGCTGTGTGACTGTGTGACAGTGGGTGTGACAGTGGGGAAAATGCCCTATAGTACTTTTTGACATGTGATAGTGAGGTGTGACGCAGTAAATGAAGGGGTAGAAGCGACCATAATATCACAATATAAATCAAAATAGGACCTATTAGTGATAATGTTATCACCTATGGGATCTATCAGTATATGCATTAATTGGTAGGACTAAATGGGGTTGCTAATGCTGATATGGGACTTTTGGATAATTTTCCCTTATTTTTTTCTAAGAGTGTCACGTCAATATATATTTTCTTAATTACATATAGAGTTCTACACGAACTCAAACCCAAACTTAATTTAAATTATACTCACTTTACTTATTTTATATGGACTCTATCTGCCAAATATTTATTTTTCATATATTTTTTATGGTAAATTGAGATAATCTACAAACTCAAAATTAGTGAAATATCCCTCTCCAACTTTCTATAATATGAGAGGTCCATGATTTTTTTTTTATTAACTAAGGTCCCTCAATATTTTCACAAAGAAAATTCGACTCAGAAAAATTTTACTCGACTCAGAGAAATTTTGGCCCCAACTCAAAGAAATTTTGAAATTTTTTTGCGAAAATTAAATTAAAATTTCTCTGAGTCAGGAAAAATTTCTCTCAGTCGAATTTTCTTTGTAGAAATGTTGAAGGACCTGAACTACTATGAAAATATTGTATGTCATTTATCTTATAACATCTTAATATCAGGGACCTTAAAAAAAATCCTCATACTAATTTTGCATTTCATATTTTTCTTCTTAATTCTTTCAAGGGTCTTAGGATTTTTTATTTTTTTTGGATGCTAAATTGCCCCCCACTTTTTTTTTTTCATTTTCTCGTGCATTATTCTATACCCAATACCAATTCTATATTATTATATTCTGGATTTGTCGTTTAAATTTTATAGTGATTTTATATATGAAATTATATTTCATTTCTTACATTATTTTATAGAATCTGTAACGACCCTGATTTTTCGTAAGTTATTATTTATTATTATTACTTTATTTTATTTTTGTCTTTATTAATTGCGTGATTATATGAGAATTTAATGTGTTATTTAGTTAATTTAATGTAATATTTAATTATATATAATAAATCTCAATATTTATATATATATTTATATTTGTTATATACATATAAAGTGTTATATATATATATTAATCTTATATTGTATATTTATATATGTTGTATTTATATATTATAATAAGTCAATTAGGTTACAAGGTTAGGGGAACAAAAAGAAAAGAGAGAGAAGTAGCAGCCACGGGGAGGGAGAGAGAAAGAGGGGGGATTAATTAAACAAGAGTGATCAATCCTTGAGAAAGTAGAAAGAGAGTCGGTGGAGGAGAAGAGGAAAGGAGAAAAAAATAAAAAGGTTAGGATTTTGTTTTGGTGATTCTAATAATTTTTTAAATAATTTTTTAATTTTTTAAAAAATAATTGTGAGTACAAAATTCACTTTCCTTAATTTATGTTTAATTCGTTGTTTTTATTTATTTATTTGAAGTTGGTTTGATTTTGTATTTATATGAAGATGATAGATTGATTTTAATTATTTTGATTAGTTGTGTATGTCAAGTTTAGGATTTTTATATGTATTTATTTGATGGTTGTAATCACACTCGTGAATATATGAAATTAAAATAAATTCAGAACCCATATATAAATTCCTTACACTTCACCATGACTCAATGGATTGTGATTTTATTTGAGTGTTAGTGAGAAAGAGTGTATAAAAAAAAAGGTGAGGATTATGAGATTTATTTGAATGCCTTAGGCTTTGCGTTATTATATTTGTTCTCATGAGTAAATGAGAGATTGTGTATATATATATATATTGTTGCTTCGTTCTCAGGAGTAGACGAGTATTTTGATTTACGCGCGTACGTATATGTTAATCATCCGAGAAGTGTGAGTCAAACTTGGGATGATATCCCCATGCAAATTTGGTTTCGGAGCGGTGTTAGGTATACAGGAGGCACATGGGATATATGCGTAGGCCGGAAGTGAAAGGGCCGAAGTGGTGAAGTTAAGGTACAAAGAATTAAATATGAATTTATATGCATAGTTTGAATTGTATTGATTTGTACATCTTGAAAAATAGTAAACGACATCGATAAATTATGAAATTTGAGCAGAGGCATGTATACGTGATTCTAGACAACTTTTGTATTTTAACTTTTTATTGAAAATATCGATTATAACTTGTAATCGGATGATCTTGGTTACAATAGTTTTTATTCATTTTAGCAAGGCAGACTTTAGATGCTGTTTTAACCCACGAAACGAGCTCATTTTTATTGGTTTCCGTAAATTGAAGTAAAACATTATTCTGAACACTTTTCGTATTTTGAACTTTTCTAAAAAAATTCATCTTACAACAGTTTCTTTTCGTTTTCAGTTCCAGATTTTTCGATCGAATTTCGTTTAGGATTTTCTATTAAATTTTTCTCTCAACCTGTTCAGTTTTTACTAAATTTGTCTGCAACATCTTTTAGGAAATTTAATTCTGTACAATTTTTGTTCTTTGAGTTTTGGTCAATTCGAATTATTTAAGTATGAAGCAATATATTTTTATACTTTTTCAGCAAGTTATTCATGATTAAATTATATTAACTTTATTTTTTACAGAATTGTGGGTCTTACTAACTTTTTATGCAGAGCTGACCTACCATATTCATATTTTTATTTTTATTTTCTTTATTTTATACTCAATTTATATTTTGTTGTGTACGGGCAAGAAACTAAATATCACTGTATCTCGGGAAACTACTACTTCGTCTCGGTGCAGATGGAACTACTTGTCTTGTCCTGTAATAAGAATTAAATGTATTTTTGTTTGTGTCTAGTGGACACGTGGGTGTCAAATATTTGTTCTCATACCAGTATACTTGTATACTAACCCGTTTTATCTCTTTACATCTCGGGTGCGTTCTATTTGAGCACAGCCGAGCTTCCTTTGTAGGATTAGTTGGGGCTACGGTGGTGACATGGAATAACTATAGTTGTTGGACATGCCTCTTGGATTTCTTTTATTTTCTTAAGTTTAGGGCTGATATTAGTTTATTGTATTTATTATTTTTTTTATGACTTTACTATTATGACAATTTGACATTGTAAGTTATTTTTCAACTTTGCATTATGTAAGTTGTTTTGATTAGTTATTGTTACTTTAATGTTTGAGGTATTAGTTAGTTATGAAATTTATGGTGAATGGTTTAGTTGGCGTTTTGTTAGTTTTTTTTTTAACCCCTTGTAATCTTTTGAGCATGGAATTTATTTAAACCTTATGGAGATGAGAACGTTTAGTTTTTTTTTTTTTTTTTTTTTGTTTCACCCCTAAGATTTGGATGATAAAATATTGATTGGGGTTTAGTCCTAATTTAATATTTAATTGTTCAAATTTTGGGGCGTGACAAAATCACAACTCATAAGAGGAAAAACCTGCACAACAATATACTCTCGAGGAACCTCTAAAGTTTGGATTTACTGCTTGAGTTACTTTTTTAATTGTTGAACAGTAAGTGTTTTTATGTTTTGACATCATATTACAGATGATTAAACACTTCACACACTGAGATGTATCTATCATTTGGATGTTTTCATTATTTTTTCTTTTTCCGATTTAGATGTTATTATGTGATTATTTCTTGATTAGTCATTATTGAATTTCTTTTATATAATTGACATTTTAAATTAATTAAGAGTGTTTATTTTACAATATTATAATTATATATATATATATATATATATATATATATCATATAAAATCATTATATGGTTATCCAACTACAACATATTTATATTTAATTTTTTAATAAATTTTATATAATTTTTATTTTTACATATTTTTATTTTTCAAATGAATATAAAAGAAAATTAAATAGTTAGAATTACTTTTAATTTTATGTTACCAACTCTTCTTCTAATTTAACTATTATTTTTAATATCAAAATGAGTATTTATTTTACTATTTTATAATTTAATATATATCATACAAAATTATTATATGATAATTACACTTTTATAATACGATAGAACTAAAATTATGAAAATACGCAAATAATTTAATTAAAATTAATATATATATATATACATAAGTATTTAAGTAACAATTTTATAAAACGATAGCGCCAATATTATCAGAATAAATAATTAAAATCATATTTTAATTTTGATTTCAAATTAAAATTAAAATTATTCTTTTATAACACGCATTATACCATCAAATATTTTAAAAAATAAAATAACATATGCATTGTACGGGTCAATTACTATTATAATTAACGACCATTAAACTTTTGAATAATGTTTGAGAGCTCGAAACTTTGCCCCCCCTAATCCCCCTAATGCCCAAAACGGTCGTTTTGGGCATTAGGCTTTTTTTTTTCTTTTTTTCTTTTTTTTCCCTCCATTTTCACGCAGGGGGAAGAGGGAGAGGGAGAGGGAGAGAAAGAGAGAAGAAGAGGAGAGCCGTCGTAGCAGAAGAAGGAAGAAGTGGGCCGTCGTCGCAGCTCCGCCCGCCGTCGTCACAGTTCGTCGCCTCCGCCTCTGCCCGATCGTCGTCGTAGGCCGATCGTCGTCCGTCTCCGCCTCTGCCACCTCTGCCCCCGCCCCCTGCCTCCGCCTCCAGCCCAATTTATTAGCCCCCTCCAGTCCCTTCTTCTCCATCCTCCTCCTTCTTCCCTCTCTCCTTCTTCCCTCTCTTCTTCTTTTTCCCTTCTGATCTTCTTTCTTCTGCACAGAGAAAAAAATAAAATAAAAAAAATAAAAAACGGCAACGTTTTGGAATTAGGGGGATTCGAGCTACGTAGCTTTCGAGCTACGTAGCACTGCTCTAAACTTTTATAATAAAATTACTGAACATAGTAAAAGCTTTTTAGGTTATAATATTAACTTTATCTTAGGGTAGTAAAAAAAAATTAGTTTCCAATATTATCTTTTCACTTATGGTCTAATTAACATTGGTGGTGGTATATGCACCAAATGATATACTAATTAGCCTTCGTTTGGAATGTAGGTTAACTTTTTGACTTTTTAGCTTTTTGGCTATTTCAGGTTGAGGCTAAAAAGCCTCGTTTGGGATGATCGGTTTTTTGATTTTTTGACTTTTATGAGAGAAAAAATAAAATGATTATGGTTTAAATATGACATTTTGTCTTATTGACTTTAGCCTATTTTGTCTTTTTGTGGCTATTTTAGCCCAAATCATTTATGCCAAACGAAGCCTTAGTATACCCAACATATACTATGACATCACTATTTCACAATTATGACTCCACACACTATACAAATTACGAATCTAAAATTTCTAAAATTATGCCACATTATCTATTAGTACACTAATTAATATACCAATTAGTACATATAGTATTATTCAATTAACATATCATCATCATCTGTTAGAAAATTTGAAGCCTATAACATTTTTCAACAAATAATGTAGCATAATTTATTGACTTTGACTCTTTATAATTTGTATAATTGATGGAATTCATAGTTTTAAAATTACAATGCTATAACATGTATTAATACACTAATTAGTATATCAATTAATACATGTAGCACCATTGTAAGAATATTACACATTTTTTATTACACTTCCTATTATTTTTTTTTATTTTTTTAACATGTGCTATTAAATGGTTGAAAATTTTGTATATAATGACTTATTTAATGATAATAAAAAAATCAAAATATTAATCTAATAACATTTTGATAAAAATAAATCATTCATTACAACTTTAACAAATGTTTCCTTCTAAAAATAACATTGCTCATCTTATTGAGGGTTGGTTTGGGAAGTGGGTTGACTTTTTGACTTTTTGGCTTTTTTAGTTATTTTAGCCTGGGCTAAAAAGTTTGGTTTGGGAAGGAATTTTTGACTTTTTTGACTTTTTTTTTAGAGAAGAGTGTAATGATTATGGGTTGGATGTGATGTTTTGTTTTTTGTGGCTAAAATAGCCTATTTTGTCTTTTGTGGCTAAAATAGCCAAAAAAGCCCCATATCCTTCTTGCCAAACGGTAATTTTTATATATACAAAATTATGTTGGTGTATTTTTTTGTAGTTTTAATTTTTCAAACAGGGTTTTGTTAATAAGGTTTGAGTCAAAATTAATTGGAGCGAGACAAAATTATTTGTGGCCAAGATTTGATTGAAAGTGATAATGGCCACCCCTTTATTAACAATCCTTCCACGGACATAATAAACTCTACCCAAGAAATAAGAATTTAAAAATAATATATAGAAAAAAAAAAAATCAAAGATTGGGTCGTAATCATATAAGTTTCAGTTTACGATGATTACTAAATGAATTAAATTAATGAAGTAATAGTCAAACACGTGCTTTGTGGCTATGCTAATCTCGTTGTGGTCTATGTGTTTTACCAACCTCACTAGGCTAACTGACTAGGACGTCATTTGGTAAATTTTATATGGGAGCAGTTTGTCCGGTCTTTAATCGGATTGGATGGTGTTGTTTAGCTCGTGAGGATCTATTATGAGTTTCGTTTTAATAATTCAAACCGTTGAATGTATAAAACTCGTTAAGTATTATATACTTGAAAAAAATCACGTTGATCGGATATCGATAGTTATGTAATCAAATCAATTTTGTACAAAGAAAATAGATGGTGAACAAATTAGCGGTTGACAAAAAACTGATAAGATGAGATAGCTATCAATATCCGATCAACGTGATTTTTTACAAACACATAGTACTCAACGAGTTCTACATATTGAACGGTTCGGATTATCAAAACGGGACCCATGATGGGCTCTTACGGGCCGAACAACACTGTTCAGTCCAATTAAGGACCGGAGACAAGCTGCTCAGATTTTATATTTAGGATAAATTATAAATACATATCTGAAATTTGCTTAAAATATTAATTGTCCTTTGTAATTCTAAAAATTATACTTTACAACTAAAATTTTTAATTTCATAACAAATGACCCTTTTAATAATAAATCATGAAACCGATTAACAACTTTTAATGATGTCAAAAATATATTTCAATTAATAATTTATATAATTTTATTATTGTATAAGATAATAGTAATGAATTTCATTTTTTCAGTTAATTCTGTTAAATAAAAAAAATCTGGCGAGTGAATATTTGTAATTTTTCAAATCACAAGACGCAATCTGTATTTTAAACAAATTCTAGAGAGTATATTTGTAATTTATCCTTTTATTTTATAGTTTGGGTAAATTACATTGATTTCGCTTGAGGTTTAAAGAAAATATAGTAAATTTTATAATTTTAGTATAATTACATTAGTTTTCTTTTTAGAAAAGTGAAATTGACCGAAACTTATGCAGTGAGAAAACACACAAATAAATAATGTAATGTATACATTTTCATATAAAAAATATGATAATATCATTTTTTTTCTGACAAATTATTTATCAAAATGAGACTAAGTATTATATAAATTAAAATATAAAGAGAGTTTAATGCAATTATGTCAAAATTATAGAATTTATTATATTTTTTTTCTAATTTTAAGAGAGTTTAGTACAATTTACCATTAAAAAATTTAGCTTGAAATTTTTTTTAAAACTTTCTTAGAAATACATCAGTAAGTTAGCAAGTGGGAGCTGGGGATTAAGCCCAAGAGTAATATCAATTAAACCCAATTTCACTATAATCAATAATTCATCTATTAAAAGTAAAAATGCACATAATATACACCCAAAAAAAAATAAAAAAGAAGAAGAAGAAGAAAGATAACACAACTTTTTTCTCCGGACAATTTAGGCCTCTTTTGAGTAGATGGTTAAAAGTTACTTTTTGACTTTTAATCTATTTTTGGTCACATTATCTCTTTATTTTTTTACGTTTTTAAAAAAAAAAAATCAAAAAATTAACTTTTAATCAATTTTTGAAATAACCCTTAGTTAGGCCCATAAGCCTACACATGCTCACTCTAATGATTAGATATGTTTATTTTGTAATAGTCCTATATGTAGAGACTGTTCATTTCAAACTGATAATTTTCATTGATGACCTCCACCACCTAAGGAGTTACAAAATCAACTAATAGGTTTCACAGGTCTAACTGAACTGTTCAGTGTGAATCGAAGACAAACTTTTTCTATTTCTTTTTTTTTGGGTTGAGAATTCTCCAAAGGAGAGGGAAACGGAAAAGGGGACCAAGTTGAAAACGCAAGTGTGAGAGAGTGAAAGTGAGTGGGGGAAGGAATAGAAAAAGGTAGACTTTGGGGGGAGGATTCTAAGAGAGAGTGGGTGGACTAGGATTCCACGCAAAGATTCATTAAGATTTGTTGATGTTGTCGTTGTTTTTCCATTTATTTTTGAGAAAATGAACTCTTTGACATCTTGCCTTTTAGGGAGAGAGTAAGAAAGAGAGGGATAAGTGAAGCGTATAAGAAAGAAGAAGAAATAGTAATATCAACTGATGCGTAAAGCGTATTGAAAAGAAGAGCAAATAATAAAATTAAATTAAATATAAATCCAAATTAGAGATATTCTCTCTACGAATAAATAATATCGAGAAAACTTTCTATTTTTATTAATCAAATATCAATTCTGTTGTTTTAAGGCTTACATATTTATTTATACTAAAATAATTTTTGCTAATCAAGAAATTTAAAAAAGAAAAAAATATATTCATACTAGTCAAGAATATTTAAAAATAAAAATACAATATTAAGAAATAAAAATAATTCTTGTAATCAAATAATCCTATTCTTGTAAAATAAAAAAATAAACAACGTAAGAAACCTAAATAAATAAATAAAATCCTACTCTTAAATAATAATACTAATCAGATACTAAAATAATAAAATAAAATATATAATTTTTAAATTTCAATCTGTATCACCACACCAAGTGGCCTGGTTGGATTCATGTTCAATTGGTTATGTATTTTACTATGAGAAAATATTACTACATAAATTAATAATCTTTTTTATTAACTGATGTGGTATAATAAAATTTATAATTTTAAACAAAATTCACTTTAATAATATAATAGATGTCACATTAATTAATCAAAAAATATATAAGATTTATTAATTTATAAAATATTATTTGAACTTTCAATAATTTAAGATTGTGTTTTTGAATTATGAATTTGAGCAAAAGTTTATAGAGAAAAAAAAAAAAAAAAAAGAGGAGGGGGGGGGGAAGCATTTTTTTTTTTTTTTTTTTTGCCCCTTTTCTCTCCATAAATTCTTTTACAAATCCATATTATTTGGTTAGCCAACTTGAGAGCAATAAAAGAGACGGTACTTTTGGACTGTTTTCGCTTCACTAAACATGCAAAATCTACTTATGTGAAGAATAGGACAAACATCTTTACATTAAAAAAGTCAAAAAAAAAGGCTAATTGTGTATAATTTGAACATTTTTAACTGGTGTTTTTCTCTATACTATTTTATTTAATGATCAAATATCCATTTTTAATTGGTAAAAAATAATCCCATAAAATTATTTATTTATTTTTAAGTAATTGTTTCTTCACCTTTTCTTTCTCTCGTACATAAAATTGATATACTACTTAAAAAATGCATGTCATTGTATAACCTCTCTCCTCATGGGATTTAAATAAATAAACACTTTTTGTTTGCTTATCTCAGCCTTTGATACTTTCGTTTTCACTCTTGATTTAAAAATTAAACATTATTATATGCAGGATGTTTCATGAAACTTAAGTGAAGCATTTTGGGATCAAATCAATATTTTATTAAAAAAAAAGAAAAAGGGAGAGGCACTATGTGGATTGGAGTGTACTGTTGGGTTTGTGGGGCTCATCACGGGTCTCATTTCAATAATTCAAACCATCAATGTGTAGACCTCATCAAGTACTTTACGCCTGCAAAAAATCAATTTAATATGATTTTAAAAATAAATTATTAACAAAAATGTGTTTCAATCAAGGGGCTATCGATATCCGATCAACGTAATTTTTTGTAGGCATACAATACTCGACGAACTCTACGCATTGAATGGTTTAGATTATCGAGATGAGACCCGTGATGGGCCCTACAGACCCAACAGTATGCTTTAATCCCCATTACGTGCACTGGAGAGAAGCCATCTCAAAAAAAAAACACTTTTGAAAAACATTCAATAAAGAGTATTTCCAATCCTTCATTAAATCTTTCATCAAATTTAAATTTGATGAAAATTTTGGATAAAATGAGGTCCAATATTTTCTTTTCACCAAACTTGTATCAAATCAACGGATAAATAAATTTTTCATCAAATCAATGATGAACCAAATCTTTCACCAAATTTTCAACAAATCTTTTTCCACTTAAGTTTAATGAAATTGTTAAAAGATAAAGGATTGGTCCTGGGTTTTTTTCATCAAAATTGATGAAAAGTGAATTTGGGATGGGAAAGTAATTTTTTAAAAGATTTTGCTCAAAATTTGATAAAATGATTGGAGTAACTCATATCAAATCAAGTTTTTTACTCTAATTTGGAATTAAATTAGATGAAAATTTTAGTGAATGATTAGAGATGGTCTAATCACCAACCAAACATACTTGTAAATATAAATAATTAAGTTCAAAAAATTTACTTGCACATTGCTTGACACCAACTACCTCTTAATTTTCTTTCTGATTAATATTTATACTAGTACGAACAATGGTTGATTAAGGAAAATATAATATTCTTAATTCAAGCAACTTAGTCATAAACTAAGATGCTTTACAATTAAGCAAGATGGATTAATTGACTGTCCGAAAATAAACAGAAAAAGTCTTAGATGAGCTGTTCATTTACTCCAACCATGCACAGGGAAAATTAGTTGTTTGAGGAACACACAATTTTGACAGAATCAATTACAAATGTGAGACAAAAGACATGCGCCCAATTCTTTTGTCTCATGTTTGTATTTGTCCCTGTAAAAATTTTCAATATTCTTATAACTTTTGCAAGAAAACTATTCAACAGTTTTAGAGTACTTATGTGCATTTTTTTTTTTTTGGGGGGGGGGGGGAGGAGGGGTAAATATGTAAGTGTCATTCTCGACTAATGCTGTGTTTGATTGGAGGATTTGGAGAGGGATTTGGAAAGGGAAAGAGAAAATGTGTGTGAAACTAGGTGAAATATAGGCATATTTTATTTACATTTCACCTACCTTTTCCATTTCCCTTTTCAAATCCCTCTCCAAATTCTCCAACCAAACACAGCATAAAGAAGTGGCACAAAAATAAATAAAAAATATTAGAGACCTTAAAGGATTTATTAAATTTTTTTATAAAATATCTTATATGGTAAAAATTTTGATAAATTATTTGATATTTTAAACATTACTCAAAACAAATAGATCAGATTCACCTTATCTTCACTTAACCAAACAATGATGGTTAAATTGACTTGACCCGTATTGTGATGGTGTTTGGAGCATCATTGCTTGGTGCTAAGTTTGTGTTCCGACACTAATAAATAATTACTTCCAGAGGACTTGTATAATAATAACAATATTGGAATCAACGGTGTTAGAAACTTTAGAGCAAAAGAAATAAATAAATAGGACATGAAATGAAGAAATTTTCACAAAGTGGTCCATTCAAAAATAATAAAAATTGGTACCAAAATGTCACAGTCAATGTCGAGGATGGTCCTGATTAACTTTTCTGGCTACCTGTGTTGTGCTGCAGGAACAAGCATATGCCAGATATAAGAAGGGGCCCACCAAATCGTTACATTAAGATTTTGCTAGGTCATAGATAGTGAAACAATCTCCAATCAAATGTTCTATTTAACATCTCCCCACAAAAAATAAATAAAAAATTTTAATTATTGACACTATATATATATATATATGATTCATTTGAAATGTGGGTTAGTTTTTTAATTTTTTAACTATTTTAGTTTGGGGTAAAAAAAAGTTCATTTGGGATAGATTTTTATACTTTTATGACTTTTATGAGAGAAAAAAATAAAATGATTATAAGTTAAATGTAATATTTTATCCTATTTAACTAAAACAGATTATTTTATCTTATATAATTATTTTAATACAAACTAATATCCCAAAACGGGCCATATATTTTAATGCTATGGGGAACCCTACTTGTTTGGAAATTTTGAAGCTATTGTGGCACTTTCACATGATGCCTAACTTCTAGTCTTGATAAAATTTAAAGTTAATTACGCCAGTACCCTCTTAATTATTAATAAATATCATTTATTCCTTTCATCTATAAATTCGTATATTTAAACTTCCTCAATTATGAAAAATATATTACTTTTACTCCCTTCAAATTATCTCCAAAAAAATTGTATTTATACGATTTTCAAAATTGATAAGATCAAAATGTATGAATTTATAGATGAGAGGGAAAAGTGATATATTTGCTAATACTTAAAAGATGTTAGTATAATTAACCTTAAAATTTATTTTTATAGTGGAATGACTATGTTGTAAAATGGATCAGTCTTGATTTGTTTTTAATTAGTTTGTTATATAAACAAATCAAATTTAAATAAAATTTGAAGTTTATTAATTTTTTTTAGTTCGATTTAAACTCAAATTGATAATCTCATATTATAAAAATTTAATCTACACGAGCTTGATATTAGTTTAAGATTTGTTGAAAAATTATTCCAAAAAAAATATTAACTGAAAAAAGTAAATAAATCTAACTTAAACGTTAAACAACTTATTAATGTTTTTTTTTTTTTTTTTTCACATGATAAGAGCAACAAGTGGAAGAGGATGTTTGGGCCGAACCCGGAGATGCTGAATCGGCCCACAACGCCGCAAGCACTGGGGCGGGCAATCTACTTGTTTAATCTACCGAAACTTTTTGACTAAAAAAAGGCTCAAAAGATGAAGAAAGTGATACAAGAAAACATAAAGGATACAGGTTAATGTGATCATTGGAAAAATGAAAATCTAATTAGTCCCATGAATAGCCATAACTGTTTTTCTTGTAAATTTCAATAATTTGTGTATCTCACTTGCACATCTAAATCACCCATAATTTTCTTTTAATTTTTCATGGGAGCTATTAATAGCACTCCAATTTCATACCATTTATTCAAAACAATAATAATAATAATAATAATATAATTTTACTACATCATAAAATTTCAATTTTGTTAACTCGCACCATCCGCCACCCACCATCATCATCTTTGGTTGTCAAACCCAACTCCAACCACTCTCTCCTTCCCATTCCCAACTCTAGTTGTTGCCCAACAACTCCTTCTTAGCTTCGGCCGCAGCTCCCAACCCTCACTAGCCTTCCCCACAACCCCACTCTATCCCTTGCAAGCCTCCATGCCCACGACTTTCTTTCTTCTCCCCTCACCCACTTTTACATGATTCTCTCTCTTAATAGCTATTTCTTTTTATCGCATCACTATTCTCTCTCTTACGTGATGACTAGTGGTGATGGAGGAGAGGGTGGAGAGCTAGGTAGGGAGAGGAGGGAGGGAGGGGTTGGGCTTGGCACTGAAGGGTGAAGAAAGGACTAAGGGTGACACCGGAGGGTGGAATCAGGATCCCCTCTTACATTTCCTCCTTATATTTCCTACTTGCAGGGCCATTAGGCCCACTTTTAGGCCCAATTTTGATAATCTGAACCGTTCATATAGATTTGTTCAGTATATCATACCTGTAAAAAATCAAGTTGATCGGATATCAGAAAACATGTGTTCGGAAAACTGTTTATTAAATTCTTTAAAAAAATAGTTTTTAGTTCGAGTTTTCCGAACACATACTTTCTGATATCCGATCAATTTGATTTTTTACAGATATGATATAATGAACAAATCTTAAAATATGAACGGTTCGGATTATCAAAATTGGGCCTAAAAGTGGGTCCAATAACCCTGCAAAGAAGAAATATAAGGAGGGGATCTTAATTCTCGGAGGGTGTGGAAGGATTAGGGGTGGTATTGGAAGGTGGGAAAAGGCTAGGGGTGACACTAAAAGGTAGTAAGGGACTAGCTGAAGTTGCTGGTGGTGGGTAGGGTTAGGGCAAGGTTAAAGTTTGAAAGACTATGATTAAATCATCATTTGAGAAGAGCTAAAATAGTCTCTGCATTTTTTATTTTTTTGGCTATTTTAACCTAACTTTTTTAGCCTTGTTTAGTTTTTATTTTTGACTTTTTTAACTTTTGTGAGAAAAAATATATAATTATTATGATTTAGATGTGACATTTTATCTTATTGACTTATATATTCAATTTTGTCTTTTGTGCTTTTTTAGTCAAAAAGTCAAAACCAAACATAGCTTAATTTTGGTATTAAGTGAGATGTCCAAAGAATTTTACAAACTATAAAAGAGTAATGTTATACAAACAAAAAATTCATAAATAATTTACATACATAATGATGTGGTTCATTGTGAATCTTTTTTACTTAAAAACAACACACCATTGAAGATGAATTTATTTATAATAATCGCATTACCACATCATTTTTGTCAAATTTTTTTTTATGAATTTTATGTAAGAATAAAATTTTTCAATATCAATATGAATTAATTGGTGAGATTCCAAAGTAATAGAGGATCCAAAGAGATCATGCAAGGGCTACTACCAGCACCATTTTGAAGCCATCATTCCCAACTAAGAGTTGAGTGCAAAGTTTTAAGAATTTGTTAAAGGTGTCTTTCAAGTTATGGCATAGAAAATAGAGAGCATACAGATTTTAAAAACCAGCGAACCTGGATAATTTGCCAGGGTGCCCATGGTTCTTATCTCTGGGCCTAAATACTTGGGATGGATTCGAGTACCTAGGTCCATAAAGCAAAAGATTTGAGTGAACTCTCAAAACAAAGAGGATAATAACACCCCAAAAACTGGGTGAAAAATTAAGCTGCTTGAGCTCAGATCATCCACCTTTCACTTAAAGCTCGTCTGAGATAAGCTTGAAAAGTGAACAGCCATGCTTAAACTTGAAACTCATTACGTTTTCAATCCACGTTCGAACTAGGATAATTCCCTGAGACGACAAGAAAAACCAAGGACGATTGACAACGAAGTTACAATGACGAAAGCGGAGATAAACCTCCATCCAAGTCCTAACAAGTGTTTCAAAAATAATATCTAGTTCAAATTAGCCTCTCCTTTCTTTTTCTTTTTCTTTTTCTTTGTCTTTTTTTTTTTTTGAACGGTAGTTCAAATTAGCTTGCCCCAAATCAAATTTTCCCATCAAATTTACATAGAAATAAACAATGAACTAATTTATAGTTTCACATGATTATAATGCATATAATCCAACATTATCACTCAACAAGCAGTGATTGCTCAAAAACACAATCTGATAACATCACTTGTCTTTCGGCACAACCAACTAACGAAACCTCCTTTACCTCACAAGAAAGCTATAAAACATTCAATTTTGATATTTATGCGAGGAGAGTAGTCCATGACTTCAGTCAATCTTGATGTCATCTACTACCCCGACTGATTTCCGAACAGGCTCCGATGCACCCAGGTCAGGTTCTGCTCCCACCTGTAAAAACAAGCTGCTCTCTTTCATTTTACAGTTTATACTTCAAAGGACATCCAAACAAATAGAAAAAGATTATGGCATGATCAACAAAAAGTATCAACAAAGCCAACGTGTAGAATCACACCAATTATAAACAAAAGCAACCAGCACAATGGAAATCCAGTGCTGCTTAATGAATTATTTTCCAACTAAAGATAATTTGCCTAGCAGTTGCTGGTTGCTATATTTTGGCCTAATCGGGGCCAAGAATGGCATTAAAGACTAAAGAGCACGTACAAGCAATGATTCGTTACAAGCAATGATTCGTTAAAATACCCACAGTTTCCATTCAGACAACTATGATTATAAAAAGAAGACAACAGCTACAAGAAGCACACTAGATATTCAATTGTTGGTTTGAATTATTTTGCAACAAACCACAATAAATTCGACTTGTTATGGGGAAAAAAAACAAGAACTAAACAGTAAAAGAGCAATATAGAATTAATGCAAGCAATCATTGGATAAAATAATTCCTTTTCCTATTTCAGTAAAAATTGCAATAATAATGATGATAAAATACTTATCCATCTCAACTTGTACTTGATGGGTTTTCTCTTTCTAGATGAATGATAATTGTCTTCAAACCTATACAAGTGATTCAATTAGCCATCACTAGACCTTGAATGTCATAAACATACTAAAAAACAAAGATTCTTCACAAAAACTTATATCCCTGAGCAATTCCAATCAATTCCACAAAGTAATATCATCGTATACTTTCCACCACCAGCTAGCTTGAGTGGTAGCTCCTGACACCCCTAAAAGTAGTGGTGCAAGATTCAAGTACCCACTAGAACATAAGGGTGGGGGACGTGAGCGGTGGACAGGTGTGCCTTGTTTATTGAACACACAGAGGGGGAGAATGAGAGTGGAGGATATCATGCAACTTTTCAATCACTTTTTGTCCTTCCAAATTTGCATTGAAAATCATCCCATTCCAATTACCTTGATGATGCCCTCCTCCAGTGCACTCACTTTGTGAAAAGGTTTTTAATCCACCACATTATTCAAGTACCTTCTCAAAAGATATACAGACAAACATTTTTATCTTTTTCCCAGCAACATACATTTGTTGATCCATTGCATTACATAGATCATCCACTCACCCTCTCTACGACTTCTTACTACAATACTAAGAAATTTGTTGAAACCTTGTGCTTCTGTTGGATCAAGGATTTGGGAAGGAATTTATGAATGAAAAGAAAAAATTATGGAAAAAGTGTATGAAATAAAAGCTAAAAAAAATTTCACTTATTGTTCCCTCCACAAATCCCTACTCAAATCCTTGATCCAAACCCAACGTATATACTCCTAGATAGCTTGGTATCTGAAAAAGAATTAATGGTCTATTGTACTGAACAAGCATCACTCCTTTTTAAAACATCTAATATATCATTATCACCTCATGACCGTAATATGAAATATCAACCCTTGTTTTACACATAGCTCATTACCATTCAACAAAACAGTTTTTCAATTTGTTCCCCTTAACCCACCCATCCAACAAAGATAGCACCTAAATTAAATATTCTTCAAAATTTAAACAACATGGATTCCCTTAGTATACAATAATACTTGCCAATATGATGTTGTTGGTGACCATCAAATATTTACCTATCATGTAAAATGATTCTTCCCAAGAATATTGAGTTAATATCAGGTTCTTCAGCGACAAAGACTTGCCACCTTTTTCACCATTTTCAAATTTCTTGATTATTCTTTTCCCAACAACTTATTCTTTTTCTTTCCTTCTTTCTATTTTACAACATAAGCATTGAAGACACAAAAAGACATCTTCAAGTACTATAATTATATTTAAAACAATTCATTAATCGAAAACCCTCTTTTCTCAATTCTAAGATTTTGTCCACTTGGGTTCGGCTCATCATATATTTACTTCACCAGGAAAATATTATATCAAAGACATACAACAGTTGGGTGCCACCACGAAAACCATCCCCAATCAAACTAAGATTTTCCACATGCTCAATTGATTTCTCAATATATACAGGCATACAATTATATTCAAATAAATATCAAATCAGAATTCACGCTTACTTTACTATTGCTCTTGTTGGCCACACGCTTGTAGGGACATGCCGGGGGTGCTATCACTGGCTTCCGATACTCCCAACCAAACAGCCCATAAACTTTTCCCTGTAAATTTTACACAGAATTTTTTTTTTTTAAAATTTAAAATTGAAATTTTGCCATTTGTAGCCATCAAAATAAATAAAATAAAATAAAATTCAGAATTGAACAATTGAATAGAAAAAAAAAATTGAAAATTTTCCATTTGTAGCCCAATAAACAAGTTCCGGAAGGACAAAAATCCAAAATTGAACGATTGAAGAATAGAAAATTGGGGAAAAATTAAAAATTCCACTTGTAGCCAATAAACAAGTCCGTGAAGGAAAAAAAATTCCAAAATTGAACAATTGAAGAAGATCTAACCATTGGGTCATTATGATTTTGAATTAAAAAAAATTAAAAAGGATAAATAAATCTTACCATGATGAAATAAAACAGTATTGGCAAGTAGTTCACAATCGGGACGAGGAAAAGAGGCACCAAACAAGCCAAGCAAACCTACACAGATAGATACACACACATATGTTATATAAATCAAATATGAGAAAGAAACAACGTAATTCAATAGAAAAATATAGGAATTACCATCCTCAAATCGTTGAATTGAACACGATCGATCTGAAATCGTTTGTAATTGTTCTTGCTAAAAAGATGCTATTGTGCGCCGTATGGTAGAAGAAGCTTTGCCTTCGCCCTCTCTGTATACATATAAATTTTGACGCTAGAATTGAACGGGAATCGAATCGCTGACCAAATTGAGGATGGGCACTAAGCGGGTCGGGCCGAATTTGAATGGGTCGGGCTGAATTCGGGTTTGTATTTTTTTAAAATCAGCGGGTTTGTGATTAATTTGTGTTTTTTTTTTTTTTTTTTTTTTTTTTCATACAACCTACACCCCTTAAGGTTTGTTTAAAATGAGTTGTCTTTTGTAATTTAAAAAATTACAAATATCTTTCTGTCAAAATTTTTTATTTAACAGAATTAATTGAAAAAGTAAAATTTCTAACTGTTCACCTATACAATAATAAAATTATCTTAATTATTAATTAAAATAAAATTTTAACATTATTAAAAACCGTTAATTAACTTGATGATTTATTAATAAAATGATCTATTTATTATGAAATTAGAAACCTTAAAAAGTATAATATAATTTTTAAAATCACAAAAAATAATTTATAATTTAAATAAATCTCATAAAGTGTGTTTATAATTTATCCAATATGTTAGCAAAAAATTGGGTAACAATAAAGTATATTGCCAATTGCAACACTATTATTATTCACCAATTGTCAATTTATAACTTGTTATTATGAAAAATAACATAAATGTGTTATTCTCATCATATAAATTAATTATATTGAAAATAAAGTATCACTGTGACAAATATATTGAAAATAAAGTATCACTGTGACAAATATTCAATTGAATAATCAATAATTGATCGTATGTGTGTCAACCCAAACTTAGGACATAAATTATCCCAAATTAATTAGGGTAAATTACACTTTGCCTTCCTAAAATTTTATTCATTTCTCACTTTGACTCTTTAAGTTTGATTTTTTTTACTTTAGCCCTTTATATTTATAATCTTTCCCACTTTAGTTCTTCATATTTGCAATCCTCCTCACTTTGACCCTTTAAATTTGATTTTTCCTACTTTGACCATTCATATTTATAATTCTTTCCACTTTAGCCCTTCATATTTGTAATCCTTCCCACTTTACTCCTAAACTAACTTATATCTAAAAAAGTAACAGAATTTGTCACATTACTAACACATCAGCTCTATATGTGATGTAAAAAATTCACTAAAGATACAAAAAATAATAATTAAAAAGCAAAAAAAAAATTGTCTTTAGTGAACTTTTTTTTCAAATTTATTCATAAGCATTATTACATTATAGATGCATTTAGATTAGATACAGCTAAAAAAATAAAAACAAATTTAACTAAAAAACAAATTCACTAAAGACAAAAAAAACGATAGTAAATTTTTTATTTCAAAATTGACAATACAGGTATTTGAGTCAGTATATTTTTATTTTTTTGTTTTTAGTAAATTTTTTTCTTTTTTTAGTTAAATTTGTTTTTATTTTTTTAGCTGCATCTGTAATGTAATAATGTTTATGAATAAATTTGGAAAAAAAAAAAAAAAGTTCACTAAAAACTAAAAAAAATTTAATTTTTTTGTTTTCTATTTTTTATTTTTTGCATCTTTAGTGAATTTTTTACATCACACATAGAGCTGATGTATTAGTGATGTAGCAGATTTTGTTAGTTAATTAGATGGAAGTTAGTTTAGGAATAAAGTGGGAAGGATTGCAAATATGAAGAACCAAAGTGGGATGAATTGCAAATATGAAGAGTCAAAGTGTGAAAAATTAAACTTAAAAACCAAAGTGGAAAGGATTGCAAACATCCAAAGTGAGAAACGAGTGAAACTTTAGGAGGGCAAAGTATAATTTACCCAATTAATTATAAATGCACTTCTATATTTTAAATTCACCCACATATTTTAATATATATATATATATATATATTTTGAATGACTATTAAATGAGTTTAGCCCTTTTAATAATTATTCAAATTTAGACCACTAACAAAATCTAATATTAAAATGAATTTGAGACTTTTAACCATTGTTTAAATTTAAGTTTTAGAAAGGAAAAAAATATATATATATATATATATATATATATTTATACTTTTCTTACCTTTTTTTTATTATTATTCTAGTTAATTGTACAAACTAATAATAAAAAAATTAAAAATAATACTATATTATAAAGGGAAAATTGGTCTAAGATCCCTACCCAACTTTTAGTAGAAGGAGAAGTCTACAATAATATTTTTTGATGTCTAAGATCCCTCAATGTTATTTTAGGTTGTAATGGAGATTTTCGTAGAACATCATGATGTGCAGATCAATCGTGCCTTTTACACTTCTCTCTATCTCTCTCTCTCTCTGTCTATACTGTGTGTCACTACTGAGCTTCAACAATGGCAGATGAAGAAGAAGAACAGCAAACTCTGATCTATGAATCCCCTCTTATAACATCATCTCCTAAACCATCCTCTCTCATCTCCACCCTTTCCAACTCCTTCACCTCTCTCCGCTACTTCGTCTCCATGCTCCACCACCCCACCCTCTCTAACCACTGCACTTTCACCACCCTCTTCCTGCTCTTCCCTCTCTTCTCTCTTCTTTCGACTTCCAACTCCATACACTCTCTCTCCAGCTCTCTCTATCTTCCCAACTCTTCACCGCCTCTTTGTTTATCAATTTCTATTCCAAAACCCAACTTCTAGATAATACTAGTAAAGTGTTCGACGAAATTTCTCACAGAGACCAAGTTTGTTATAGGTCTATAATTGTTTAATTGAATTTTCTCTATCTTCCCAACCCTTCACCGCTTCTTTACTTATCAATTTCTATTCCAAAATCCAACTTCCAGCTAAAGCTAGTAAAGTGTTCAACAAAATTTTTCATAGAGACCAAGTTTGTTATAGGTCTATAATTGTTGAATTGAATTTTCTCTGGTTGAATTTTCTCTATAGGGCAATGCTATGGTAAGACCATTCCTATTGTTTTTTTTATCTGTTGAACATTCTACATTTGTTATGTTACTGTTTTTTGTTTAATTTTCTCTAGTTTGATCAAAAACACAAATTTTCTCTACACAATTTTCTCTGGATAGAGCCACACAAAGTCACACAAATTTTCTCTAACACAATTTTATTTGGATAAAGCCACACAAAGCCACACAAATTTTCTTTACACAATTTTCTCTGGATTTCTTTGGTACTTAGAGAAAATTGGTCAAAATAGTTGTTGTTCAATTTTCTTTAGTTTGTTGTTGTCTAAATGACTTACAGTCTAGTTTGATAAAAAATACAAAGAAAATTGGTCAAAAACACAGGAAAATTCTCTAAGAAGTGCAAAGAAATTCATTTCTCTGGAGAGAAAATCTTTAGGAGGTCCAGAGAAATTTTTTTTGGAGAGAAAATCTCTAGGAAGGCCAGAGAAATTCTCTAGATCAAATTTTCTTTGAATAGATGTTGAGAGACCTTAGACATTATGAAAATATTGACTGTCCTTTATGCTATAAAATCTTAATACCAGGGACCTTAAAATAAAATCTCCTATTATAAATAAGCAAAACGAATTAGCATTTCTCATCACAAATCTAATTAAAAAAAGGAACTCAAAATCTTAAGGCTATATTTGGTTTAGTTTAGAATTATGATTTGAATGTGAAGTTATGATTTAAGTGTGGAATTGTGAATTAAATTTTGAAAAGAGAAAATTTATTTGGTTATGAGTTTTGAAAAGATATTTTGAATTTTGAATTTTGAATTTTGAATTTTGAAAAAAGTTTTGAATTGTATTTTAAAATTTTTGGATTTATTTTTTTTAAATATTTAAAAATGTTTAAGAAATATAAAATTTTTATTTAAATTTTTTATTTTTATTTTAAATATTTTATTTATTTTTTAATATTTTAAACTCAAAACACAATTTCACACTCAAATCATAACTAAACACATAACCAAAAACTCAATTCAAAAATTATTTTCAAAACTCAAAATCAAACACATAATTCAAAACTCCATATTACTTTCAAAACTCCACACTCAAATCGTAACCAAATACATAACTAAAAAAATTAAAATATTTTAAAAATATATTTATAAAATAAAATAAAATATTTAAGATAAAAATAATAATTTTTTTAAATTTTTTAATATTTAAAAATATATTTAAAATATTTTAAAAAATACAGTATACAAATGTATGAAATATAGTGCACATTAAAATAAATAAATAAATATTTAAAATATAAAATATTTACCCTAAAAAAATAAAATTAAGAAAAATTTTAAATATTTTAAAAAAATAAATCCAAAAAAATTTAAAATACAACTCAAAACTCAAAATACAAATCAAAAACTCTTTTCAAAACTCATAATCAAGCAAATTTTCTCTTTTTCAAAATTTAACTCAAAACTCATAACTCAAAAACTTCACACTCAAATCATGATTTAAAAATAATAATAATAAAAAAATTTTAAATATTTTTTTTATTTAAATAGAGTTTTGAAAAGAATTTGATTTTGAGTTTTGAAAAAAGTTTTAAATTGAGTTTTGAGTTATATGTTTGGTTATTAGTTTTAAAAATAATTTTTGAATTGAATTTGATATGTTTTTGAATTATGAATTTTTGAAATTTTTTTATTGAAATCATAATTCGAAAACAAAACCAAACGCAGTCTTAATTTAGTCTATCCATGTGGATCAAATATTTATTTAAAACTATAAAAATATTAGCTAAAATTCGACAGAGGCGATCACTCCCCTAATGATCATGGATTAATTTATCCTCTCAACCCCTCAACTTCATTAATTATTTCCCAAAACACCACATTACAAATATGTACATCCAATAGCAATTGGCTATGTACTTGAGTTTCAATAACATGATATTCTAGAAAGAATATAATTTATTCCCATCAAATGTTCACCACACCCACATCTGTCACATGCATTAAAGAGCATGCTCTCACACGAGTAGATGTTGTGATGAATCTTTTGAGTTAAAATAGAAAACCCATAAAAACTCTAGGGCTTCTAAATACACTCCTTAAATGATAGTCCAATTAGGAAATAATATAAGAACCCAGCAAGCCTTGTCCATTAATCTCTTATTTGATTCAAAAAAATTACAATTAGAAGAGGTAGAACAATCCCACTTAGAAACTCCCAAAAATAAATAAAGGTAACTTCAAGTAATCAACATATGCTGACCAACAATGGATCACATATTCTATGATATGAAGTAATTGTCATTGTTTAGACATGTATTCTGCATACAATGCAATAAATGTCCCCAACATGGGTTAATAATAATAATAATATGTTCTACGCGCTGTCACCCTGACAGGGGATGTTGGTGCATCGACAAACAGGTCTACCAGAGGCTTCCCAGCCATTATAACCACGTTCCAAAACCATAATGTTCTTTATTCCCATGTCTTCTTTCAGTTCTCCAAGGTAATCTGCCAACCTACGTGCGCACTTTGGACCACGAACCTACAACAGAATTATCCACAATTCAATTATTCTGTCAACTTCACAACATTTCATAAATCCTTTCCCATTGAAACTTTCAGAATCTAAACTACCGGGATTTTGAGATTCAAAAATCAAAATTTGGGAAAATATAGCACACAAACTCTGAAAATGCAAGAAGTCAAATCAACGCAGAATCATAAAATGTAATGAATGCCTGCCTTCAAGATATATGTAATGCATTAATTAACAAGCAACTTCAAGAAATAATAAAGCTCACACTAAAGAAGCTTCAATAATAGCTAGAAGTCACTTATTCATCAATAGAGCGTATGGAATGCCGGTCCATCAATAGAGCTTTTATATTTGATTTCCCAACACTTATGCAAAGAGAAGGCATTTAAGATGAAACGGTGTGTGTAGAGTAAATGAGGAGAGGAAAGCCAGAGGAGATCTATGAATCTGGTAACCAGAGTAGGTGATCTCTTTTCTACTCAGGTCAGGAACCAGAGACCCAGTATGAGTGGAAAAAGACCACTGAAGAACAGTATAAAGTTGCATAGAACGAAATAAGAGCATAGCATAACTTTCTTATGTAGGTATTGGTGGCAAGTTATATAAACATAATCTGCAAAATTCACTTAACAATCAAATCGTAAATTGATTGAATGGATAGTGGTAAGTGAAACCAAGATAAGCCAAAAATTATCTTTTTTGTTTTCCTAAATCAATCGTCAACAAGGAGAGGCAGCTGATACAAGGTAGACAAAGCAAAGAAGTATATCCGGAGCCTGATAAAATTTATAAGACAGCTTAATTATGTCTCTGTTGCATGGGTCAACATTGTGAGAAAAAGCACAATCGCAATTTTAAAAAAAAAATACAACTGGAAATATAACAAAACGAGAGTTAAGGTCTGCTACCTGTTTCCTCAAAGAAAACACATGACAGTGAGAGGTGCGTGGTATGTGCAGGCATGCTAGGACTAGCTTGGCCCAAAACAAGAATGTGTGTGTGACCTTAACTTCTAAAGGAAAAAAGAAAGGGAAAAAAAAAAAAAAGTGTGCGGTTGAGGGGAGCTGTGAGCATATTATGGAAATATATCAATTAGATTGCTTGTATATTTTAGATTGATTGATTGTATAGGGTTATTCTTATTTCCTATTTTAGATTATGTTTAAGTTTGCTATATATATCGGTTGTAATCTTTGTATTAGACACAATTGAATATATAGAAAACAATTCAGAAATCTTACATGGTATCAGAGCCAATCATCATTGTCTAAACCCTAGCATTGAAATCTGCCTCTCGTCACTGCTCCCTCTTTGTTTCTGGTCCGTAATCGCGAGGTCCTGCTCACAATCAATTCGCAAGGCCCCTTCTCCATCTGTCTCTGGTCACGACAACTCACCATCGACCACACTTCTGGTTCGCAACTCACTATTGACCATCGACAACCTTCATTTGGTCTATTCTCAGTCAAAACCCTAGTTTCATGCGTCACCAAGCCCTTTGTTTGAATTTTTGAAGCTCAGTACATCGCGACTTGTTTGACCCATATTGCGACCTCTGCTTCTTGCCTCTATCGCATCTAGTTTGCATCAACTTCGGCTTCTGTCTCTCTTGCAAGTGGTCTCTCTCTCACCTCGCGAAGGTCGGCTCTCTTTCTGGCCCTCTTTCTGATCGACTGATGTGTGGGTCATGAATCTCTGATTTAATTATTTTGGGTTTATTACTCTTTAACCCCTCAGTTGGTTTTTGGTTATTACCCTTGACTCTAGTTTGGCTCATTTGTTCTGTTTTGGATTTATTACACCTGAACCCCTCATCTCTCTAGTTATTACGATGTCTTTGGCTCTTGATGAGTGTGTCTTCTACCATCAGAGCTATCATTAGAAGTATCATTGTCCCAAGAAGGGACATCTGCCTACCTCGTCTTC
This sequence comes from Camellia japonica, assembly GCA_030407325.1. Lineage (NCBI taxonomy): Eukaryota > Viridiplantae > Streptophyta > Magnoliopsida > Ericales > Theaceae > Camellia > Camellia japonica. The sequence goes on along the minus strand of JAPPVO010000016.1, from coordinate 22,757,409 downwards.
TCAACAAGTTCAGATCTAGGTCTGCACCCCTCCTCCGAGTACTTTTCAGCCTCACGCTGATTCTACTGCATCTGTTCTGGCTCCTGATCCTGATTTGGCTTCCTTGAGTGCTCAAATTAGTCAACTTTTGCATATACTGTCTACCTCTCAACCATCCCCATATGCCTCCATCGCTTCCTCTCTTCATTCAGGTTTGCTTGGGTCTTCTTCAGGTATCTCTTCATCTGTCTGGATTTTTGACTCTGGTGTCTCTCATCATATGACTCCCCATGTCTTCTTATTTCAAAATTATACTCCCTCTCCCCTTCCTATTACTGTTAATACTACTAATGGGTCTGGTATGTTTGTTATATCTGTTACATCTGTCTTACCGTCTGCTATGTTTGCTGTCTCTTTTCTATCTGTTCTTTATGTTCCTCAGTTATCTGTCAGTTTATTATCTATCAGTCAGCTTGATACCTTCGGTTTTGATATTATCTTTTCTTCTTCTATCTATTCTGTGCAGGATCGGATGTCCAAGCAGCAGATTGAGACTGGCCGTAGAGTTGGAGACCTCTATATGGTGGAAAACTTGAATCTGCCTATGACAACCTCTCCGACTACCTTTTTCCTCTTTTCAATTAGATTCTTTGTCCAGTCCTTTCTACTTGTGGCATTCTTAATTACTACTTGTGGCATTCTCAATTAGGGCATTTGTCTGCTGATCGCTTACAGTCCTTAGCCCAATCAGGTATATTGGGTAACGTTTCTCCTAGTGAACTTATTGAATGTCAGGGGGTGTAAACTTGCCAAAATAGCAGCCTTACCTTTTTGTAAAAGTACTTCTATATTTGATATACCGTTTTCTTTAATTCATACTAATGTTTAGGGTCCTTCCTTGTTTTCACCAAAGGGGATTCTGCATACTATGTGTCATTTGTTGACGACTGCACCCGTTAAACTTGGGTTTATCTTATGACTCAGAAGCCCAATTTCTATCAGATATATCGTACCTTTCAGTCTATGATTACTACTCAGTTTGGGTCTACTATTAAAGTGTTACGGTCCGACTTGGGTGGGGAAATTTAAAAATGAGTTCTGTGAGTATTTGGCCACTTTGGATACCATTCACCAAACTTCCTGTACAGATACACTTGCCCAAAATGGTCGAGCCGAAACACCATCATCTCCTTGAGACAGCTAGGTCTCTTCTTCTCTCTGACTCAATTCCGGCTCCGTTTTAGGGGGAGGCAGTTCTTACTGTTGCTTTTCTTCTCAACCGCATGTCTACCCCCCTTCTTTCTAATCGATCTCTTTATGAGGTTTTGTTCTCCCAAATTCCTAATTACTCCCTCCTTCGTGTGTTTGGGTCTGCTTGTTTTGTCCTTCTTTCCCGCAAAGATCGGACCAAACTTAGTGTCCGGTCTATCCTCTGTGTCTTTTTGGGTTATAGTCCTACTCAGAAAGGCTATCGGTGTTACGACCCTGTTTCCCATCGTCTTTATGTCTCCCGTCATTTTTTTTTCTCGAACATTTGCCTTATTTTTAGCTTCCTCCTACCACTACTCCAGTTTCCAAAGAGGATTTGGTTCATATTGATCTATTTCCTTCTAAGATCCCTCCTGATGAGTACATCTCTACCGTTTCCCCTGACCTTGTTCCCTCTTTTTCCACTAAACCCCATGAATCTTCTCCTTCTCTTTCACTTCCTCCGTTGTCAGTTTATTCTCGTCGCCAAACTGTCCCTCCACCAGTTATCCCTACCCCTATTGCTAATCCTCCTACTTCTGCAGACTCTGATCCTGCTACGCACCGTGTCCTACTCGAGAACATCATCCTCCAAACATGTTGGGTTGATCTAATACATGTTTTTCTGCTTCATATTGTACTTTTTTGTTTGTTATTCACTCTTTTTCAAAACCTCAATCTTATAAGGAGGCCTGTCAGGATCCCCATTGGATTCACGCTATAGATGATGAGTTGTCTGCTTTACAGAAAACTAGTACTTGGGATTTGGTTCCTTTGCATGCTGGTAAGAATTTAGTTAGTTACAAATGGATCTACAAAGTCAAGACTCATTTTGATAGTTCTTTTGAGCGCTACAAAGCTCGTCTGGTTGCCAAAGGTTTCTCACAGGAGTATAGTATTGATTATGAGGAGACCTTTGCTCCTGTTACTAATATAACTACTGTTCGTTCTTGGCCTTTTTATCAGATGGATGTTAAAAATGCTTTTCTTAATGGCCATCTCACAGAGGAGATTTACATGCGTCCTCCTCCTGGCCTTCACCATTCCTTTGGACAAGTTTGTCGCCTTCGGCATGCTCTGTATGGTCTGAAGTAGTCTCCTTGTGCTTGGTATGATCGCTTTCAGACTGTTGTTATTGCACTTGGGTTTCATCCTTGTGTTCAGGACTCTGCTTTATTTCTTCTCCACACCTCTACTGGATTTGTTGCCTTATTACTGTATGTGGATGATATAATCATCACTGGCTCTGACTCTTCTACTATCTCTGAGGTCAAGCAGCATCTTTTCCGCACCTTTGAAATGAAGGATCTAGGCCCTTTGCGGTATTTTCTTGATATTGAGGTAATTTCTTCTCCCAATGGCTACTTTCTATCTCAGGCAAGGTTCTGAAAAGCGGTTGCAGTCGCCGTAACGGTGGCGGTGATGCGGTTGCGGTTGCGGGGTGTAAAGGCCGTAGTGTAACGGTTGCGGTAACCGGAACCGTGAATTTTTTTATTTTTCGCACAATTTGAAAAAAACTTATAGATACGCATATTTTTTTTCCATGATCATATTTATTGGGTTAAAAATAAATATTGATCAATTTTTGTAAATTTTTAAGTATGATCTAATATATTTCATATTTTTAAATCACTATAAACTGAGTTTTTTACATTTTATTTTAATAATTAATGACTTTATATTATACAAAAAATCAATTACTAACTATTATATATAAGATAAACAATGACAAAAGTAAGAGAATAAATAAGAGCCTAAATATATATATATATATACATATTTTAACCAAGCCAAATAGACAATGACCACACTTAGGCCAAGTTTGGCAAGTTGCCAAAAAGTTAAAAAGCCAAAAAATTACTTAAAAAGTTAAAAAGTTATCACTATTTACCAAAAGTCAAAAATTACGGCTGCACAATTCCCAATCCTAATTTTCCCCTACATACTAATTTATACAATTTTTTAATACACATTTTTCCATAAAAAGTCAAAAAAATAACCCAAACATCCATATTTTTTTCTTCAATTTTTTAGTCTAAAAAGATAAAAAGTGCACTTATTTAGGACATCCCAAATAACCCCTTATTATTATTATTATTATTTTCAAACAATGTATAGATAGACACACAAAAACAAAATGGTTTAATGATAGCAGCTGAATAGAATAGCATAGGTCTTACAGTTTCAACAAATCGATAATATGTTCTTCATCTTCCCTCTTCTCTCTCTCTATCTCTTGCTCCTCCATTTTCTCTCTTTATCTTCCCTCTTCTCTCTATCCCTTTTCTCTCATTTTCAGCATTTTTTTGTGTGTTTTTTCGAAAGAAACAGTTTGGAACTGTTATGTAACGGTACTTAACAGGCCGTTACGGTTGTTACGGCACCGCTATGACCGCTACGACAGTCACTACAGCCGACACACCTGTGAATCTCAATCACACTGCAAAAGCGGCCGCAACGGGTGACGCTAATCGCCAAAACCATTACGTAACGGCGTTACGTAACGGTTGCGGCCGCTTTTTAAAACCTTGATCTCAGGCCAAGTATGCCAATGAGATTATTCATCGTGCCAGTCTTACTGACGCTAAGATTTTTGATACCCCCATTGAGCTTGATGTAAAGCTCACCACTATTGATGGTGTACTTCTAGATGATCCAACTTTATATCGAGAGCTCATGGGTTACTTAGTCTATCTGACGGTTACTCGTCCTGATCTTACCTATGCTGTTTACATGGTTAGTCAGTTCGTTTCTGCTACTCGTTCTACACATTGGGCTACTTTGGTTCGGATTATTCGTTATCTCTGGGGTACTATATTTCAGAGTTTACTGTTATCTTCTACTTCCTCTTTGGACTTGGTGGCTTATGCTGATTCCGATTGAGCTAGTGATGTCACTGATCGCAAATCCACTTCTGGTTTCTACATGTTTCATGGTGATTCATTGATTTCTTAGAAGAGCAAGAAACAGACTGTTGTTGCGCGTTCCACTGCCGAGGCTGAGTACCTTGCTATGGCTTATGCCACTACTGAGATTGTTTGGCTTCGTTGTCTCTTGATTGATTTGGGTGTCCCTCAGTCTTCTCCGACCTCCCTTTACTGTGACAACCGTAGTGCTATTCAAATTGCACATAACACTGTCTTTTATGAGCGGACGAAGCACATTAAGATTGATCGTTATTTTGTATGTCAGCATCTGTAGTCTAGCACCATCTTGCCTCCTTTCGTTTTTTCGGCCTTGCAACTTGCTGAATTCTTTACAAAGACTCACACCACTGCCCGCTTTTAGTTTCTTCTTGACAAACTCGCAGTGTTTTCTGCTAAAACACCTTGAGTTTGAGCGAGGGTGTGAGCATATTATGGAAATATATCAATTAGATTGCTTGTATATTTTAGATTGATTGATTGTATAGGGAACCACAGGCATAGAATCAACTGAACATTATATAGTGCAACCAAATTGAATTCATTACCATTACTGCACTTTCTGAGAATATTAGCACGGTGCATTACACCAAATAAAAACCAAGGAACTAACCGACCAAGCATAAATATTGAATGATATGAAAAGTAAATATAAACATACAAAAAATAAGTTTTATGGTTGTGCTCTGAGTTTGTCTGTATATCCCTACTTTCTCTTCTACTCCTTTTATCGTGCCCGACTGTTGCAGCAATCACTCCCATTACATCACTTCCCCAATTATTTCTCTCAAATTTCTTTAGGGTGTCATGCAAACTCCTCCATCTCAGACGCCCACACATTTCCCTCAATTCTATAAGTCCTACTGAGTCAGCCTTCCCCTCTGGTGTCCTCCTCATTATACATCACTATCTTCATCATCCATTAGCTCCCCTTTTTTTAACCTTTCAATAAAGCTCCTGAGCGATGCTTGTACAGCCATGTGACCCAATCAGGACCCGGCACTTTTGGTACAAACATGGGCCCCTTTTAACACTTCCTCTTAGCTGTCTAGCAGGTAAGTATGCATTGATTTGATAGACAATCATTAGCTAAATTCTAGATGTTTAAAGCCATGAAGGCCTCAACTGTGGAAGGCCTACATGGCAAAAGGCTGAGAAGACCCTTCATGGCAAAAGACCGAGACACCCTTCTACATTTGTGTTTGCAGATACACTCAAGAAAGAGGGCACATATTTGGAGGTCGAATGGAATGTCCCAGACTGGGAGTTGAGATATATATATAAAGCACAAGGCAGTTTGGATTGCCACTCGGCCTAAAACAAGTGAGTGATTTATGCTCCAGCCTTTAACAATGTATCTTTATTTAACTATTATCTCCTTTTCATGTTGCAGTTGCAATCCAAATGTACTCTGTTGGTGGTCATTGGTGATGTGGACAGACCATGGGTCCTCTAGGAATCATGGCAGGCATTGAGGCCAGACCACTGAAAATGGAAATGAAGAAAGCTGACGCAACCTTAAAGCAGAGAGGGAAAGGGAAAGAGAGTGGTAACAGAGGAACCTCTAATGTCTGTAGCTATTGTGTATGGAGGTGCAAATCTCCCTTTATAAGAAATTGGTCCGTAAGGATGGGTAGGTGTCATACATCTTATGGCGTATCATAGTGGATAGGCATCATGCACCTTACCTGGTGGCACATGCCTTGGTCAAAGTCTTGGTTTCTTGTAGAAATCTTTTTCTCTTGTCTGAAACTGGTCAAAGTAGAGCCACCCAAGGGCGGAGAGGTAAGAGACTTAAACAATCCTTCAACTCTAGCCATCAATCCACTAATCCCTTATGAGTTGTGTAGGGGTAATTATTCAGTAATGCCGGAGTATAGATACGTGGTATTCCATAATATTGTGATTGGTGGAGAAGATAGGTAGGTGGAATATTGTATTGGGTAATTGAGGAACATAAGGGGCCAGAATAAATTATGATTGGTTAGGAGTACGGACACGTGGTACTCTAGGAATAATCTATAATTTCCCCTTGCGTAGGGTATTGTGTTCTCGGGTGTCCTATGATCAAGGCACCAACCCCGGGGCATCCCTAGGCGTTGCTCCTGACCTAGGATAGCAATAGCGAGCGATAAGGTGCTAGCTCAATCATAAATTGCAATAATAACAAGGCGAGGAGCCCAGGTAGATTAGGCAGTACATGAAGCATAGAATTGGGGGAGGTGTCTAGGCACCCAAGCATGGTATCAAGCGAGGCCATGAGGCAAGGTTCATGCCTTGTTATGTGAAAAACCAACCCCCTCGGTGTCCCACACATGATATGGCAAGTCATGTGGGGCACCATTACCTACATCCTCAAAGCCAATCTCCATGCTAAGCAATAGCAACGAGGATGAAGTCCTTGTTCTTGCAAGAAAAAAGACCAAAGACCTCCCTCCAAAGGCTCAATGTTAAAATATCTCTTTTATATTAGCTCATTCTCTTATGTTTGTTTGTTGTACTCATTCATTCCTACTTACAAGAAGAAACACCTCCACCTCCCATAAGCAGACCCAAAGCTCATATCATCATGACCTTGGTTGCACAAAGTGGGAGCGGGAGCGGGAGCGGGAGAACGTAGCCACTTAGAGAAGTCGTAGATTAGGAGCGCTTATATATTATTTTTATTAATTATATTTTATTTATTATAATAAATAAGGAATAATGAACTATGTTAAAATAAATAATAAATAAAAATTAGATGTTTTATTTTATAAATTCTTTAAGATTTTTTTTATTATATATGATTTAAATAAATTTCTTTTAAACAATTAGATAATTTATTTTATTTATTATATGTTAAAAAGTTAAGAAATAATAAATTTTGTTAAAAAAATAAAAAATAAAAAATAAAAAATAAATAAAAATTATATTATATATGATAAAATAAATAATTTTTTATTTTAAACATAAAAATTATATTGTTTATGATAAATTATATTATATATATGATAAGTTATATTATATAAAACAGTCAAATATGAAAACAGAGAGGGAGAGAGAGAGAGAGAACAGAATAGATCGAGAGAGAGAAGCGACAGAAGCAACCAGAGACGAAGGAGAGAAGCAAATAGAGACGAAGAGGAGATCGAGAGTGAGAGAAGAGAGAGAGACGAAGACCTAGGGCTTCGAAGAGAGGGACGAAGACTACGGCTTCAAAGGGGAAGTCAAACAGCGCGAGATCGAAGTCGTCGAACAAAGGATCGAAGCCAGCGACCAGGTTCTCTCCTTGCCCTCTCAAAAGTGCTTCCTTCTCGCATCAGATTCACGATTCTGCAGCGATTCTTCCTCAGAAGCGCAGAATTGCGCTTCTTCCTCAGAGTCATCACCTTCTGAGACGATTCCTGCTACTAAGATCAAGACACTGATCAAACTCCATGGAAACCCACTGACCAAGGTATCACCTAAACCTACCTCCATTTGTATTTATTTATTTATTTTGTCTTTGGCAACCATCCTTCAAGTTTGTCCTTCTAAGACCCCGTTTGAGAATTGGCTATTTTAGTTGACTTTTTGACTTTTTACAAAAGAAGTACAAAAAGTAGACAAAGTGATATAACAACTTATAGTAGTTTTTTGGCTTTTTGGCTAAAAACCACTATTCCCAAAAGAAATCTTTTAAATGCACAAGAAATCTTTTGGTTTTTTGGCTTTTTGCATTTCTTTTAATTGCAAAAGAAATCTTTTGCTAGCCCGATCACTAGGCCCAACCCTTTAAGTCCAAGTGTTACAAGATGGTAGCCCAAGAGGGCACCAACCCTATCTTAACTAAGGTTTGGGTTTGGGCATAGGGCATCATGCATTATATTCCCAAACTCGTGTTGCCCCCTTGGTTTAAGGAAAGGTTAAGTAAAGACAGGGTTGGGCCCCTCTATCCTCCTTGATTCTCACACGTGGGCATTGTTTTACATTGCCATCTCCATTATTCATTATTCATTATCTCCATAATACTCCTCAGCTATATTTATACCTGCCATGTGGCTCAATTTGGACCAGCCACTTTCACTACAAATAGCACCTTACCTATAAAGCGCGGATACTTCAAAAAGGGAGACGTATCCGTATCGGATACCAATACTCATTAGATACTTACAGATACATATTGGATACTCCAAGTCATGAATTACTTCTTTTACAAAATTAGAATTGTAGCATTTCTTGTATAGCATTATAATACAATATAATTACGAGGATAAATACAAGAATATTTTTTTAATACTTAGTTTAGTTCTTTGATAAGAACATAATGAGTAAAAGTAATAGAATTTGTCAAATTGATGTATCCTTATTGTTTCATGCATGTCCCCTATAAGTACATAGAAAGTAAGGATTAGCAAAAAAATATAAAAATAGTAAAATTAAATATCAATAAATAAATAAGCAAGGAAACTTGAATATAACATTTTTACTAGTGCCAAAGGGAAAAGCACATTGACAAGTTGTCAATTGTTCTATTATTGAAATATAAAAATATTGGACTTGATATTGAAATGAAATATTTGAAAGACTCGTCAAATAACTTAAATTAATATTTAATTTTTCAAGGTAAGTATTTTACATCATAAAATTATAATATGATTTTTCAAATTCTTGATCTTATATGTAACTCACTATCAACCAAACCAAACCAAGCCAAGCCTTAAGTCCCATCAAATGGGGTCAGCTACATGAATCCTCCTTCTCCACACGGCTCTATCAAATGGGGTCGGCTATATGTAACTAGTTATTAATATATATATATATATTTTTATAAACGTATCCTAGCCGTACCCATATCCTAGCTTTTAGATTTTGTCGTATTGCCGTATTCGTATCGTATTGTACCCGTATCTCGTATCTGTGTCCATGCTTCCTAGCACCTCAATCAATTCAAGCAACACTACTACATGAGGTGATACCTAGATGAAGGGATCATCTTAGTCTTTCTTATGGAAGCATGAAAGTGAATTAATTGATGGTTTAGTGATGTAGCACTATAAGAAGAAGAAAAAATAAGTAAAAGAAGAAAAAGAGAAGAGGAAGAAGATAAGAAGAATGGCTAAGAGCAGAAATCTGCAGAGAAGATAAATAGAAAGGGGGAAAAAAGGATATACCAAAATTTTCAAATATAATAATATGCTAATATAAACTACGCAATCGTTCTATTCACATCCATTTATAAATACTCCCATAAGCATTGTCCAATCAGGAAATAAAAAAAATAAGGAAACAAAAATAGAACTAAAATCCTAACGAAATTAATATTTTCTTAATAAACTAAAATTGTAATTCAATCTTCTTGATCATTTTTTTTTTTTGTTCCCTATCATTTCTCCCAAGTTGAAAAAAACTCCCTCTGTAGAGCTGTTAGTAACACAAATCAATCATAACACAAACAAGGCAATGAGTTTCATCCACTCAAGGTTGATTGGGCCTTCCTATTCCATTGGCCTTTAGTCGTTTACTAAAATAGGTATGGCTCCAGCAATAATGTCATCTAAGATTTTGCAAAATAAATGCATGCATCTTTGAGGATTGATGTTTTCAATTTGCTACAGAAATAATGATGAACTCATAAAAGCCATACTGCAACTTAATTGTCATTATTAAAAACTGAGCTAATCCTGAGATCAGCAATTTGGTAAGAAATTTTAGAAATCACTTGCTGTTATTCAACACTGCTCATATTCCATTACAGTTACAGTCCTTCGTGGAACAATTATTGATGGAAGTTTCCAAGTGCAGATCGAAAACCAGATAATAAATGAACAAAACAAAACTCACTGTATTTACTCCACACTTTTTTTTAAAAGTATTTACTACACACATATTTCCAAAACAGGTAACTTAAAATCCTTAAACACACCATTACCTCTCCATAGCTATACAAGAAGATCATATAATCATGTTGTAATTAACTTAGACAATGTTTAGAAACCCAGACCGTCGAGCAAACCAGAAAAAAAGACTTGGTCAATGGTCACTGGTTCACTGTTGTCAGGGTGAACCGGAATTGAACCATAACATCATAATTACGTCATAAATATATGTATACTTACATAAAATAAAGAATTATATGTATTAAAATTACAAAAATTACCAAACTAATATTTTCTTAAATAATTCTTGTAGTTTTTTCTTAAAATATTTAATATTTTTGTCAAACAGGCCATTTCATCATCCCCACTCATCAGGCACAGAAAATCAGTATGAGTATGCCTATAATTATTTCCTTTCTCTGTGCAAAATGATGCGAATGTGTAGAGCACATTGAATAATTCATGCTACAAATATGAGAACAATTTGATTTTGACTAACTTTGTTTGTGGATTTTGGAAAGTTAGTAGTGTGGTGTATACATACTATTTTTGTAGATTTGTAAATTCAAAAAAGTAACGAAGGTTGGTTTCAATCATTTGTAATGATGTTGTTAAAAACCAATAACAAGTGACCACATTAACAGGTTCTCTATGAATCCCACATCGGAGCAACACACTGTGTGCGCCATCCAATCACTTTTAAAAGACTCATGCCAGGTTCCAAATTCCCACGCTTTGTGCTTATCTAAAGGTGTAACAGCTCAACACAAACATTGCATTTGCCAAGAGATTCTAATAAATCAGAACCAGGTCTCACAGTTCACTTGTTTAACAGCAGGTTTTGCTAGTTTTTACATTGTACACAAGTTCTCTATCCCAATCAGTATTGATGCTTTGTCCGGACTGGACCTAAGACCGGTTGACAGGTTAACTGACAGTTTTCTGTATATACACAAGTCAATTACTAACGAGTGCCTTAGGGCATTGTTTAATATTGAAATTTTTTAAAAAAAATTGTTTTCAAACTGGTGACAACATTAAAAAAAGAAGTACTTTGAAATTAGTGAAAAGCATATTGTGTTCTTTAACTTGTATTGTGTTTTTTTATTGTACCTAGGAGCACTTGTTATCAAGACCCTATACCTAAATCTAACAATTAACTATTCTATTATATTAAAAATACAACTTTGTCACATCCTTTTTTATTCTCAAAGTGGCCTACAATTGGCACACATTTTCATTTCAAATTCCAATTTCCAAATTCCAAATTATTAAATAAAAACCCAAATCAGGAGATGAACCAAAATTGAAAACAAAAACAAGAGTAGATCATGAAAACCAAAGAGAAATTCATAAAGGAAGTGGAAAGAGACCTGGCTTAGGGCGCAATGAAAGACAAGGGTGTCTTTGCCTCTGACAGCTTGAATTAAATTGGGCATTTTGTCAGAGAAAGTATCGCTCGCATAGTGGAGTGAACCAGTTATATGCCCATCGTAACTCCTCTCATCGTCCCTGTAACCCAATCGATCATGTCAATGGAGAGAGAGAGAGAGAGAGAGGAGATGATTGTTTGTACCTGACATCTACAACAGCGATATTGGGGCGGCGTTTTAGAGAGAGAAGCTGAGAACCTGTGACGTACGATATGCTCTTAGCCATCTCTTCTCTTCTTCTTCTTCTTCTTCTTGTCTGCACCACAGAGGATGAAGAAGACGATTTCGTTTTCTCAGATTTTAATAGTGGGTATGGGGCAGTGATCACGTGGTACTCGCGTCATGTGGTTTTATCTTACTACCAATGATCTTAGCCGTTTGATTTGGCAACTAAACATCTTGTGAAGAATAATATTATATGTACCAATTAATGTATATACTAGTATATGTGACATCATTTATATAATTTTGAATATTTGTAACTTGTATAATAAATGTGATCAATAATAATATCATAATATTAGTTGGTAGTATGTACACTAATTGGTGCATTTAATACTACCGTTTAAGGATGACAATTTAAAACCGGCTCGACGGTGACCCGCTACCCCGACCCTGATTATAGTGGCTTTTTCCTGAAAAATACCCCTGACGGGCCGAGGATGGTATTCAAAATTGAATCCCTGATGATTTTCAGGTCGGGGACGGGGATACGTTTTCCAGCCCCGGCCCGTCCCCGTCCCCGTCCCCTTTTCCCCCGAAATAAAATTACTATTATACCCCTCAATCTTCCATTCATATATATATATATATATATATACCCTTAAGGCTGCATTACACTTAACCCCTCCCGTTTATATCTCTCTCTCTCCCATAGACTCTCTATCACTCTCACTCTCGCTCTCGCACCTCTCGCAGTCTGCCATCGCCCACTGTCTGCAACACATCCAGCTCGTACCGCCGCTTCACCTCCGTCGACTCTGTCCCTCAGTCCACCTCATCACTCTCGCACCTCTCCTCCACCTTTGTCCACATCGCACCACCACTCCACCTTCTCCGTCGTCTATCGCCGCCGATCTGAGATCTGTTGTTGCCGCTCCACCTCCTCCGTCGTCCATCACCGTGGATCTGAGATCTCTTGTTGCCTCTTCATATTCTCCGTCGTCCATCGCTGGGAGGTCTGAGATTTATTTGTTAATGTTGATATTTTGTTGATTTGAGATGATGTTGATGATGATCTATGACTGTGTTGATGATTTTGTTGTTGTTGTTGATTTATTTATTTTTTTGGGCCGGTGAGTTTTTGGGGTCGGGGAAACCCGATCCCCGTTAGGAGACGGGGACGGTGATAAGTTCCCTGTCGGGGATCGAGGACGGGGAGTATGATCCCCGACCCCACCCCGGCTCGTTGCCATTCCTACCACTGTTTTGTGAATTGTCCATGTTTATCAAAATTGTTATCCGCATTATTATTGAATAAGAAAAGGTGGGTGTTTGGGAAGTGGGTTTTTTTTGTAGGTTTTTTTAGTTGTAGGATATTATTAGAGAAATTTTTTTTTGTGTTTGGAAAGATAGTTGGGTTTTTTGTGGTTGGATATGATGTTTATGAGAAAAAAAGTAAAATAATTATAGGGTTTAATGTGATATTTTGTTTGGATGTGTTTTTTTTTATTTTGTAACTAATTTGTCTTTTAGTGAAAAAAAAACTAAAAAATTGGTTCCCAAAAATACACCCCATAAACGATGCTTGTCATATATACTTTATAATTATATAATAAAATTGTATAATTTTATACTTTTCGAATCATAATTTTTTTAAAAAAACATAATCAAACATAAAAAAATAAAAAATAAAATCATAATTAAATGTCTCAAAATAATGTCATAATTAAAAAAAATTTAATTATAACTCAAAAATAAAATAACTTAACTAACAGTCACTACAGAAAAAAGGGGATATGGCAACGTTTTTTTTATGACGTTTATGAAAACGCCGCTATTTTTCAATTAAAACAACGTTTTTAAAACGCTGTATTGTATTTCATTTAAACAGTACCTTTGAGTGTTAGTTGGCTGACGCCGTTACCACATCCTAAAGCCCTAAAGCTGCGATTTCTCTCTTTCTCTCTCTCTCTCTCTCTCTCTCTCTCTCTCTCTCTCTCTCGCTCAAATTCTGAGCAAAATCAAAAGACGCACTCTCTCGCTCCAGATTTGCGATTTGCTGTTGATTGTCGAAGATTTGAAGATTTGGAGATTTGAATCTGAGTGATTAAAGTTCTCAGTCTACTCCTCCAGATTTGCGGCTCTCAATCTCTAGATTTGCAGCCTCCAGATTTGTGGTTCAAATTCAAACAACACACTCTCTCACTCGACTTCGAAAACTCTCTCTCTTGCTCGATTTCAGATCTGGCGATGATTTGAAGGCCACCACTTGGATTGCAGATTTTGAAGTTTGGTTCTCGATTTTGTGAGTTTCAATTTGTTTAGCTGTTTCTTTTCTTCTTCTTCTTCTTTTTTTTTTTGGGCTGAAGAGTGTATACATTCATACTCATATCTTGCATCTCTATTATGTTTTTATTAGATCTCGCTGATAGAAAACTTTGCGGAACATAAACTAAAAACCATTAAGGATTCAATTCTATATATGAAAACTATATGAATTTCTACAATACAACTTAAGTAAATACATACCTTGATCCATGATAGTATGAAAACCTCTTGCAAGAAAGAAAAACCTTGAATGGAAAACCTTGATCTTTAAGTTCTTGACTTGTCTAAGATCTTCAAACCACTTCTCTCTCTCTAGGCGATGGGAGCCTTATTGTGGTGACAACTTAAGTTTTTGATGGAGAGTATGGTTTAGGACCTTACACTATTTATACTAATATTCTTCCCATCAAAGAACCATTCATTCAATGAACTTCATTAAATAGATTAATGTATCTTATACATTCATGATACATAATGCATCTTCTATATTAATGAATTCATTAGATAAGATTAATGTATCTTACATATTCATAATAGATGCATAATGCATCTCTAAGATTCATTCATAATGAATCCATCACATTGAATGTGCATCTCTAAGATTCATTCATAATGAATCCATCACATTGAATGTGCATCTCTAAGATTCATTCATAATGAATCCATCACATTCAATGTGCATTAGCATTAGTCTTCTATACATTGTATATATAAGTGCATTTATCAATAATTAGTCACCATCTAATTGATGTACATGTATCTTACTTAATGAGATGAATCTAGTATAATCATGCATAAGCCACATTAAGCCATATATTGTAAAAATTCTTACAATCTCCCACTTGGCTTGCATGATTATATTACGTCACTAGATTATCGTAATATGGCCAACGTTCTCCCACTAGAAGATTGTACCATCACCATTAGATTCTGTTCAATGAAATTATTAGCACCAAATCATTGTAGTCAATGATTTATACATTGATCAAGACTGTACAATGGTTATAGTGTTAATATTTTCCATCAACACGAATAAGTGAATCTTAAAACACAGAGATGACATTAGCAACATAATGGTGATTAATGCTAATTCATCTATAACGGTCCCGTTGTTTACATCTTTTTCTAAATGGTGCACAAGTATGAAGAATGAAAACAACAAACATAATCATTATTAACAGAAGATGATTATAACATAACATTTATCACGAACATAATACACTCATTTCAAATCTAAACATGATAAACTTTCTACTAATCCCATGCGCGCAACATGTTCTTGAAAAAGCTTAGGTGTGAGACCTTTAGTTAAAGGATCTGCTAATATGAGTGTAGTATCAATATGAGAGATGGAAACAGTCTGATTCAAAACCCTTTCTTTAACAACTAGATACTTGATATCAATATGCTTTGATCCTCTTGAAGTTTTGTTATTATTGGAGAACCGCACAGCAGCATCATTATCACAGTAAATCTGTAAGGGCTTCGAAATTGAATCGACAAGTTGTAATCCATATATGAAATTCTTTAGCCATACTGCATGACATGTGGCTTCATAACATGCAATGAACTCGGCTTCCATAGTGGAAGAAGCTGTCAGAGTCTGCTTATGACTCTTCCATGAAATAGGTCCATTAGCAAGCATAAAAATGTATCCAGAAGTGGACTTTCGAGTGTCTTTACATCCAGCATAATCAGCATCTGAATAACCAACCACTTCAAGGCTGTCTGTTCTTTGATAAGTGAGCATGTAATCCTTAGTGCCTTGTAAATATCGCAACACTTTCTTAACTGTTTTCCAATGATCAAGTCCGGGATTGCTTTGGTATCGACCCAGCATACTAACTACAAATGCTATGTCAGGACGTGTACAAACTTGAGCATACATAATGCTCCCAACTGCAGAGGCATAAGGAATTTCTTTCATTTGTCCTTTTCTAAACTATTTTTGGGACACTGAAATTCACTAAATTTATCACCCTTAACTATAGGGGCAACACTAATTGAACAGTTCTGCATGTTGTATCTTTTAAGAACCTTTTCGATATAGGCTCTTTGGGACAATCCTAAAATACCACGAGACCTATCTCGGTGAATTTCTATCCCAATGACAAAAGAGGCTTCACCAAGATCTTTCATTTCAAAATTTCTCGTAAGGAATTTCTTTGTCTCATGTATCATTCCCAAATTATTGCTAGCAAGCAATATATCATCAACATACAAAACTATAATGCAGATATTGCTCCCACTGATTTTAAGGTAGACACATTGATCAACTACATTATCCTTAAAATCAAATTTGGTGAGAACTTCATGAAATTTAAGATACCATTGTCGAGATGCTTGCTTTAGACCATATATGGACTTCTTAAGCCTATAAACCATATTTTCCTTGCTTTCATCCTGAAAACCTTTAGGTTGGTCCATGTAGACCACTTCATGCAAGTCGCCATTCAAAAAGGCTGTTTTAACGTCCATTTGATGTAACTCTAAATCATAATGAGCTACTAAGGCCATGACTATTCTCAAGGAATCTTTATTAGAAACAGGAGAATAAGTTTCCTTATAGTCTATCCCTTCTTTTTGAGTGTATCCTTTAGCAACTAATCTGGCCTTATATCGTTCGACATTGCCTTTAGGATCACGCTTGGTTTTAAAAACCCATTTGCATCCAACAGTTTTGGCTCCCTTAGGCAATTCTACAAGATCCCAGACATTGTTGTCTTTTATGGATTTTAACTCATCTTTCATGGCATTTAACCATTGAGTTGCATTTCCATTTTTCATGGCTTGGGCATAAGAAACAGGATCGTTCTCCAAGCCTATATCACACTCATTTAAGTAAACCTCATAGTCATCTGATATGGCTGGTTTCTTTTCTCTTTGTGATCTGCGTAAAGGTTGTTCTACAACTGGGACAACTTCTTTTTCAATGTGAGAAATCTCTTGTGTACCAATAGGTTCAGGTACAATATTTTCTTGGATAATCGTGGAAGGCGTAAAATCACGATTTTCCTCCGAAGAAATATTTTTGAGATTCATACTCCCACTAATGTTTTCATCCTTTAAGAACACGGCATTTCTAGTTTCAACAATTCTAGTGCTATGAGTGGGACAATAGAATCTAAAACCCTTTGATCTCTCAGGATATCCAATGAAATAACAACTTATAGTTCTAGGGTCTAATTTTTTTATTTGTGGGTTGAAAATTTTTGCTTCAGCAGGACAACCCCATACATGTAAATAATTCAAATTAGGTTTCCTACCAACCCACAACTCATAAGGAGTTACAGGCACAACCTTACTAGGAACCCTATTAAGAACATGTACAGTAGTTTTTAAAGCTTCACCCCACAAGTAATCTGGTAAAGAAGAGTTACTCATCATGCTTCTCATCATGTCCAAAAGAGTACGGTTTCGTCGCTCAGTTACACCATTTTGCACAGGTGTACCAGGCATTGTGTAGTTAGCAACAATACCATTCTCAGCCAAAAATAAAGCAAAAGCACTTGGATTTTGACCCGACTCAGTGAATCTACCATAATATTCACCACCTCTATCAGATCTTACACTTTTAATCCGTCTGTCAAGTTGATTTTCAACTTCAGCTTTATAGAGTTTGAACATATCCAGTGCTTCTGATTTTTCACGAATAAGATACACATAAGTATACCTAGAAAAGTCATCAATAAAAGTAATAAAATATTTATGTCCAAAAATAGTTGGAACAGTAAAGGGACTACATATATCAGTATGAATTGTGTCTAATAATTCAGTAGTCCTAGTAGCACCCTTTTTCTTTGTCTTTGTGTATTTTCCTTTAATGCAATTCACACAAGTGCTAAAATCAGAAAAATCAAGTGAACTTAAAATTCCATCTTTAATAAGACATTCCATTCTTTCTCTTGATATGTGGCCCAAGCGCTTATGCCACAACATGGATGAATTTTCATTCACTCGCTTTCTCTTTTTATTTACCAAGTCGTTTACATTAAAGGATAAAAGAGATTGTGCATAAGTGGAATCTAAATTCAATGAATAAAGATTACCATATAAAGTACCAGAACCAATCATATGAGAATTGTGAAATAAAGAGACTCTATTATTTCCAAACTTAAATTCATAACCATAGGAATCAAGTTGTGAAACAGAAATTAGGTTTCTAGTAAAAACAGGAACATAAACTGTGTTTACTAAATCTAAAATGAAACCAGAGTCTAAAATTAGACGGAGGGTGCCAATAGCCTAAGCGTCCACTTCTATTCCATTCCCAACCGTAATGGTTCGTTCTCCTTTATTTAGTTTCTGACTTGTAAGGTATCCCTGCAAGGAATTTGTTATGTGAATACTTGCACCAGTGTCAATCCACCAACAATTTGGTGGAACATCTACCAAAAGGGATTCATAAGACACAAAGCATTGAGTGTTACCTTTCTTGTCCAACCAACTTTTAAAACCTGGACAGTCCTTTCTTATGTGACCTTTCTTTCGACAGAAATGGCATCGAATCTTATTTTCTTCATTAGCCTTGTGAGTTTCATCATTTGCATTCTTCTTCTTCTTACTTTTGCCTTTCTTGAAAATCTTTTTGGTTGGACCCAAGGTGGTAAGGTGAGCCATATCAGGCTTTTCAGCTTTAAGCCTCTCTTCTTCTTGAACACATATGGCAATTAACTCGCTCATCTTCCACTTATCTTTCTGCGTATTATAATTGATCTTAAAAGGACCAAATTGCGCAGGAAGAGAAGTCATAATGAAATGAACAAGAAAACCTTCAGAAATTTCCATGTCCATTCCCTTTAATTGAGAGGCCATGTCATTCATCTTTAAGATATGTTCACGAACACCACTCAAACCATCATATTTCATTGTCATCATTTTAATCATGAGAGTACTAGCAAGGGATTTGGAAGTTCCAATGAATTGTTCTTCAATAGATTTCATGTAGCTCACTGCACTTTCAAAAATAGGAATTGCTCCTTGAATTGCAGGCGTAATTGAGCCTTTCATAATCACTAGACTTAAGCGATTAGAGCGTTCCCATTTTTCATATAAAGCCATGTGTTCCTTAGAACTTGTATCATTAGGCTTTGTAGGAGCTGGCTCTCTTAATGCATAGTCTAAATCCATAATTCCCAAAACAATTCCAATTTGTTCCTTTCATTTCTTAAAATTAGTTCCACTCAAAGCTTCAATACCAGACAAGTAACTATTAATGGAAGTAGGATTCAATGCTACAAACACATAATATCCATTACATAATATAATCAAGAAAACTACTTTTCACATCTCATAAAAATAACACCACAAGTTAAATATATCTAACTATAAAACATAATTAGTTAGATACGAAATCAAGTTATTCTTCCGTTGGGCTGAATAACAATATATTTTAACAATTCATAAAAGTAAATGAGATGACTAATAAAAATAAACAACATAAAATAAAATAAAATGATAATTAAGACCGTAAGGAGTTTATCACCGTTGGGCAGAAAAACTCAAATGTCTCTTATTTTATTTTATTTTATTAACTAAAGCACGTGAGAAGTTTATCACCGTTGGGCAGAAAAACTTATTGTTATATTTATTATACTAATCATCTCGGTTGTTCAAACATACATAGTGTTGAACCTCCGTTGGGCTGATCAACAATGTTTCAACTCATAAGGTGTGTAACAAAACATTATAAGTGCATAATACATTATCTTAATTACCACTTGTTCAATAATTTTCAATTTTTATTTTAATATCAATAGAATAAAAGATTGGCCAAAAATAAAAATAAAATTGGACAAGTATAAATCAAGGTTTTGCACTTGTTACACCAAACATCATCATAAAATGAAATTCATACTTATACGTTTCATGCATCATAATTGAAAACCTTGCTCTGATACCAATTGATAGAAAACATTGCGGAACATAAACTAAAAACCATTAAGGATTCAATTCTATACATGAAAACTATATGAATTTCTACAATACAACTTAAGTAAATACATACCTTGATCCATGATAGTATGAAAACCTCTTGCAAGAAAGAGAAACCTTGAATGGAAAACCTTGATCTTTAAGTTCTTGACTTGTCTAAGATCTTCAAACCACTTTTCTCTCTCTAGGCGATGGGAGCCTTCTTGTGGTGACAACTTAAGTTTTTGATGGAGAGTATGGTTTGGGACCTTACACTATTTATACTAATATTCTTCCCATCAAAGAACCATTCATTCAATGAACTTCATTAAATAGATTAATGTATCTTATACATTCATGATACATAATGCATCTTCTATATTAATGAATTTATTAGATAAGATTAATGTATCTTACATATTCATGATAGATACATAATGCATCTCTAAGATTCATTCATAATGAATCCATCACATTGAATGTGCATCTCTAAGATTCATTCATAATGAATCCATCATATTGAATGTGCATCTCTAAGATTCATTCATAATGAATCCATCACATTCAATGTGCATTAGCATTAGTCTTCTATACATTGTATATATAGGTGCATTCATCAATAATTAGTCACCATCTAATTGATGTACATGTATCTTATTTAATGAGATGAATTTAGTATAATCATGCATAAGCCACATTAAGCCATATATTGTAAAAATTCTTACACTCGCATCTCAATCGGTTGCTTCTTTCTGTCTTGCCAAACTACTCGAACTCAGATCTGTAAGTTTTTATTATATATGCATTTGTTTTGTATGAACTCAGATCTCTAATTTTTCAAATCTATTTGAGATCTATATGCTTTCTCGGATATTGATGTTCATTCTTTGTGTTGGTTGTTTGGATAAGCACGAAGTGTAAAATGTTGTCTATATAACATAGAACAAATGAATAAAGATCACATGTAACACGAAGAACAGTCTTTCCATTATTTATGGGTGGGTTTAATATTGTGCGGGAGTATTTAAAACAGAAAAGAACAGAAGGAAAAGAAAAAAAAAATTAAAGAAAAGTTTGATAATTATATTTATCATTATTCAATATTCGTAACTGTTATTCATCATTAATCATTTATTCGAACAACCCGTAAGAAAAAATACAGAGGGTTCAATGGGTGTTTGTTTTGGGTCTTTTGAGAGAGAGAAAGAGAGAGAGAGAGACTTTCCTTGTTAAACATTTGACCAAAATTCTTTTTAGGTAAAACAGCTTTGGGGTCAAAATCTAGGATGTTGTTTTCTGATATTTTTTTGCTTTCCTGGAATTTTTTACCTTGTTAAATTTTTGGAACTTATGCTCTGTTGGGTTGATTGGAATGGGATGGAATGATTATTCGTTAGGCTCTCTTGTAGAATGATCATTCTTTTACAATGGTGAATGACGATTCCATTTATAATGTATTTTTCATATTTTTTGGTAAACCAAACATAGGAATGGACAATTTGATGAAATGATCATTCCATTCAACTTCATTCCATTGAACCAAACATTAACCAGGAGAAAAACAATCAAACTAAAATTTGGCTTTTTCTTGGAATTTATTTTCCCCAATCTACTGAATCAAACGGAAGCATAAGGAAAGCCTATTTACAACCGGCTTGATGTTCCTTTTATGTAATCCCCATTTGCAAATATGCATGTGTTCACAAAATTATACAAATATGCAATGAAGGCAATTCAACTATCCTTAACATGTAAATGTGTTCTCAAGCTACCATTACATGGTCTAGGTAGCCTGAGAGTTTCTCTTTCATAAGTTCCCATTTTTTTGAACTTCATGAATATATATATATATATATATATATATATACTAAACTCAAGTATGACTCAAATTTAAATACTATATAAGTAATAAAAAACACACTCTTAAATGACAGCAAGATTATAAATGTAGAAGCCTAAATGATGTAATATTCGCAAGGGCAAGCAGCTTAGATCACAGTAATTGTTTTGATGAATAGGTTATTTTTAACAGAATTGAACCAAATCTAACAGTGTTAGTAACAATATTGACTTGTCAATTTAAAAATGTTGACTTGTCCTAGGATTACTAAGATCATAATGAGAAATGAGCACATTAGTCAAATTGCTCCAATTGGTAGTTCATACTAATTATTTATTTTTATATTAATTAGCTCACTTTAGCACATTAGTATGATATTTTTGTTTGTATATGCAAATTATGAGATACAATTTTAAGCGGGTTGCCCATAAAAAATTACCTTTTAACTTCATAATTTTGAAGACTTGGTTAGTGAAGTTATTTTCTTACTTGGCCTTTGTCTAAAACTTTTATTGGTAGACTACATTTTCACTTCACCGATTCCCTTCTTAGTATTTACAAATTTAATTTTTATTCATAAACACATATATAATAATGTGACATAGATATTTTTACAATTATGTAGTAGTTGTTTTTAATTTCAAATGCCATTTAAAAAATTCATTACACCAACAAGCCGGAGTTCAAAACTGGCCTTTCTCACACCAACATAATGGCCGGAGTTAAAAAAATTCATTTTAACTTTGTTTCTTATTTTATATCTTTTACCTCTTATGCTTATAAAACACTATTTATAATATGCCATAGCATATCTCATTTTGTTAATATTATCATTTCTGAAGTTACAAAATTAATTTTCAATCATCATATTGCTCCCATATCCAATATAATATGGAGTGGTGGCAGGCCACTGCAAACCCCTTCCACAGCCATTGTACCTCCATGATTTTCTGCTATATTATTTTCTTCTCTGTCTTTCTCTTTCTCTAATGTCATTGTTTTCCCCCAGCACAAAACTTATGTGTGTATACATATATTTGTATAAGAGAAGATAGTTGAATAGTTGTATTGAGTCTATTGATACCATATTTCACACATTTCACCAATCAATTATGTTATATTTAGATTTTGAATTTGTTGAGAAAATTTAGGAAAATGTCTGAGATTCCCCAAAAAGCTCCCACAATTTAGCCCAATGATATGATATGGTAGGTGTCAATTTTTAATTTGACTCAAGGGGCTGGCCTCAGGTTTTGAGGTGTGCTCTCAAAGTCTCAAGTTCATAACTTTTTATGTGCAAACAATTTCTTGGGGTCAGTCCATACAAGGTTGAGATCTCCACAAGAGAGCGGTGAGATTAGTTTTCCGGATTAATCAATCTAATAGGCCACATTATTGTAAATGAATTTATGAATCTAAAAATATGGGTCTATTAACATTTGTCTGAAATCCATTTCGGAATGTTGGAGAGGCCAACTCAACATTCTTAGAGATCCATCCATGACTAAGGTATGAACACCTCTCTCAAATCTAGTAATAGATTAGTCTCAATTCGGTACGGGCTTAGAGATTAACCCTATATTAACCATTCTGTTCCGTATCAGACATTGTGACAGAAAGGGAAAATAAGTAAATCTGTGTAAAATCCTCTTTTTTAAATAAGAAAGTTAGTCCAGTTCTGTTTAATTGGGTATATCAATTTGGAAGTTTAAAAAAATATATTAAAATATATAAATGTGTAAGAATATGTGAAAAAATTACATTGAGATTATAATAATTTTGACATTTATTACTCCCCCCACTAGCGTGACTTTTTTGGTTTATATAATGATAGGAAATGGGTTGACGGAATAGGTTCATGTTGGACGATTTGTAAAATTGTAGTAATAAATTTTTTGACATTTTGAAAATCTTAATAATTAACAATGCCATTTGAGTTCTATGATGTGTACTTAATGTTATTAAGAAATGTATTAGAAAATGCTAATTTGTGAGGGTCAGGAAATTAAAAGGAGAGATTTAGAATGTGGGAAGTCCGTTGACATTAAATGGATTTTGTTTTTTCTTAGTGATTCTCAACCTTCATTGCTGTTATGCAGGCATTGCTGTATAGGCTATGCCAACTGCATTTTTGGAGATATTAATTTTACCTGGGACTATGCTTCATTTCCCATTGGCAAGTTTATGCTTTTTCAGCCAACATAATAAATAATCAATGATTATTGATGCATTCTTGGCTGTTTTAACTTCTTTAGAGCTTATTCACCCCGAAAAAACTTCTGTAGAGCTAAGCATCTAAACTGCATATGCTTTGTACAGAAGGGGAGGGATGGAGCTCACATTCAACTCTTGCCTATGACTGGAAAATAAAACAAAGAGAGAAGGATTAAAAATTACATTGGCAAGGGAAAATAGGTCTTGGATTGTGTAGTGTGGGTCATTTCCTTTAGCAACAGTGGTTACATCTCTTTTCCTTTGAAGACATTTAATCAGATTACCTTCTCTCACACTGTTGCGCATTGTCTTATCCTTGCAATTTAATTTTCCATTTTATTATATTATTATTTCTATTTTTGTTTTTGAATTTCAATCAATCATTTTACAGGTATCTTTCGGCTCTTTGATAGGATTTTTACCATACTGTAATCTTCCTGCCAGGTGGAAATTTTTAGCTTTCGAATCATGGTTGAGAGGGAAAGCCTTAGACCCGTCAAAGTACAAGCAAAATTTTTTTTGGTTGTCTTTAGTTTCTAAAACTCAACGTGGACGTGGAATCCTTTGTTTGAATTGCGTCCTATGGAAACAATGTGTTACAGACTCATGGTTGCTTAGATGTCTTAGTTGACAATATGCATGTATATGACACTAGATGTGAAATTTTCACTTGAAATGATGATTCTGGTGAGATTATATTATGCATGTATATGGCATGTATTGAGGATTGGTTTTAAATCTAGCAGTTTGGTTGCATAGAGCAAACATAAAACATGAGATCCCCAAATTGTGAATTCAGTTTCCACCACCAACAGGGAACCCACCAACCTCCCCCCTCCAAAAAAAAAAAAAACGAAGTGGCGTTTTCTGAAAAAACGCCACAAAATGATGTCATTGTGACGTCACACATTTAATTCGTGTAGGGAATAAAAAAAATAAAAAACAGTGGCGTTTTTCGAAAGAACGCCACTAAATGACGTCATTCTCACATCACACGTTAATTGGGGACAGAAGGCGAGACGGTCATCAAAGATTTTGCGACGTTTTAAGAAACGCCGTATAATGTTTTTAGCGACGTTTTTCAAACGTTGTGTAGCTATTGCGGCGGCCCTATCAGCGGCAAAAATTTTACACGTCACTATAAGATATTACGGCGCTTTTCAGGCTTTTTGCGGCGTTTTTAAAACGCCGCTAAAAAACGAATTTCCTGTAGTGAGTACATATGATGTGAGATTTGTTTAATAGAATTCATCTATAGAAGGACTTTAGTAAGATCGTTTGATTTATGACGTTTTCTTCTTGTTTTTAATATTAGAAATTTATATTTATATTTGTACATTAATCAAATATAATATTAAATCTAAAAATAGTGCTATGATAGACACGTTGAAATGCAAGTTATGATATTTATGAATTTAATTATTATAAATGACATAATTTAATCTTATTGAAGTTGTAATTAAAATAAAATAAAATAAATTATAACAAAATATATATAAAGTATAATTAAACAACTCTTTAATTATAAAAAATAATAATATCATAATCAAAATTATAATAAATTATAACTACATGGCTAAGGATCACGAACCGCTAGCGTGATAGTACTATGGATGTCACACTTACTTTCCACACGAAAGAGCAAGGTTTGACACTTTGGAGTGTGCTATTTAGAGTTGGCGTTATACTACTATTGTTATACCTTACCTCCTATTGTAAGGTGTAAGTGAGATCCATTGTTACTTCAGTGGTGGGCCATTTATAATGAATTGGGTTAAATGTGACCATCAATCGACTATCCTGGGCTATGGGTGGACATCAACCCGTTGACTCGCCCAGACTGCTCATGTGATGACCGGGTACGTAAACCATCTCGTTTTCTTTCATTTGTGTTGGGATTACTCGTGTTAAAGTGTCAAGGATTAACTTGAGGCCGTGTCAAGCGTTTGGGTTTATCATCTTTGAAAACTTTTTTTAAATTATCGTTCTTGTTTTTTTTTTGGCGTTGAGTTTCACATGTTTCGGGAGGCGTGAGGTTGGATTTGGGTGTCTCGAGTTCAAATGCTGAAATTTTTGGCTATGAGGCAGAACCGCACGTGCGGGGGCTTGCACCACACGTATGGAAGAGGGGCCACAAGTGCGGTGAGCAGGGGATTGTCGAGATGCTCTACTGAAATAATCGCACGTGAAATTGCAAGTGCTGAGGATGGGCCGCACGTGCGGGGGTGGAGGCCGCACGTGCAGTGAAGGGCATGCCGTACGTGCAGGAAAACACTAAGTCCGAAAATTTCTGCCTTTTCTTCATTTTGGGATGAGTGTATCTCACCTTTTGTATACATCTCTCTCTCTAAAAACCTATTTCTCTTCATTCTCTCTACATTTACCTACACCAAATTAGATCAAATCTTTGATTTTTTCAAATCCATTAAAGTTTTGATCATAGCTCCTTCATCAAAGTTCAAAAACTCTTCGAGGGGTATGTTTTGTGCGGTGGAGATCGAGTTTCAACACCGTTAATTTTGGGGTATCTTTCTCTCTTTCCTTCTAGAACTTGAGGAAGGGATTTTCTTAGAGTTATATATATTTCTGCAAGATTATGTTGATTTTGGAACTCCCTTTGGTGGTATTGAAATTCGTTTTTTTTTTTTTTTTGCTCAAGAGTGTTGATGATTTTAAAAGTGGGTTTACACCTTGTTTTCAAAAATTTCTTGAGAGATTGAACTACATTGTTGAGGAAAGATGTTTTGGAGAGATTCTTCCAAAAAGTTGAGGAAATGTCTAATTTTGGTGAAAACCTAGAAATTGGAGATTTTTTGAGAGATGTTGAGAATTCATGGGTTTTTTACTCGTTAAAATGTTAAAATGAATGAATGATTGGGAATTTCATATTGTTGTATATAAATGAGAAATTCCATGGAATATGAGAAATAGTTGGTTATGAAGTTTATTGTTCAAAAATGTGGATATAATCATGAAATGACTAAATTGTTGAGAATGCATGGAATGTGGAAATGGTGCTACTCTTCGATAGATATAAATGAATATATGTTTACCTCGTAAAATTGCATTGGAAAGAGAAATGGAAATTGTGATTACAATGAAAAATTTGTGTGGGAGGATTGAAAATGGAATAATATTATAATGCATTAATATTCGTTGCATTGGTATTTCAATTTATTTGGTTGTTACGAATTTTGAATTGAGATTTGTAAACTTTTGCATTGAGAAAAGAATGTTTGTGAACAAGATCTCATTGAATTGTTTTTGAGGTAAATGCGTTGGTAAGTCCGGATAGGAGGTGTAGTTGATATTAGTTAAGTTGGCCTGAGTGTCCAGGGTGAAAGACCGAAAACACGCGCGAAGTAGGTACTACATGTCTTCCGGTTAGCTATTGGTAAAGTGGGAATTTGGCAGTGTTAGTTATGCCTACTTGCAAACACCAATCTAGGAATTACATGAGTCGTATTTACTGCCTCTTGAACTTAATTTAAAATTATTGAATTGTTGAATTTTCAAGATTTCATTATGCATGATGGTTTTAAAAAAGAGGAGGATGCAACTTTCTTTTAAAAGTATAGCATGGCATATGCATTTCATCTCATGAGAATTGTATAAAATGTATATACTTTGTTAAGAATTTCCTACTGGGCTTTATGCTCATCCTATGGGATTTTGTGTAGGAAACGATGTGGTAATTCTGCCAAACTAAGGGCGTGGAGTGCATGTTGAGAGCACAAGGCTCTTGTTTTGTTGTGATTATATTTTTGCAATCGAAGGGTTATATTTGTGTGGGTTTGAGCAACCATTTTGTGTAACTGGGCTTAAGCCTTGGACTTTGTAGTCCCTTGAGGGCAATTATTTACTTTTGACTGGTTATTTCACATGCTAGAGATTCATGTATTAAGGTCGTTGAATGTATATTCGCGTGTGAAACTTTTGTAAATCTCTTATAACTATGTATGCAAATGTTGGAGATTTGGGGTTGACGCGGTTATTAAATTTTTTTTTTTTTGGGCATTACAGCTCGACCCAATTCCACTTTTCTAGAGATCGTGAAGTTTATTTTAGCCCATAAGGCTGTACTGGGCCAACATTATTATCTCGAAAAATATTAATGAGTTGGTTTGAGATTTATACTTTCAACTTGGCCCAGTCAGCTATTAAATAAATAAATTATTTATTTATTTATAATACATTAGAATATATATTTTTTGTTGAGATCTAAACGATATCTTTGTTGATTTTATTGAAATTCACGTTTGTGATGATATGTGATTGAATTTATTAGAAATACGTTAATTTATACAAAAAATATTTCAATTTATAATGATATCAATATATTTATTTAAAAAATATAATGTGTGATTAAATTCAATTATAAAATGTTTTAAAAAAATTTAACATATAGCTCAATAAGTGGACTTGGAATCTATATTATAACAATTACAATATATATTTATATTTTTATAAAATAATTAAAATTCAATTTATTCTAAATTATTTTTTTATCCCGTGCTTGCATAGGACGGTGATATGCTAATTTATGCTATATTTTATAACTTGTCTGGGGTGCACTAAAATAACATATTTTTTTTCTTTTTTAATCACATTATTTCTCTATTTTTCTACACATATCTACAACTATTACTATTATATATATATATATATATATATTAAAAATAATATTTTTCTCATACTTAGGTGGCACATTATAAGGGCTTATTAAAAGTATTATTTTTCTCATACTTAGGTAGCACATTATAAGGGTTTTTTTTTTTTTTTTTTTTCTAAGAGAGCCACGTAAACATATATTTTATTAATTACATAGAGTTTTACACAAACACAAACCTAATTTAAATTATACCAACCTTACTTATTTTATATGGACTCTATTTGACAAATATTTATTTTTCACATATTTTTCATGGTAAATTAAGATAATTCACAAATCCAATACCAATTTTGCGTTTCACTTTTTTCTTCTTAATTCTTTCAAGGGTATTAGAATTTTTTTTTTTAATACTAAATTGCCTTTTTCTTCTTCTTATTGTTCCGTGTATTATTCTATACCTAATACCAATTATATATTATGAATTTGTCGTTTAAATTTTATAGTGTTTCTATATATGAAATTATATTTCATTTCCTATATTATTTTATATAATCACAACTCACAAGAGGAAAAATATGCACAACAATAATACTCTCGAGGAACCTCTAAAGTTTGGATTTATTGCTTGAGTTACTTTTTAAATTGATGAACAATAAGTTCTTTTATGCTTTGACATCATATTATAGATGATTAATCTTCATACACTAAGATGTATCTATTGTTTGGATATTTTCATTATTTTTCTTTTGGGTTTAAATGTTGTTATATGATTATTTCTTGGTTAGTCATTGTTGAATTTTTTTTATATAGTTGATATTTTAATTTAATTAAGAGTGTTTATTTTACAATCTTATAATTTAATATACACACACACACACACATATATATCATGTAAAATTATTATATGATAATCCAACTACAACATATTTATATTTAATTTTTTAAATAAATTTTATATAATTTCTATTTCTACATATTTTTATTTTCCAAATAAATATAAAAGAAAATTAAATATTTATAATTACTTTTAATTTTATGTTACTAATTCTTCTGCTAATTTAATTATTATTTCAATATCAAAATGAATATTTATTTTACTATTTTATCATTTAATATATATCATACAAAATTATTATATGATAATTACACTTTTATAATACGATAGAACTAAAATTATCAAAAAAATACAAATAATTTAACTAAAACTAATATATATAATTATTCAAGTAACAATTTTATAGAACTATAATGTCAATATTATCAAAATAAATAATTAAAATCATATTTTAAATTATTATTTTATAACCCATATTGTACCATCAAATATTTTTTGAAAAAAAAAAAATAGCATGTGCATTGCATGGGTAAACTACTAGTATCTATATATATATATAAATTATAAAAGTGTGAAAAGCCTGCCATATTTTCTACTTTTTTTATAAAAAAAATCTCAATTTTACCCTCTCAAATCTCCTATATTTTTTAAAAGTCATGAAGAGTATTATATAAACCAACTATCTCTTTATTTTTTGAGTTGAATGCTCAAAAATGATATATCTGCTTCCAAAAATCCTATATAAATATAAACAAACTATCTCCCTTCGTATATAAAATAAAATAAAAAAATCTCATCTCCTATTTTTACATTGATAATGATTGAAGAAAAAAAAATAATTACTCTTTCTTATTTACAATTGTCCATCATGGATCAAATTACTGTGAATAATTTTAGTTGAATATGAAAATTGTATGCATCCGTTCAAATCTATCCTGTGTTTTTAAAATAGAGATTTGTGTTGCATCTAAAAAAATTAAAGTTATCTTCATACACTTTTTTTTTTTTTTAGATTATATTTTCTGAACTGTAATATTTTACATGGTACTTTAATAATTAAGATATGATATCAAAATTTTAAACTACAACCGCTTTCGTTGGTTTCATTTTTTAAATATGTTTTTCAATTTTTGTTTTTTCATATTTTTGTTGTTCATTTTTCATATTTTCTCAGTTTTAGTGATTAAAAACATTTAATTTTCTTCATATTTTATATTTAAATTATATTTTTACATGAATATTTAATATTAAATAGAATTAAAAAAGTAAAATATTGACAAAAAAGAATATACAACAAATTATTTTCTAAATATATTTAGATTCAGTGAATCTAAATCTAAAAGTAAAATTAAAAAACAAAAAAATATTTTTAAATTAAGTGAATTTAAAAAGAAAATAAAAGGTTATTAAAAAAACTGTGTCAAATTTTTTAAAAATATGCAAATTCAAGAATTTAAAACAAAAGTTTGAAAAAACAAACCAAACCAAATACTGTAAACTTCTCTTTTTTTAAATCTTTCTTCACTAATCTATAATTTTACACAAATTATTCACAAATTCTTTTCAATTTTATGTGAATTTAATAATCTAATTAAAAAATTGTATATACAAATAAAAAACATAAAAATGTAACACAAATATCTACATTATGACCAACTATTTAATTATGAATAATTAACTTCTCATTATTACATGTATTATATTGTTGCAAAATATTTCGCATATTACTTTTGTGATATCTTATATATGCCAGTGTCTACATATATAAATATATATAAAAAAAAACATGTAAATGTAATTTATATATGTTACTGTATTCATACATTGTCAATTCGTCATGCTATATTACCATCGAATACTTCTTCTTTTTTAACATGTATCACTTTAGTAATATAGTTATATTTGTTAGAAAAAAACTGCAAAATTGTGTATTATTCTTCTATAAACTTATGTTCAATACATATATACATATATGTCATACAAACAAGTGTTTACAAACAATAATTGTATTTTTATTTTTTATTTTTTATTTTCACCTTCACAAAAAAAAAATCACATTAATGAAAAAAATGGATTTTGAAATTAATAACAATATGATATTGCCTTAAACTCTTTATCATCAAAATATTTTTATTATAATGAGGTATATGGGTGAGTAAGAAGAAAAATAAGACGATGGCGACATAAAAATTACAAAAGATTTATTGCAACATGCTCTCCAAACAAAGTTAGATAAGCTGAAACATGAATTGTTTATCTGTTGTGAAGTTCAAGAAAAATACTGTACCTCATGCATACATTTTAGTCAAATTATAAAAAAAAAATTTAAATGATACCCAAATATTATTGTAGCAACTCAATAATGCAAAAAGTAAGTATATCAAATAAAAAGTTTCGATCAAATTTTGTCATATAACAGATGACATAATAAATTATATAACTTGACAATTTCATGAAGTGACTCTGCAAACAATTATAAACATGAATTTATAACACTGTGAAGACAATTATGAAATTCATATATCAATCAAAATATTAAGGTACAATATCATTCTATTTTTTTAAAAAAATATTATTCTACATTTCTACATAAATGAAAATATATTAATGACTAATGTTATATTTTTCATCATGCAAGATATTCGTGACACATGAAACGAGACTCAACAACTCTTAAGGTATAAAAATATATTACATATTAATAATAATGCATTTTTACACTAATAATATACAATAGTGGGTTCAATGAATTTGTATTATGAGATGAACTATTAAACAAAATTATATAATTGTGTAATTAATTTCATACATTCAATTGTATTATAGGTACGGATTATAAAAAAATGAAGTGAAAAGTTGATAAAAAAATATTTGTATAACATTACATATTTAAAATATTTGTTTATTTTTTATTATTTATTGTTTAAGATAAGATTGTGATCTCAACAATCTAACTATAAATTAATGTTTATATTTATAAAATTTCTCATTTGTCATTTAAATTCTTCAGTTAAATATATATTCATTTATAATTTAAGGGTTGTCTGGGAAGTGCCATATTAGCTCACTTTTTTTTTTTTTTTTATCTTTTTATTTTTTTTGGGTCACATCACATCTCTATTTTTTTATACATCTTTTCATAAAAAATTAAAAAGTATACTTAATTATTTTTTTGGGTCACAATACATCTCTACTTTTCTGTACATATTTTCATAAAAAGTAAAAAAGTATACTTATTTAGCACTTCCCAAACTACCACTTAGTTATAGTTTGGATACATACCAATTTATCCATACAAATGTTGTCACAACCCAAACCCGCTCCTAAGGGTTTAGCATCGCAAACGGTCAGTAATCCGTGATTATCAAAGGCCTGCTTAATAGTAATAACAAGAATACAATAAGAGGGACCGGCGGAAGCCTGTAAATATTAAAACCTATTGTCGAAAGAGCTGTGAGAATTTAAATGCACAAAATAAACTTTCATATACTTGTATATACACATTTACTTAAGTCCAAAACGCAACCAAGTACAAAATAAAAGACATGTTAGAGAATTAAATTCCAAGTCAAAACAATGATACAATATCCACTTGAGTCCATATAACATTCAAATAGGGTGGATTTTAAATCACCCAAAAGCCTTGACAATAGTTGGTTCGGAACCTCGCAGTAAGATACAATTAGTTGGCTTGACAAAACGGAATCAGGTTGACGCCACTAACTTTGCTCCAGTGCCTGGCCACCTACATATATATATATATATATATAATAAACTGTAAGCTAAAGCCCAGTGAACAACAAATGTGTAAAGGGGTTAAGAATGAATGTCCTTTCAATATTTAAAGCAGTCAATTGCATCAACAGATCATTTATTTGATCAATATCTCATATTTCATATCATATCAGTCATTTAGAAATCAAAGCAGTCATCCAATAGCAGAATAGTACAGTAGGTCTTAAAAGACCGAACAGTCAGTTGATGGTTATCAATACAGTAATAGTAGTTCTAAGGATTGGAACTGACAGAGATCTCTATAACAGTAGCAGTAACAGTAACAGTAACAGTAGCAGTAACAGTCAATTGCTATAGATGCCACGAGTACAGTTCATAAAATAGGATAAACATTCATTCGATAAACAATGTCATTGCAGAAAATAGTACAATCAATCATTCATAAAATAATTATAATTGAACATAACTTTACAACATTGTTACTCACAATGTTCTGCCAATGGATTTGCCCTTGCGCTTGATCCTACACATTTCATAACATATTGGGTCACAAGCGATTCGATCCGTTCTTAATTTGTTTATTTTTCTTAGGCCTCTTTCTTATCCCTTTAGTTCATTTACAATTTTCAATGCAAGCCTAAGAGTGCTAAGAAATGAAAGAGAACGGAAAACGAAACATAAAAAACTTTTCAAAGTTTTCTGAAATAGGACTCTTTGCTCGAGTACAACATTGGTCGCTCAAGCGGACCCCTTGGTATGCAAAAATATTGGTTGCTTGCATTCTACGCTCAAGCGATAACTTCTTCGCTCGAGCAATGGTGACGAATTCTGAGTTTTCTAGAATGTTGTTTAAAC
This sequence comes from Camellia japonica, assembly GCA_030407325.1. NCBI lineage: Eukaryota > Viridiplantae > Streptophyta > Magnoliopsida > Ericales > Theaceae > Camellia > Camellia japonica. The sequence goes on along the minus strand of JAPPVO010000016.1, from coordinate 22,723,494 downwards.
TTCAAAACACGTTACTAAGACTCCAAATTTACGCATGACTTACTCAAATACGCAAAAACATTCCCAATTACATATATTTAAAGTTAATTCCACTTATACTTCAAAATTCCATAATTTTAATTCAAATTTAAACCTTGGATTTCATGTTTAAAAATCATCTTTCAATTATTTCTTTGTTTTATGAAACTTAAAATTAAATCTATAAGACCCTTTCAAAAATATTTGCATGTATGAAATTAAATCAAAATCAAACTAATTTTTGATTCTCAAATATAAATTACAATTTATTTCCTTATTTGTCTAAATTTAAATTTAATTTATTTTCTTCATATCAAGCTCAATTTCAAACCCACAAATGCTAAAACATGAATTGATCTTCCAAACCTCTTAAAAATTCATGGTGCATGTACAATTGAAACTCAATTTTATGTTAAGACAATTAAATTCAATCCCAAAGTGATTAATTTCTAAATTAATTTTCATAAATTTGAACATAGCTCAAATTCCTCATTTTTTTTTTAATTACATAAAATTGACTTCAAACTCTTTTCTATTTTCCTTCAAAACATGAAATTAAAGTTATAAACTTCTTAAAGAATCATTTGCATGTATGAAACATTTATCAAAATCCAACAAATTCTACATTATCAAAGCTCAAATCATAATTAAATTCTTAATTTATACCAAAACTCAATCACAAACTCATAATCTTTAAATTATGAATTGATTTCTTAGCTTACATTACATGCATGAGTTAAGGATTAAATCCAACTATTTCTTGGTTTTCAAAACAAATCAAAAACCCTATTTAACTTTAAGATTAATTCTAGCTTTCAATGAACTTAAATATTTATAGAACTTTTATTTCTTCAAAAAAATATGAAATTGATTAACCCAAATTCTTTAAAATTCATAATGCATGTAAATATAGAACCCAATTATACCAAGTCATAAGCTTGTGCAACTTCAACATGAAAGTGATAACCAAAATTCTTGCTAACCGTTTGAAAGGGATTCTAAATTCAGTGGTCTCGCAAAATCAGTCGGCTTTCGTGGGGGAAGGCTGATCCAAGATAACATCATTGTGGCTCATGAGGCTTTCCATGCGATGAATCTTCAAAAAGGGAATGTGGAGGATGTAGCGATTAAAGTGGATTTCAACAAAGCTTATGATCGTGTGGATTGGCTTTTTCTAAAGACCTTGTTGGTAAAGATGGGGTTCCACTCCCAATGGATTCAATGGGTGATGGAATGCGTCACCAGAGTTTCCTTTTCAGTTATCGTTAATGGGGCCAAACGGACTAGTTTTAAACCTCTCCGGGGTCTTCGTCAAGGGGACCCTATCTCCTCATATCCATTTATCCTCGTCATGGATGTGCTTTCAAAATTGATTGATCGAAGTGTTCTCAATGGGAAATTGACTGGGCTGCGCATTCGACGGGGTTGTCCGTCATTGTCACACTTGTTCTTTGCGGATGATGCGGTACTTTTTGTCAAGGCCAAAAGTACGGAATGTCTTGAAATCAGCAGATTGATTCACATATATGGACTCGCTTCGGGGCAATCGGTTAACTTTGATAAGTCGGGAGTACAGTTCTCTAGTAATGTTCCTATATCACGACGGATGGAGGTGTGTGGTTTGCTTGGTATTCCGCAAATGCACGTTAATGCAAGATACTTGGGCCTACCGTCGTGTTGGGGTCGCTCTAAGGCTGAAGCTTATACTTTCTTATGGGAGAAAGTGCTGTCCAAATTGCAAGGATGGAAGACGAAGTTGCTTTCCCAAGCAGGTCGGGAAGTCCTCATTAAATCGGTTGCCCAGTCCATGCCTACTTATGATATGGCCTGTTTCTTGTTTCCCAACAAGCTGTGTGATAAATTAAGCTCCTATATTAGGAATTTCTGGTGGAAAGGGGATCCGGAGAGGAGAGGTATTCATTGGGCCAGCTGGAATAAATTGTGCTTGCCGAAAAGAAAGGGTGGTTTGGGCTTCCGAGACTTTCGGGCTTTCAATAGTGCTTTCCTCGCTCGGCAAGGTTGGTGATTAATTAAATTCCCGAATTCTTTATTTGCAAAAATTATTAAAGGGATTTACTACCCCAACTCAGATTTTTGTCATGCTGCGCGAGGGACGCGACCTTCATGGGCTTGGCTCAGTTTACTTTGAGGAAGGGAAATTCTTTCAGGAGGATTACGATGGCAAGTTCTGAATGGTAAATCTATCAATTTCTGGGATGATCAGTGGATACCATCTAATCCAGGATTTCGTGTCCAAACAGTGAGGCATGGTGGGATTTCGGTACAAAAGGTCAATGAGGTCATCAGCCCTTCGCGCAAGTAGTGGGATGAAAGGAAACTTCGAAGCCTAGTGTCTGGAGCGGACTGTGATGCTATACTATCTATTCCTGTTTCCGTTGAGGATAAGGATGATGCTCTTCTTTGGCACCATGACTCAAAAGGATGCTATACGCTTAAATCGGGCTATCATGAAGCAGTGAAACAAGTGCACTTAGGTTCCAATCTGCCATCCTCTTCTATGGGTTGGTCGGAGAAAGAATGGAAGTTTGTTTGGAATTTGAATTTACCTCATAAACTCAAGCATTTCGTCTGGAGAATCCATCATAATGCACTGGCTACTTGTCAAAATCTGTTTGCGAAACGGTGTGCCAACACGGCTTACTGTCCTGTGTGTTTGACAGCCACCAAATCTATTGAACATCTATTGTTTGAATGTGATTGGTCTAAACGAGTTTGGTTTGGGTGTAATCTTGGACTTCGATGTGATGATCTTGGCGTCCTTTCGGTTAAAGATTGGTTTGGGCAATGCTTTACATCTTTGGGGGCTTCTAGTGAGGGGAAATCTGTGATATGTTGATGTTGGCCGAAAGGTACCACATTGAGGCCACTTAAGTTACAGTTTTAGTCTTTCAATTTTATTTATTTGGTGGAGATGATGTGTTTCGTGCACTTGTCCAGATTTGGCAGGAAATATGAAACTTCAATCAAAAGAAGCACGAAAGCAGATTCCCCGTGCGAGAAGTGAAAAATCCGAGCCAGCCAAACTACCGCATGTGCGGCCAAGCTTCACCGCACGTGCGGCCCACCACTGCACAAGCGGCCCACCTAGAGACGCGTGCACGGAATTTTTGGTCTGTTTTGCTCCGAATAAAAGACAGAAAATTAGCCAAACCTAGGGTTCGAAAATTTAATACAGAATAGAGGGACGCTAGGGTTCCAAAGAGGTGATATTCTACCAAAGCTTGAAGGACACTTCCATGGGAGTTTCTTTCTCATCTTCTTCCTCTTTCCATTCCTCCATGAGTGGCTAGTCGTCTTTTCTAGGGTTTTGAAGAAACCCTAGCCATGTAATTAGTTTTTCTTTTTGATTTTCAATTATGTAAAGGTTTGAACATTTGAATGGTGTTTTAGAAGTTTCTTATATTTAATTTCCATTATTTCTTCGAATATTCGGCTTTCTGTGATTGTTGAATGTTATCCATACAAGAGTTTTCTATTTCTTTCAAATTCAAGGTATGAGACGAACCATATTACGAGGAACGAGTCGTATCACTACCTTAGTTTAGAGTGAACGATTCGTATTACTTGAGATGGTTTGTGCTCGTACATTGAATGTGATGATTTTCTTGTTAAATGCTTTGAGCTTGTAGTTGCGAAGCATTATTCCGTTCGAACCATAGCATAATTGTTTTTCAATTTGAAACCCTATTTACGTAACTAGTGGTGGACTCATTGCCCTAGGTTTTTCCCCAAATCAGTAAACTCAACTTTATTTATAGTTGATAATTTAATTACTTGGTTTAATTTATTTGTTATTAAATTAGGTTATGAACAATCAATCTTTTTTATCAAAATTAATTTAGGAATTTAACAATTAAATTAGTTTAATTTCACAATTGTCCCTGTGGATCGATATCTGGACTTGTCATTATTCTAAAAGAATTTGGTATAGTTTAGTGTTTAATTTTGGTGTGTTAAACGACCCATCAAATTTTGGCGCCGTTGCCGGGGACTTATGGCGAAATTAGTTAATTTAAAGTTACATTCTTATTTTAATTTTTAGTTTAGGATTTTATGCTTTTGTGTTGCTAAGTGTGCATAGCATTTGAAATTGGAGCTATCATCGAAGTGCAAGTGGAGCGCAGACGAGCTTTAAAAATACAAAAAAAAAACGCAGTACTAAAGTGAGTAAATAGAAGCAAACACTCACAAGTAAAGCACCAAAGTGCTAAAACGAAAGTCAAAGCTCAAATAGAGGTTGGAGACAACGTCTACACGTCAAATAGAGGTTGGCCGAAAGGTACCACATTGAGGCCACTTAAGTTACAGTTTTAGTCTTTCAATTTTATTTGTTTGGTGGAGATGATGTGTTTCGTGCACTTGTACAGATTTGGCAGGAAATATGAAACTTCAATCAAAAGGAGCGCGAAAGTAGATTCCTCGTGTGAGAAGTGAAAAATCCGAGCCAGCCAAACTACCGCACGTACGGCCAAGCTTCACCACACGAATGGCCCACCTAGGGACGCGTGCACGGAATTTTTGGTCTGTTTTGCTCCGTATAAAAGACAGAAAATTAGCCAAACCTAGGGTTTGAAAATTTAATACAGAATAAATGGAGGCTAGGGTTCCAAAGAGGTGATATTCTACCAAAGCTTGAAGGACACTTCCCTGGGAGTTTCTTCCTCATCTTCTTCCTCTTTCCACTCCTCCATGAGTGGCTAGTCGTCTTTTCTAGGGTTTTGAAGAAACCCTAGCCATGTAATTAGTTTTTCTTTTTGATTTTCAATTATGTAAAGGTTTGAACATTTGTATAGTGTTTTAGAAGTTTCTTATATTTAATTTTCATTATTTCTTCGAATATTCGGCTTTCTGTGATTGTTGAATGTTATCCATACAAGAGTTTTCTATTTCTTTCACATTCAAGGTATGAGACGAACCATACTACGAGGAACGAGTCGTATCACTACCTTAGTTTAGAGTGAACGATTCGTATTACTTGAGATGGTTCGTGCTTGTACATTGAATGTGATGATTTTCTTGTTAAATGCTTTGAGCTTGTAGTTGCGATGCATTATTCCGTTCGAACCATAGCATAATTGTTTTTCAATTTGAAACCCTATTTACATAACTAGTGGTGGACTCATTGCCCTAGGTTTTTCCCCAAATCAGTAAACTCAATTTTATTTATAGTTGATAATTTAATTACTTGGTTTAATTTATTTGTTATTAAATTAGGTTATGAACAATCAATCTTCTTTATCAAAATTAATTTAGGAATTTTACAATTAAATTAGTTTAATTTCACAATTGTCCCTGTGGATCGATATCTGGACTTGCCATTATTCTAAAAGAATTTGGTGAGTGTTTAATTTTGGTGTGTTAAACGACCCATCAAATTTTGGCGCCGTTGCCGGGGACTTCTGGCGAAATTAGTTAATTTAAAGTTACATTCTTATTTTAATTTTTAGTTTAGGATTTTATGCTTTTGTGTTGCTAAGTGTGTAGAGCGTTTGAAATTGGAGCTATCACCAAAGTGCAAGCGGAGCGCAGCCGAGCTTTAAAAATATAAAAAAAAACCGCAGCACTAAAGTGAGTAAACAGAAGCAAACACTCACAAGCAAAGCACCAAAGTGCTAAAACGAAAGTCAAAGCTCAAATAGAGGTTGGAGACAACGTCTACACGTCAAGCATCCGCAAGACGAGTAAAGCATTTTCGTTGAACCGCTGTGAGTATTTCTCTTTTAGCATTCTGCTTTCGTAACTTAGTGCACAAAGTCGAACTTTTTGTGTGTGTATGGGTAGTGTATGCACGGGCGCCGTTCTTGTCGCCCTGAATTGTGGAGTTTGGACCTTGAACTAGAAAGGACTCTTAGGAGACTTAGGGCCTCTGCCCGTGTTCCTAGGCTTGAGTATTCATATTCATACATTGAGCCATTAGAGATGGCAAATCCTGATGTCCCGAATGTGCCTAACTGGACCCTTAAGGATTATTTCACACCCACTACATATATATCACCATCATGCATCCAATTACCTAACACTTCTGCTGCTCATTATGAGATTAAGTCCAGCACCATACAAATGCTCCCATCATTTCATGGACTAACTCATGATGATCCTTATAAGCATTTGAATGAATTTCTGGAAATTTGCTCGATAGTGAGGATCCAGAATTTCACAAATGAGGCCTTAATGTTGCGATTGTTTCCATTCTCATTAAAGGATAAAGCCAAACAGGAGCTAAATTCTTTACCTGCTAATTCAATCACAACTTGGGACCAATTACAGCAACGGTTCTTGGAGAAGTACTTTCCCATAGGTAAAACCAACCAACTTAGGCGAGCCATCACAAACTTTGCTCAAATGGATGGTGAACAATTCCATGAGACGTGGGAAAGACTTCGAGACCTTCTCCAACAGTGTCCCCACCACCAAGTGCCTGATTGGCAACTTGTTCAAACATTCTATTATGGCTTAACTGAGCCGCACCGCTAAATGGTGGATTCATCCTGTGATGGGACATTCATGTCTAAAAATGATGCCGAGGCATGGCAATTGTTTGAGAACCTAAGTGATAATTCCTTTCACCATGCCTCCGCCGCCCGGCAAGTCTGGCAACCAGTAGTTGGAGCCCCGAAAAGAAGGAGCATTTATGAGGTCGGGCAAAACCTAGAATTAGCCCAACAAATAGAGGCACTGTCCCGCAAGATGGACCAATTATTAGCTACGGGACATGCCCCTACCCAGCAAGATCAGCCTCAATTTCATGAGGTATGTGTTATTTGTGCGAGCCCTGCTCATGACTTGAGTGAGTGCCCTTCGGCATCACAATTTCCGGAGTTAGTCCAAGAGCATGTGACTGCGGCTCAAGGATTCTCCAACCCGGGTAATGACCCATACTCCAACACATAAAATCCGGGATGGAGAAATCACCCTAATTTTTTATGGAGACCCCCTTCACAAGGCACTTCTTACAATCCTCCACCACCAAGGCAGAATTTCAATAATTTTGCCAACCAATCATCCTACCGACCACCGCAACCTTATTGACCCCCACAACCGTACCGGCAACCACAACCCCCGCCTGTTCCTCAGGGCAACTCTGCCTTTGAGACTCAGGTGTTGGAAGTTCTCTCAGAACTTAAGGGGTTAGCACCGGTAGTTCACTCCCACACTCACTCTATTGCCAAGCTAGAGGCCTAATTGGGTCAAATGGCTAACAACATGAATCGAAGAGATGAGGGAAAATTACCAAGTCAAACTGTGGCCAACCCTAAGGGACAATACAGGGCGGAGAGTTCGGGTGGAAATGGGAAGCAACATGAGCAAGTGCAAGCGGTGGTTGCTTTGAGAAGTGGTAGGGAGTTAGAGCCTCAGTCAGTTGCGTCTGATGCAACTAGAGTTAAGAAGGGTGACCACGGTGGTTCACCTAATGAGAGCAAGGGTGAGGGGGAAACTCTTAAGAGGGATGACTTAGTCCCTAGCACTTCACTTGAGCCCAAGGCACCATATGTGCTTCAGGCACCCTTTTCCCAATACCTTGATACACCGTCCACTTTTAATAAGAAGGCGGCATCTATGGAGGCAATGATGGAGGTCTTTAAACAGGTAAAAATTAACCTCCCCCTGCTGGAGGCGATTAAGCAAGTACCTTCCTATGCCAAATTTCTGAAGGACCTTTGTACGCAAAAGTGTAAATCTAGGACACACGTGTCCCAAAAGGTCCTACTCACGGAGCAAGTAAGCTCCATCTTGCTGAATGACACACCTCCTAAGCTTAAGGACTCGGGTGCCCCAACCATTGCATGCATTATAGGGGACCATTTCATTGATAGGGCCTTATTAGATTTAGAGGCTAATGTCAATTTGTTGCCGTACTCTGTGTACGAGGAATTTGGGCTTGGCGAGTTGAAGCCCACTACTGTTACTCTTCAGTTGGCTGACCGGTCCCTCAAAGTGCCACGTGGCATGATTGAGGATGTGCTAGTTAAGGTTGATAGGTTCTACTTCCTTGTTGACTTTTTGGTGTTAGATATGGAACCGGTAGCCAATTCTAGGAAACAAATCCCGGTGATCTTAGGTCGACCTTTCTTGGCTACGGCCAATGCATGCATTAATTGTCGTACTGGGGTGATGGAAGTTTCATTTGGTAACATGCAAGTGAAACTTAATGTTTTCCAAGCATCCCAACAACCCCATGAGAGAGAGAAGTGCTTATTTGTGGATGTTGTGGAGGAAGTTTTGCCCTCCATTCTTGTAGAGGACCCTTTAGAGGCTTGTCTAGCTCATTTTGGGTTTGAAAATTTTGATATTGATGGGTCAGTTGAGGAGGTGAAAGCCTTGCTTAATGCTTCTTCTATACCGGATTTTCCTTCGTGGAAAGTCCGGTTTGAGTCACTTCCTCCTCTGTCGAGAGAGCCTGCCATACCATCTTTGGTCACACCACCTACACTTGAGTTGAAGCCACTCCCGGCCACACTCAAGTATGCATTTTTAGGGCCCCAAGAAACTTTACCAGTCATCATTGCATTTGACTTGACTGCAAAGAAGGAAAGTCAGTTAATAAGTGTTCTCGTGGCACATCGGAGTGCTATAGGGTGGTCAGTGGCTGATTTGAAAGGGATAGATCCCTCCATGTGCATGCATTATATACACCTAGAGGAGGACACCAAACCTTCTCGTGAAATGCAACGGAGACTTAATCCTAATATGAAAGAGGTGGTGAAAAAGGAGGTATTGAAATTGTTGGTTGCGGGTATTATATACCCCATCTCAGATAGCAAGTGGGTGAGTCCCACGCAAGTAGTGCCCAAGAAATCGGGCATCACCGTTGTTGAGAATGAGAGAGGAGAGTTAGTCCCCACACAAACCACTACTAGGTGACGAGTGTGCATTGATTATAGGAGACTAAATTCCTCGACTAGAAATGATCATTTTCTCTTACCTTTCATTGACCAAATCCTAGAGCGGTTAGTGGGGCAGGGTTTCTATTGTTTTCTTGATGGCTACTCGGGGTATAATCAAATCCCGGTGTACCCCGCTAACCAGGAAAAGACCACATTCACATGCCCTTTTGGCACTTTTGCTTACAGGCGCATATGCCTTTCGGGCTATGTAATGCACCGGTGACCTTTCAACGGTGTATGATGGCCATTTTCTCTGATATGGTGGAGAAATTCTCAGAGGTTTTTATGGATGCCTTTTCAGTGTTTGGACCGTCTTTTGAGGAATGCCTTAGGAACTTGACTAGAGTGTTAGAACGATGTACTGAGGCAAACCTAATCCTAAGTTGGGAAAAGAGCCTCTTTATGGTTCGTGAGGGTATAGTGTTGGGACACATTGTGTCCCCTTGAGGTATAGAGGTAGACAAGGCTAAGGTTGACCTCATTGCAGGCCTTCCTCCACCCAATTTTGTGCGTCAAATTAGGTCTTTCTTAGGGCATGCAGGTTTTTACCGTAGGTTCATCAAAGACTTTAGTAAGATATCACGTCCTTTGTGTAGTCTACTGGTTAAGGACATGCCTTTTATCTTTGATGAGGCATGCTTAAAGGCATTTGAAACACTGAGAATGGCCTTGACCACCGCCCCAATCATGAAATCACCAGATTGGTCGCTTCCCTTTGAAATCATGTGTGATGCCTCCGACTATGTTGTCGGGGCTGTGTTGGGCCAAAGGGTCAATAAGACACCATTTGCTATATACTATGCTACTTGCACTCTCTCGGATGCACAATTGAATTACACTACCACCGAGAAAGAGTTGCTAGCTGTGGTCTTTGCCTTAGACAAATTCCGGTCTTATCTCCTAGGTTCCAAGGTCATAGTCTTCACTAATCATGCCGCTTTGCGGTATTTACTATCAAAGAAAGAGATCAAACCTAGGTTAATTAGATGGATTTTGTTGCTCCAGGAATTTGACCTAGAGATCCGAGATAAGAAGGGATCTGAGAATGTTGTGGCAGATCACCTCTCCCGAATCCTCGTTGAGTATACTAGTGACCCTCTTATTTTGCATGATTCGTTTCCGGACGAACAACTCTTTGAGCTGTCACAAGCGAGCCCCCCCGTGGTTTGCACATATTGTGAATTACTTGGCCATTGGGCAAATTCCGCAGAATTGGTCTAAGCAAGACAAAGACTGATTCTTTTCGCAGGTCAAGTATTATTTTTGGGAGGATCCGGAGTTGTTTAAATATTGCTCCGACCAAGTGATCCGACGTTGTGTGCCGGAGAGTGAGGTGCATAGCATTCTTATATTTTGTCATTCTTCTGCATGTGGCGGTCATTTTAGTGGGCATAAAACGGCCGCCAAGATTTTACAGAGCGGGTTTTATTGGCCCACAATTTTTAAAGATGCCCATCAATTTTGTAGAACTTGTTTGCGCTATCAGCAAATGGGTTCGATGTCTCGGCGTGACATGATACCAATGTCCCCTATTCTTGTGGTAGAAATATTTGATGTTTGGGGGATTGATTTTATGGGCCCTTTCCCGTCGTCATTCGGGTTTGAGTACATTCTCTTGGCAGTGGATTATGTGTCTAAGTGGGTGGAGGCAATAGCTACCCGAACAAACGATCATAGAGTGGTAATCAAATTTTTGCATGAAAACGTCTTTAGTCGTTTTAGGTTTCCTAGAGCCATAATAAGTGATCAGGGTACACATTTTTGAAACCGGTTCTTTGAGTTGGTAGTTAAGAAATACTCTATCACGCATAAAGTTGGCACTCCATACCACCCTCAAACTAGTAGCCAAGTGGAAGTCTCAAATAGGGAGGTAAAGCACATAATAGAGAAAACGGTGAGGCCAGATAGGAAAGATTGGTCACAACGGTTAATTGATGCATTATGGGCTTACCGCACTACTTATAAGACACCCATTGGGATGTCACCATATAGAGCGATGTTCGGCAAAGCTTGCCATCTCCTGGTTGAACTTGAGCACCGAGCATTGTGGGCCATAAAGAAGTTTAACTTCGATATGGCTGCGGCTGGGCTCAATTGGAAATTGCAACTCAATGACCTGGAGGAAATCTGGAATGATGCATATGAGAGTTCGAGAGTTTTTAAAGCTCGGACTAAAGATTTCCATGACAAGCACGTTAATAGAAAATCCTTTAAACTCGGCCAAAAAGTGTGGCTTTTTAATTCAAAATTAAGACTCTTTCCGGATAAGCTAAGATCTAGATGGGATGGCCCCTTTGTGGTTGTTGAGGCATTTATTCATGGTGCCGTTGAGGTGCGAGATCCAAAGACTGACCACACTTTCAAAGTGAATGGCCAAAGATTGAAACCATATATAGAGGGGATTGGGAATGGGGATATGATTGAGTCCATTGCTTTGATGGACCCATTTTACTATGATTGATAGATTGATTTCTTGTTCTCTTTTCTTTCTCTTCTATGCTATTCTGTTTTGTTTTGTTCTCGTTATGCTTTATTTGCGTCTAGGAGACTTTAAATCCTCTAAAAGGGTAATTCCTTTGGTGTTTGTCGTGCCCGAACGGCATCTGGCGGTCTGGTATAGCCACATAACCGTGTTTGTAGTGAGTTCCTAGGAGACCAACTGAGACGGTAGAAATTAGAGTTCGAATGGCAAAGCCTAGAACACAAAGGTTTGGGATTTCCGAGACTAGAGTCTGGTTTAAATACCCAGGGGTGTGGAGATTGTTTCAAAACTACCTCGGCTTGAACTCTGTATGGCAACCCCATAGGTTGAGGTAGCTTTATGCTCCTCGATTCTGGATACCGAATCAACCTAGTCTGTCACCTTGTTGGAGAATAGGGAAAGTTACAAACACAGTTAGGGAGAAAAGTAGTACCTGTGGTTTTCGCGTGAAGATTATACCTTTAGTGGGCATTCCGTTATTTTCTTATGTGCTATATTTATTTCGGATGTCAATTGAAGGTAGAAATGGTTAAGTATACTTTGGGCTGTACTTGGTTTTTATTTTCTTTTCTTTAATCTTTTGTAAATATAGATATATATATTTTTTAATATATAGTTATACTAAAAAAGAAAAGAAAAAAAAAATGTTGGTCAGTAGCCCGAAGGCTATAAACTACGCTGGGTTTTATTACCTGAGGGATTCTGAAGTGGCAACTTTATGCCATAACTCTGGTGCTTTTTGTTAGGTGCTGGGAGTTAGTTTTCCATTTTCTTGAAGCATGTATGCTTACGAGTACTTTTTGTTTTTGTTAAACTATGCTGTTGCAATGTAGCAGAAAAAGGTCATTGCATGCGTGTGGGTGGAAGGGACCCTCCGTAGCTTGCGTAAGGCATTGATGTGTGCGTGTGTTTTTTTTTTTTTTTTAGTTTGTGGCACATCTCTTATTAACTAATTTTTTAGATGCTTAACTCTTTGTGGTCTCAGTCATATTTAAGAGTAATTTAAGGTGCTTAGACTTTTGTGGCATTATCTTATTTAAAGTGAGGCAACCTTGTGATTTTCTTTTTCTTTGCAGTGAGTTTTCTTTGAAAAAAAAAAAAGAAAAAGAAAAAAGGGTGTTATACTAGTTCAATTTAAAAAAAAAAAAAAAAAAGTGTTATACTTGTTCAATTTTAAAAATAAAAATAAATAAAAAAATAAAATAAAAAAATAAACCATTAAAAAATATATATGTGCTGTACTTGTTGTGAAAAAAAAAAAAAAAGAGGGCTGCCCAGACCGCTCGAGCGGTTGGGCTCGCCGCACGAGCAGCCCAACTCGAGATGGGTACTGCTTAGCGCCGCTGGAGCGACCCAAACGCACCGCAGGAGCGGCCCAAAATCACCGCTCGTGCGGCCTCACTTGGTGCACGAGCAGCCCAGCTCCAGTAAAAAAAAAAAAAGATTTTGTTTTGTTTTTCTTCTTATTATTATTATTATTTTTATTTTTATTTACTTATTTGAAAAAAAAAATATCTATTTCTTTGTTCAACTTCTTTTATTTATTTTATTCTATATTTTTTTTTTTGTTTAAAAAAAAAAAAAAAAGACAAAAAGTTGACCTTATCTACACACCTAACACACACTCCCTCTCACAATCAATCTCAGACTTCTCTCTCTCTCTCTCTCTCTCTCTCTCTCTCTCACAACCCCACAAACCCACCATCTTCTTCTTCTTCTTCTTCTTCTTCTTCTTCCTTCTTCTTCCCTTTTCTTCTTCTTTCTTCTTCCTCACCACCATCACCCCACCGCCAGCATCACTTCCCTCTCCGTCCGACGAATTTCCGGCGACCACCATTTTTTCCGGCGAATCTCCATTCTTTTTCTCTTTTTCTCTCCTTTTTCAAGGTAAAATTTACTTTTTGTTTAGATTTGTGGGCATAGAAGTAGAGAAGTAGAGTTTTGATTTTATTTTTTTGTTCACATCTTGATCTATGTTTCATACCAAAAAAAAAAAAGGGGGTTTGTATACTGCTTAGCCATGTTTGTTGTTAGTTTTTTTTTCTTTCTTTTATGTTATTTTATTTATTTAGCCATGTAGTATACTAATTTAGCCTTGTTTATTTAGTTTGTTCATTTAAAAAAAAAACCATGTTTGTTGTTAGTTATTTTTTCTTTATTTTATTTTATTTTATTTATTTAGCCATGTAGTATACTAATTTAGCCTTGTTTATTTAGTTTGTTCATCTTAAAAAAAAAAAAAAAAAAAAAAAAACGTAGGAAGAAGATGAGAGCCGCATGTGCGGCCCTCTCCGGCGCGCGTGCGGTCCAAGCCAAACCAAAAAAAAAAAAAAAACTCAGAAATAAAGTTGATAATAATAATAATAATAATAATTTAGTTTATTTTTATTTCCTCTATTTGTTTAGTTTAAATAATTTTGTTAGTGATTCTGATTAGTTTAATTACTTAGTAGATTATTTTTATTTTTATTTTGCTTGTTTAGTTAGTTATTTTTATTTTTATTTTAATTGTTAAGTAGTTTAGTTTTTATTTTATTTTATTTTCTGAATTTTTACTTCAGTTTATTTTATTTTCTTCTCTTCTACTAACTTAGATTGTTTAATTTTCTTTTATTTTCTTATTTATTTCATTTTTGTAGTTCCACTGTGAGTTTGTAAATAAATAAATAAATACCAATCAATTCGGTGGTGTGAGGATGATGCGGTTTTGAATGATTTATGCATACATGCTATTTCTGATGAGTGTTAATATGATGGTCCCACATTTTTGGTTGTGTTGGTTGAACTATTTTGTGCAGATATGGCTTCATCATCCCGCCGAGCACCCAAACGGCCTCACAATGCCAACATTGCATTCAGGGATATGCCAACCGATGCTTGGGCCACCAAACCAGTTGTATGTGATATATCCTTTGATGTGGACTTCTTTCGTCGCCATCAAACCATTGCGTGGAGTATTCAACAACTTGAAGACCGGGGCCTCCTAGGCAACTGCACCGTCACTGAACCGGCATACCCGCGCATTGTGCGACTCTTCTATCAGCATATGTACGTCAGCGACGAGGCCCGGGGAGCTCTTTGCTCCCTTGTTAACGAAGTGGAGTTAGTGGTCACTCCAGCTTCAATTGCCGAGGTCCTCCACTGCTCCATGGACCCTATCACTGCAGAACAGTTCCCGGTATTCACTCGGGAACTCACCATCCCGGAACTGGTGACTGAGTTTTATGAGGGGCGTCAGGAGGATGATAACCGTACGAGCATCCGGCGGGCTAATTTACCACGCCGCCTTCTCTTCCTCGATGTGGTATTGAAAAAGAATGTCATTCCTATTGGCCACAAGGAAGAGTGGCGAGGGGACTTCCTCCGTGCCTTACATCGATTTGACTTCGGGTTTTGGATTAACATCCCTACCTTGATCTACAATCAGATGTATCGAATCCTAAATGAAGTCAAAATACGCAATACCCGGGCCAGTTCTACATGGGCCCTCCCTTTTGCCAACCTCATTACAGCGCTCATAAAAGCCCAAGAGACATACCTACTTCAGGCCAATGAGGCTCAGCTTCCGCCGCCCACATTTTATGGTAAAACCCACTAGCGCCAAACCACTGCTCGCCTGCCGCCTCCACTAGTCCTTCCCAAGGGCCCGGCCAATCCTAATGATGCCCCAGTCGAGCCCGCCGTCGCACCACCGCCAGCACCACCGCCATTCCGTATGATGAGGGCGCAATATCAGGCTCTTTTGGATAATCAAGCCGCTCTTCAACAATCTATGGTTGATCTCCGGACCGACTACCAGGCTTACCGGGATTATTTACAGACAGCATTTGATAGGTATCAACAGTCAGTTGCCTCTCTGCACACTGACTTCTATGCATATCGGAATTCGAGTGGGCAGCGATTTGATCAGCGGTTTGATCAGTTTGATCGGCAGTTCGATCAGCATGGCACTAGGGTTCATGATGAGGCGTTCGAGACTCGGACACTGATGCATGCCCTATTTGAGCAGCATTTTCCACCACCACCGCCAGATCCACATAAGTGATTTCTATATATTTCCTTTATTTTCTTTCATTTTGTTTTGTTTTGTTTTATTTTCTTTTCCTTTCTCTTTTGTACGTTCAAAAAATAATAATAATAATAATTTTCCAAAACTGTGTTTGGGTGTCCTTGCCTCGCTGGATGTGCGCCCATGCTGTCTGGTAAGATCCTCTCTCTCATTTTACTATCTCATGTCTACTTGCTTACATTGAGGACAATGTTATATTCCCGTTGGGGGGGTGAGGGTATTTGTAATAACTATTCATGTTTGTACTTGCTGCACTTAATTTGCACCACTTCACTTAATGTTTACTTTGTGCCAGTATGGTAATGATATGAAGATATGTTAATTGGGGAACATAGTGGGCTTGTATGAAAAGGGTTTATTGGGTAAATACTCACATGTGATGTTTGCACTAGGATAGTTGTTTGTGTTTGTGGTATTAATACACTTGTCATGAGTATGCCTTCATTCACATGAACACACTATCATAGTAGTGACATCTTTATTATAATCCCTGGTGTACATCATTGATAATGGTTGAGGTTACAGAAAAGAATAAATGAGTAGCCAAGATTCTTGTTAAAAAAAAAAAAAGAAGAAGAAAAAAACTTGACTTGTTTGGGTTCATAGCCTCTTTAACTCGAGTTATTAAGCCCGTAGGGGTGTCTCTACACCTAGTGCCCTAAAACCGTCTGGTTTGGGAGTCATTGGCCCAATACTTGCTATATAGGTTAATTAGAAAGCTTAAGGGACGTAGACATTGCACAGTTAAGGAAAAATAAGGAGAATGACTAGTTCAGATTCGTAGCCTTTTCAGCTCGAGTTATTAAGCCTATAGGGGTGTCTCTACACCTAGTGCCCTAAAACCGTCTGGTTTGGGAGTCATTGGCCCAATGCTTGTTACATGGGCTGACTAGAAAGCTTAATGGATCAGGATATTGCACAGTCTTCTTTCAAAAAAAAAAAGCTTGGTTGCAACAGTTTAGTTTTTCTGTATATGTTAAGTGTTATTATGAGTTACATTGGGCTATTATAGTGGACAGTTAACTAATATGGAGATTGCACTTTACACCGAGGGTACTAATGATGTGTCTACTAGCATTCACAAGTACATAGGACTCTACTTTTGTATTAACTGAATTGTGGTTTAAGCTCAATAGATTCCACCGTACTTGTCCACTATGCCTTCAATGACTCATCATGTTTTAATATCACACTGTAGTGGCACATAAGTTGGTTGTTGTGTGGAGTAGTGTCGTTAATTGTTGTTGAGCGGATATGAATATGTTGATGTTTGTGGGTATCATTTCTGAAAACCCTTATAAGACTATACTCGTCCACTTGGGGTAACCTTGTGGTTTAAAGGCTTGTTGCATATGCTAAATGCAATCGTGATCCCTACGAAAGTGGCTGAGAGTATTTTACTTTTCTTATTTCTTTTGTTTTGCTTGAGGACTAGCAAAATGTAAGTTGGGGGGTGTGATGTTGGCCGAAAGGTACCACATTGAGGCCACTTAAGTTACAGTTTTAGTCTTTCAATTTTATTTATTTGGTGGAGATGATGTGTTTCGTGCACTTGTACAGATTTGGCAGGAAATATGAAACTTCAATCAAAAGGAGCGCGAAAGCAGATTCCCCATGCAAGAAGTGAAAAATCCGAGCAAGCCAAACTACCGCACGTGCGGCCAAGCTTTACCACACGTGCGGCCCACCACCGTACGAGCGGCCCACATGGATGCATGAGCGGCCCACCTAGGAACGCGTGCATGAAATTTTTGGTCTATTTTGCTCCGAATAAAAGACAGAAAATTAGCCAAACCTAGGGTTCGAAAATTTAATACAGAATAGAGGGAGGCTAGGGTTCCAAAGAGGTGATATTCTACCAAAGCTTGAAGGACATTTCCATGGGAGTTTCTTTCTCATCTTCTTCCTCTTTCCACTCCTCCATGAGTGGCTAGTCGTCTTTTCTAGGGTTTTGAAGAAACCCTAGCCATGTAATTAGTTTTTCTTTTTGATTTTCAATTATGTAAAGGTTTGAACATTTGTATGGTGTTTTAGAAGTTTCTTATATTTAATTTTCATTATTTCTTCGAATATTCGGCTTTCTGTGATTGTTGAATGTTATCCATACAAGAGTTTTCTATTTCTTTCACATTCAAGGTATGAGACGAACCATACTACGAGGAACGAGTCGTATCACTACCTTAGTTTAGAGTGAACGATTCGTATTACTTGAGATGGTTCGTGCTCGTACATTGAATGTGATGATTTTCTTGTTAAATGCTTTGAACTTGTAGTTGCGAAGCATTATTCCGTTCGAACCATAACATAATTGTTTTTCAATTTGAAACCCTATTTACGTAACTAGTGGTGGACTCATTGCCCTAGGTTTTTCCCCAAATCGTTATGAACAATCAATCTTCTTTATCAATATTAATTTAGGAATTTAACAATTAAATTAGTTTAATTTCACAATTGTCCCTGTGGATCGATACCTAGACTTGCCATTATTCTAAAAGAATTTGGTGTAGTTTAGTGTTTAATTTTGGTGTGTTAAACGACTCATCATATGTGTTAGGTCCCTTTATTGTCAAATCCGGAGACAAAACTTTGTGTTGATAAAAATGTATTTTTTTTTGTGTTTTTGTTCTTCCCGCTCGAGCGGGGGTCATGTGCGCTCGAGCGGAGATTGAAGAATCTCAGTATTTTGACAAGGCTGCAAAAAGTACTGGGGGATGAGATTTTACGCTCGAGCGGAATATCCAACGCTCGAGCGCATTTCAGTTTAGTCACGCGCATATTTTTGTTCAGTCCGCTCGAGCGGCCTGTGGAGCGCTCGAGCGGAGATCGCGGACTCAGATCTTCTATTTAAACATGTTGAGGTTGTGTTTTAGGATTACTTTTTTCTAGATCTTGTTTTAGGATTTTCTAGGGTTTTGTTTGAAGTTTTCTTATGAGGTTTTGTGATCTTTGATGTTCTTAAGAGAGTTCTAAACTTATGAGTTGAGATTTATACATCAAAGAGTTTGATACTACATATTCAAGAGAGTTCTCTTCGGTGGAATCCGAAGATCAAAACGTAGAATTCAAAAGGCGTTTGATTCTACGTAGTCGTTAATTCGACAAGTGAAGTTGTGGATTCAACTTCAGGATCAGTTCCGTGACGAAGGCGTGGTGAAAGAGTTACAGAAGATTTAGAGACAAATTGACTGTGTTGGGTAATTTGTGTGTTATCTTTGTAATCTTTCTTTCTTCAGTAGTGGATTGATTAGTGGCGGTTCGCCCGTGGTTTTTTATTACAATTGAAGGTTCTTCAATTGTGGTTTTTTCCACGTAAAAATCGTTTATGTCAATTTATTGTTTATTCCGAAAAACAAACAATTTAAAATCACTCTCGTAAGTGCTTGTTGATTTTAGATTGAGTGTTTTTTGGATATTTGGGATTTGGAATTTTTGAATCTTGATCTAATCACGAATCACGTAGGATTTTCAATATGTTCCATGATTTGGGTGGCTTAGACTATCTGGAAGGGCCGGAATGACCATCTGTTCAACCACTACCTGGTTGATCCAGCAGGAGTTATAGCGAAGGCCAAGCACGATGAAGCTGAATTCTTGGCCACCTGCACTGTGACCTCTACCCCTGCTCTGGCAGTAACGGGTGTGAACAATACAGGGTCTGTATGGGTTCCTCCGCCTCGAGGAAAGTGGAAATTCAATTGCGACGCGGCTTTTGACTTGAGGCAAGGAACTGGTGCAGTAGCAGTCCTTCTCCGGGATCACTTGGGCCTATTGGTGAATGGCATGGTCTGCAAAATCCGAGTGAGGTTAGTTGCTCAAGGAGAATTGCTGGCCGTTCGACACGCATGTCTTATGGCAGGTGCACTCAATCTTACTGCTGTAGATATTGAAAGTGACTGTAAATCCGTGATTCATCTTTGTGTATCCGATGGGGTCCCTTCGTGGGAGCTTCTTGCTTTGCTGACCGATGTTCGCTCGATGGCCACGAGTCGGCAGTTGAATTTTCTTTGGTGTCCTAGAATTGGTGCGCAGCCCACTGGGTTGCTTCTGCTTGTTTTCACAATTCTCTGCCCGTTGATTGGGTTGCCCAACCACCTATGGGTCTTGTTAGGTGCTTATCTTCCAATTCTATGTAGTTGTTGGGCTGTTTTTCTCGATCAAAAAAAAAAAATTTATACCAAGGTCTTCAAAATCAAACTCAATCTTAAAATTATTCTCCATATTTATTAACATAGCGCATAGTCTTCAATTAAATCTTAATTTCTTCCAATTACATGATGTTGGTCCCAAACTCATCTTTAATTTCAAGTGTAACACAAAGATTTTACAAAATCAAACATAAATTTCATACCCTAAACTTTAATTTCAGCAAATTTAATTGATTTCTTCCCCAGCTCTCTATTTCATCTTCATTTCTTTCTTTAATTCATAGCTTTTTCTTTGAGCTCTTTTCCATTTCCAGCAATTTGTTGACTTGAACACACACACACACACTCTCTCTCTCTCTCCTCTCTCTCTCTCTCTCTCTCTCTCTCTCTCTCGCGGCTTATGCTCCAGCCAAAGTGATAGATTGAACACCCACTCTATAGTCATATACGTATAGCTAAAAGGCTTCAATGCTCACCAAAGTATTAATTAATTGAGTAGTACTAGTTTAGTATACTAATCACATATTAGTTTAATTAAACATTACTTAATTTAATAAATCTTGATTAGTGTACAATTTAATTAATCATAACTAATCACAAGTTCTACATAATTTAATTAATCTAATTTGACATCCATTAAAGCCCAATCAATCATAATTAAATTGATCATTCTGAATCTAATTTTTAATCAAATCCTCAAAAGACGCCAAATATTAAATTAAACTTATTTCCATCCTCAATTTTGGTTTCTTAAATTATTTAAGCCTCCAATTTCTGATCAGACTCAAAATTTCGTCAATAATTTACATATTTAAATTAGGCACCTCATAAATGAATTTAATTCATAATCATCTTAATTCCCGATCTCCATAACTTAATCAACTCCAATTCGGGCCCAATTAATAGAATCTCAATTTTACTAAACCTAATTGAATATTCAATTAAACTCCTGTATGGTCCGATACCCAAAATTAAAATAATTCAATTCACCAATTATACTCTCTTGAGCTATTTAGGCTTTCAATTTAAGGCCAAATAAATTCTCAACAAAATCATATACAAGCTAGTCTTCATAATTTTCATAAATCCCAGATTAAATTAGAATAATGGGCAATTAAAATTCAATCTCCTTAATTAATTAAGTACTAATCTATATAACAATGGAGGGTTCATTTGAAAATGTCTTTGAAATTAATGGTTCAGATCTATCTAATTTAAAAAGCAATGGCTTAGATTTATTTTTAAAAATATCTCTCTCACAAACTATCTTTAATGGTTTAGATTTGTCCAATTTAAAAACAATGGCTGAGATTGAAAAGAGTTTCAATGGTCTAGATTTATCAATGACTAAAATTCAATGGTTCAAATTTGTTTACCTACCTACTCTCACCAACCCACTGCACTTACCAGGTAAGGCACTCTTTACATTATTTCTTTACATCATATGTATTAATGAACAAAGCTCTGAGAAAGCTTTGAAGAAGGAAGAAAGCTCTAAAGAAGGAAGAACAAAGCTCAATCGAAAGCTCTCTTCTCCACCATCACCAGGTAAGGCACTCTTCTCTCCTCACTTTTATTTTTTTTACCTCTGTTTTTTTTTTCATCATCCTCATCATCCCCACCTTTAGTTTGAATGCTAAACAATGGCTCAGATTTTTTTTACCTTCAGTTTTTTTTTTTTTTTTTCTGAAGCCAAAAAAAAATTCTGAAGCAAAAAATTTTGTCTCACATTTGAAGGGTTGAGATTATATTTATCAAACATCTATAAGTCAAGATGATTTGTTTGTTTTAGCTTTTTCCCTCCAAAATGTGTCTTTTCACTTACTCTGTTTCTCTTTCCCATGTTAAGAGATAGATTCATCTCTTTCTCTTCTTATATACTCCACCAACTCTCCATTTTCCTCTCTGGTTTTAGCTCAAATTTTTCTCTCAGTTTCGGTTCTGCAATCTCCAGCAACTCTTCATAGGTGACACTCCTATTCTTCTATGCTCTTTCACTCTTCTAACCTATGAAATGGGTTTCTATTTCTGTAAATATTGAAATGGGTTAAAAATATGATGGATTTTGATTTCATTGAAGTGGGTTTCTGTTTCTGTATGTATTTTATTGAACCCTTCATTCACATTTGCAGAGTCATGAAAAATAGTAGGTGTGTATTGGGTTAGATTGGGTACTGGATTAGATTGGATTAGGTTTTTTTAAGATTGTTTAATCTCTTTGATTTGTGTTTTGTACTAAGATTATGAGACAAAAAAATTTAACAATTCTATTAAATAATATGTTTGTTTGGAATGGATAGGACATGAGACATATGGTGTAACGATCATATACTGTATTTGATTGTAGGAAAAAAAAAATTTTTTTGACACCCTCGAAGATTTGATATTATATGTCGAAATTAGTAAAACTTCAAATAAGTGCTATTGTGCAAATAAAAGCTCCCCAAACATGGCCTTAATGCGTTAGATGAGATTGATTACTTTATCAACTATAAAGAATGAACAAGAGAACAGGGGACCACATTGAAAATGAACTTTTCAGAGCCAATGAAATTTGCCGGAAATTCATTTTTAGAATTTAATCTGATTCGGAGTGAAGCTCTTGTATTATTAAACTCTTGTAATATAGTGAAGCTCCAATAATTATGTTTGTAATAATTAAACAGTTGGTACCCAGTTATTTATTTTAATTTATTTAATTTATCCGCTTGCGCTGTAACTACAGAATTATTCGAATTATTTTATTTTATTTAACTTGTTACGACGTTAAACCTTTGGGTACCGGGTTTGGGTCGTGACAAAAGTGGTATCAGAGCAATGGTTGTTTTTTTTTAAAAAAATAAAAATAAAATAAAATAAATAAAGACATAAAAAAATAAAAATAATAATAAATGATTAAATGAATAAAATATATATATATAGATAGTATAAGTTTTTAAAATTTTATATAATTTTTCAAAAAAAAATTGTATTTAACTTACATTATTATGTGATATGTCTAACGCATATAAGTCATGATATACATATGTCTAGGCTAAGTTTTCTTGTGTTGTAGGACATGGCAAACCTATTGGAGCTATTCTGGTACGAGCCCCCAGAAGCTTATCTGCTCCCGAACCAGTTAGAGGGCTGGGATGACTCAGGGAGTCTGATCAGGCAAGCCCATCCAACACTTGACCATCTCATGGAAAGATCCGTTTACTTACAGGCTGACCCTGATGAGGATTTATTATTCTGGAGACTTAGCCGAGATAGCACCCGCGAAAGGTACATAGGACCAACCCACGTTGTTGGTCTTGCTCCAGATATAGAACCACCACATTTTCTGGTTGCACCTCTACCCGTAGGCTTTGCAGAGAGGAGAGGACCTGCATATCCCAGTAGCCACCTTCGCACCACGACACCACCTCCCCAGCACATTGTCTATACCCCAGCTGTGGACTTTACTGACGGTGCATCATACCTGGAGACACCGATACGGATTACTGGACGGGAATTCTGGGGTTATGATCACGGTGCTCCTGTTTACGTGGTTCAGGTAGTATGGAGTTGCTTCGGATTGAGCTTAGTGGGTGGGAGTTTGAGTCCAGTATGCAAATGAGTTTCCGGAGTTGTTTCATGGACCAGTTTTCCGAGGCCAGTTCTCCTGGTGGCCTAATGGACCATTTTAGATATCTGACCAGAAGACCCTTTTTGTGAGCTGACCATGAGTAGTCTAATCTTTTTGTATTAGTAGGATTAGACACTGATTTGTGACTGCCAGATTAACACCCTGATAGTAATGTGATGTTAACATGATGGTAAAGTTATATATTATATATGAAATGATGATGTTAATAGCAAAACTAATATGATATATACAAATGTGGTGATAATAGAACTAATATGTTACATATGACGTTGTATCAAAATTATTCAATATGATATCACGCTTACATCATTTTACCTTGTAGTAATGGCCAACGAAGGAAATGAAAACGGATCATCAGTCAGCGGTACCATCCCAACGGAACAGATCATGGAAAGGGCAGTCACCAACTTTTTACAGGCCTTGCAAAGCAGCATAACCAATGGGACAGGAGAAAGACGAGAAGGAGCGACTACGATCAAGCAATTTCAATATCTGAAACCCACCACGTTTATCGGCAGTCCAAACCCACTAGTAGCAGAGGCTTGGGTCAGGGACATGGAGAAAATCTTCCGCGCTACCTTGCACAGAAAGACAGAAAGTGACTTTTGCCACCTTCACCTTCAAAGACGATGCACAGGAATGGTGGCTCCTTACCTTGGAAAAGGAAGATATTGTGACTTGGGCGAGGTTTTTAGAAGTGTTCTATGAAAAGTACTTTCCAGATTCACTACGGGAACAAAAAGCGTCAGAATTCATACATCTAAGGCAAGGAACCATGACAGTGGCCGAATATGAAAGTAAGTTCACACAGCTGGCACGATTCGCGACATATGTCATTCCCACCGAAGCCCGAAAAGCCAGAAAATTTGAAGCAGGGTTGGATCCTGAAATTAAGGACAGGCTGGAGGTTCTAAAACTACCAACCTACGCGGCGGTGGTAGATCGAGCATACATTGCGGAAAAAGGAATTAAAGCCTTGCGATTTGGGGAGCCAAGTCAGAGGAAGCGATTTTGGGAAAGAGATAACAGAAGACTCAGTATTGCACCTCCCAAGAGAATAAATACAAGCACAACCAATCCAACCGGTCCAAGCAATCAAAGTCCGACAGACCCTAAAGGTGGCATCATTCCAGCTTGCTCTACCTGTGGAAGGACTCATTGGGGACCATGTCGTCAAGATACGAGAGCATGCTTTAGATGTGGCCAAGTTGGTCATTTACTGAGAAATTGTCCAAAGCTCGTCCGCCCCTTTGAACCAGTCCGAAAACCCGCAGTACCTGAAGGAGCGAGAAAAGACCAAAAACGCCAAGGAAGAGCGTTTGCCCTGGTGCTTGGAAACCCAGAAGTTACTGAAAATGTCGTGTCAGGTACACTCTCTATTTGTGGTCATTTAGCCCATGTTCTCTTTGACTCTGGTTCAACCCATTCTTTTGTTACACCACACTTTGCTACCAAGTTAACGCCAATACCCGAACCCTTAGGACATACTATCTGTGTCTTTTCCCTCTGGAAATTCCGCCCTTAGTACTGATGTATACAAATCTTGCACTGTATCCTTAAAAGGTGAAACCTTACACGTAGACTTGATACCCCTTGGCATTAGTACCTTTGATGTAATCTTGGGAATGGATTGGTTAGCTGCTAATCATGCCTCTATCGATTGTAAAGCCAAAAAAGTGTTCCTCAGATTACCAAACCAACTCCAGCTTGTTTTCGAAGGAACTGGAGCCTCTCCCCCTCCCTGTATTATATCCTTCATAACAGCCCAACGACTACTAAGAAAGGGTTGTTATGGTTGTATCTGTTATGTGATTGATACTCAACAAGAGACCCCCACACTTGATGCGATCCCTGTAGTTCAAGAATTTCCGGACGTGTTCCCTGAAGACCTGCCTGGCACCGTAGTTGATCGAGAAATCGAGTTCACCATTAAAACTCAACCTGGTACCCAACCAATCTCAAAGACTCCTTACCGCATGTCCATGGCAGAATTGAAAGAACTAAAAACTCAACTCCAAGAATTGCTGAATAAGGGCTTCATCCGACCAAGTACTTCACCATGGGGAGCTCCGGTGCTGTTCGTAAAGAAAAAGGATGGTACAATGAGGTTATGTATCGACTATCGAGAACTAAATAAAGTCACCATCAAAAAATCGGTACCCTTTGCCACGAATCGACGATTTGTTTGATCAACTGCAAGGCGCCCAAGTATTCTCAAAAATTGATTTGCGTTCCGGTTACCATCAACTAAAAGTCAAAACGGAAAGCATCGAAAAGACTGCCTTCAGGACCCGCTATGGGCATTACGAGTTCCTTGTCATGCCATTTGGCGTCACCAATGCTCCAGCGGCCTTTATGGACCTCATGAATCGAGTGTTCAAACCCTATCTTGACGAGTTCGTTATTGTCTTCATTGATGACATTCTCATATACTCCAAGTCGTCAGAAGATCATGAACAACACTTGCGAAAAATTCTACAGACATTACGTGATCACAAACTTTATGCCAAGTTGAAGAAATGCGAATTCTGGATCACTAGTGTACACTTCCTCGGTCACGTCATTAACAAAGATGGCATTTCAGTTGATCCCCAAAAGGTTGCAGCGATCGTGGATTGGCCACGACCTACTAACGTATCCGAAATTCGAAGCTTCTTGGGCCTAGCCGGCTACTACCGGCGCTTTGTGCAAGACTTCTCGAAGATAGCTTCACCCTTGACCAAGCTAACTCAAAAGAGCACACCCTTTGAATGGACAGACAAGCAGGAACGTTGCTTCCAGGAATTGAAGGACAGACTCATAACGGCTCCAATACTAGCCCTCCCCATAGAAGCAGAAGGGTTTATAATTTACAGCGATGCCTCATACAATGGTTTGGGATGCGTTCTTATGCAAAATGGGAAGGTCATTGCTTATGCCTCTCGCCAACTAAAGACTCACGAAAGGAACTATCCAACTCATGATCTAGAATTGGCTGCGGTGATCTTTGCCCTCAAAATCTGGCGTCATTATCTCTACGGAGTAGCCTGCGAAATCTACACCGATCACAAAAGTCTCAAATATCTGTTTACACAGAAGGAATTGAATATGAGGCAACGACGATGGCTAGAATTCATGAAGGACTACGATATAGAGATCCATCATCATCCCGGCAAAGCTAATGTAGTAGCAGACGCACTAAGTCGAAAATCGACCAAAAGTTTGGCATGTACCCTCATTCCCCACAAGATCCATGGACTGCTCGCCAACATGGTCGTGGAACCCGAGTTGATGGAAGAAATTAAAGCCCGCCAATGTGAAGATAAACTTTTGAAGAAAAAGTACGAGGAACAAGGAAAAACGCCTGATCCTAACTTTACAATCAGCAATGGGATGCTAAAATTTCGAAATCGAATTTGTGTACCCGACCCTCCAGAACTCAAGAAAAGGATATTGGTAGAAGCTCATAACTCGAGGTTTGCAATCCATCCTGGTAATACGAAGATGTATCACGATCTGAAGGAACACTTCTGGTGGACCGGAATGAAGAAAGACATAGCAAGCCATGTCTCCAAATGCCTGCGTTGTCAACAAGTTAAAGCGGAACATCAGAGACCTGCAGGAATGTTGCAACCACTCTCTATTCCTGAATGGAAGTGGGAACACATTACTATGGACTTCGTGGTCGGGCTACCACAATCTTTTTCAAAGAACGATGCAATATGGGCTATAGTAGACTGATTAACAAAGTCAGCGCACTTTCTACCAATCAAAATCATGTACCCTCTGAATAAGTTTGCCACTTTATATATCAAGGAGATTGTTCGGTTGCATGGTATCCCAGTATCAATCGTGTCTGACCGAGATCCTCGTTTCGTGTCTCATTTCTGGAAGAGATTACAAGAAGCTTTGGGAACTACACTGAAATTCAGCACGGCCTATCATCCACAAACCGATGGGCAATCCGAAAGAACAATCCAAACGTTGGAAGATATGTTACGTGTATGCGTGTTGGACCTCAAAGGTAACTGGGATGAGCACCTACCTTTGGTGGAATTCGCCTATAACAACAGCTACCAGGCAAGCATTGGAATGGCGCCGTACGAAGCTCTGTATGGAAGAAGATGTCGATCACCTCTGTGCTGGACGGAGGTCGGGGACAGGAAATTGTTAGGCCCCGAAATCGTGCAAGTCACTAGTGAGAAAATCCAACTTATCCAACAGCGAATTCGCACCGCTCAGAGCCGCCAGAAAAGTTATGCAGATACGTGGAGACGAGACTTGGAATTTCAAGTAGGGGACCATGTGTTTCTCAAAATCTCCCCAACAAGAGGAGTAATCCGATTCGGAAAGCGCGGGAAACTAAACCCACGTTACATCGGGCCATTCGAGATACTGGAAAGAATTGGTCCTGTAGCCTATCGCCTTGCACTACCCCCTGAGCTATCTAAAATCCACAACGTGTTTCACGTTTCAATGCTCCGACGGTATCTCCGAGATCCAGAACATGTCATCGACTATGAGAACTTGGAGGTTCGGGAAGATCTCACCTACGAAGAACAACCAGTGCAGATTCTCGATCATCGTAACCAAGTTCTTCGAAATAAGACCATACCGTTGGTAAAAGTCTTATGGCGAAATCATCGCATCGAAGAAGCTACATGGGAAACCGAAGCACAAATGCGAGCTAAATACCCGCACCTTTTCGAAAGTTAAGGTACGTCAAGTTTGAGGACAAACTTCTGATTAGGAGGGGAGAAATGTGACACCCCGAATGTTTAATCAAGTTCACATAAATATTTATATTTATATATATATAATTATGGTTGCACGTGATGATAAATTATTAAATAAATATATAAATCTAAATTGGCGTTGGGTTATTAAATATAAGATTAATTAGGGATTATTATTTGAGCCTAAATTACTACAAATATAAAATTTATAATACAAATTAGAGTCTAAAGATAGTAAATAAAAAGAGGAAATAAATAATAATATTGATAACAATAATAATAATAATAGTGGGTGTGGTACCAAAATAAATAATTAATTTTTTTGTTAATATACGATAAAGTAAAATTTAATTAATGATTAATTTAAGCAAGTATAATGATACGATAAGATTAAATCTTCCGTTATAAATAACGGATCCGAGCGAGATTCAACAAATCAATTGAGAGATTGTGATCCGCCACGTGTCAGCGCAAGAATTGCCTAACCTTGCTATAAATAGAAGAGGAGTGGAACCTGTGAAGGCAAAATACAAGGAAAGAAAAAACGAGAAAGGAACTTAAGTCTTAGACTCATAGCAAGAAAGTTGTAGTGGAGTAACGCTAAGGGTCACTATTAAGGTGAGTTATATTA
This sequence comes from Camellia japonica, assembly GCA_030407325.1. Classification (NCBI taxonomy): domain Eukaryota; kingdom Viridiplantae; phylum Streptophyta; class Magnoliopsida; order Ericales; family Theaceae; genus Camellia; species Camellia japonica. The sequence goes on along the minus strand of JAPPVO010000016.1, from coordinate 22,694,897 downwards.
TACCTTGACTTACCAAAATATATTTTACTTATATTTTGACTTACCAAAATCTATTTTATATAAGTGATGGTTTATAAACTATTATGTTTTATAAAGGTTTTAGTTACGTGGTTTTATTTCTAAACCCTATTTGTTTAAAAGGAAACCCATGGATATGTTTGTTTTACTTTTAAAGAATATTTGATTATAACCTTATATGAAAATATGTTTTGGGAATACCACCACGGGAGTCCCATGCCTTGGGGGACTTAAATAACCATTGGCTTAGTGATGTCCCATGCCTTGGGGGACTTAAATAACCATTGGCTTAGTGATTGACCACTCTGTGGTCCAGTGATTGTCGTGGATCCATTGACCAGTGTAGTGCTAGTCACTTAGTGATGTACCGTGGTTATAGTGATTATTTCAGTTTCTGGCACTTAATTTATTTGTGTATTCAACTCAAACTCAATTTATAATGTTTTAGCTTAAATAAATATCCATGGCCATTTTGTGCCCTCATAGTATAATATTTCTCACTCTGCTCTGTGCTTATAGCTGTTACCCCTTTCAGGTGACGAGGTTTAGCGGGATCAAGAAGGAAAATAAATCACTATGTTATTCTGTTTTTTTTAAAATTTCTGTCTTTATTATTAAACTCTTGTAATATAGTGAAGCTCCAATAATTATGTTTGTAATAATTAAACAGTTGGTACCCAGTTATTTATTTTAATTTATTTAATTTATCCGCTTGCGCTGTAACTACAGAATTATTCGAATTATTTTATTTTATTTAACTTGTTACGACGTTAAACCTTTGGGTACCGGGTTTGGGTCGTGACATAATATAACTCACCTTAACTTTAATACCTTACCCTTCCTTTCTACTATCAAAGATCTTTTCATCTTTTACTATTCTTTCCTTCATCTCCTCCTTTTCTTTCCTCTTTCTTTCCTTTCCTTTCTCTCTTTTTCTTTCTCTTATTTCTCTTTTCTTCTTTCTCTTCTTTCTGTTTCTTTCTCTCCCTTTCTTCCAGCCGAATCAACTCTCCTTAAATAGTGAGGATAAGCCATTCCTGGCCCAACACGTGCCCACGGTAATCCACCCCAGATTTGATCCAAATCCTTTTAGATCCATACTTATCTAATTAATTTCTTATAATTACACTTCGGCCCTCAGTCTTTATCAATAATTATATAAGCTAATTAATTTCTAATTAAATTATTAATTAAATTATTATTATTATTATTATTATTTATATTTTGACCCCTAAACTTTTAATAATTATATTATTATACAAAATTACGCATAATAATAAATCATATATTTTCTTAACTGAGATTAAATAATATTAGTATAAATTTCACAGAATAATTAAAAATCTGGGTTGTTACATATTTCATCTTAGTTAAATGGGTTGAGGCTCTCTATAATTATCAATGGTCATAATTATCAATAGTCATATTTTTACTCACCAAATATGGGTTGACAAAATGACGGTTTGTCAGAGTTTTAAAAATTTTATCAAATGTCTTAAATGTCTCAAAATACAAAATAAAATTATGTATTGTGTTTTTCTTCTTTAATAATCAATTGGGTTCCAACACCCACTTCTCTCTCTCTCTATCAAATGTGGGTTAAGGAAAAATGGATTTCATGTTAAGAATCATTTTTATTTCATCTTATGGGTTGAGACTCTATTTAAAAAAAAAATTCTGAAGCAAAAATCTCATTGAACCCTACAAATGACAATTACATTCGGACCACACTGAAATTGAAACATTAAAGGGTGTCTTTCTATTTCTGTAAATATTGAAATGGGTTAAAAATATGATGGATTTTGATTTTGTTGCATTATAAGGCTGTTGGCACCCTGTTTTATTTTGTTGCATAATCCAAAGCCCATTTTATTTTGCACCCTATGTTTGGTGATAATAATTCCTATAATCTATTAAATGCTGCTGTTGAGAATGAGCTTTAATAGCAAAAACAAAAATGTTGAACATTTTTAAATTTTTATCAAATGTCTCAAAATACAAAATGAAATTATGTATTGTGTTTTTTTGTTTAATAATCAATTGGGTTTCAACACCCACTTCTCTCTCTCTCTATCAAATGGGGGTTAAGGAAAAATGGATTTCAAATTAAGAATCATTTTTATTTCTTCTTAGTTAAATGGGTTGAAACTCTATTTAATTATCAATAGTCATATTTTTACTCACCAAATATGGGTTGACAAAATGGCGGTTTGTCAGAATTTTAAAAATTTTATAAAATGTCTCAAATGTCTCAAAATACAAAATGAAATTATGTATTGTGTTTTTTTCTTTAATAATCAATTGGGTTTCAACACCCACTTCTCTCTCTCTCTCTCTCTATATATATATATATATATATATCAAATGGGGGTTAAGGAAAAATGAATTTCATGTTAAGAATCATTTTTATTTCATCTTAGTTAAATGGGGTGAGACTCTTTTTAATTATCAATGGTCATAATTATCTTTAATAATCAATTGGGTTTCAACACCCACTTCTCTCTCTCTCTCTATATATATATATATATATATCAAATGGGGGTTAAGGAAAAATGGATTTCATGTTAAGAATCATTTTTATTTCATCTTAGTTAAATGGGTTGAGACTCTTTTTAATTATCAATGGTCATAATTATCAATAGTCATATTTTTACTCACCAAATATGGGTTGACAAAATGACAGTTTGTCAGAATTTTTTATTTTTGTGATTTTTATTTTGTGATTTTTCAATTTTTTGTTTGATTTCTGATTGTGTTTTGTTCTTACTTGCACTTTTGTCACGACCCAAACCCGGTACCCAAAGGTTTAACGTCGTAACAAATTAAATAAAATAAAATAATTCGAATAATTCTGTAGTTACAGCGCAAGCGGATAAATTAAATAAATTAAAATAAATAACTGGGTACCAACTGTTTAATTATTACAAACATAATTATTGGAGCTTCACTATATTACAAAAGTTTAATAATAAAGATAGAGATTTAAAAAGAAAACAAAATAACATAGTGATTTATTTTCCATCTTGATCCCGCTAAACCTCGTCACCTGAAAGGGGTAACAGCTATAAGCACAAAGCAGAGTGAGAAATATTATACTATGAGGGCACAAAATGGCCATGGATATTTATTTAAGCTAAAATATTATAAATTGAGTTTGAGTTGAATACACAAATAAATTAAGTGCCAGAAACTGAAATAATCACTATAACCACGGTACATCACTATGTGACTAGCACTACACTGGTCAATGGATCCACGACAATCACTGGACCACAGAGTGGTCAATCACTAAGCCAATGGCTATTTAAGTCCCCCAAGGCATGGGACATCACTAAGCCAATGGTTATTTAAGTCTCCCAAGGCATGGGACTCCCGTGGTGGTATTCCCAAAACATATTTTCATATAAGGTTATAATCAAATATTCTTTAAAAGTAAAACAAACATATCCATGGGTTTCCTTTTAAACAAATAGGGTTTAGAAATAAAACCACGTAACTAAAACCTTTATAAAACATAATAGTTTATAAACCATCACTTATATAAAATAGATTTTGGTAAGTCAAAATATAAGTAAAATATATTTTGGTAAGTCAAGGTATAATATAACTCACCTTAATAGTGACCCTTAGCGTTACTCCACTACAACTTTCTTGCTATGAGTCTAAGACTTAAGTTCCTTTCTCGTTTTCTTTCTTTCCTTGTATTTTGCCTTCACAGGTTCCACTCCTCTTCTATTTATAGCAAGGTTAGGCAATTCTTGCGCTGACACGTGGCGGATCACAATCTCTCAATTGATTTGTTGAATCTCGCTCGGATCCGTTATTTATAACGGAAGATTTAATCTTATCGTATCATTATACTTGCTTAAATTAATCATTAATTAAATTTTACTTTATCGTATATTAACAAAAAAATTAATTATTTATTTTGGTACCACACCCACTATTATTATTATTATTGTTATCAATATTATTATTTATTTCCTCTTTTTATTTACTATCTTTAGACTCTAATTTGTATTATAAATTTTATATTTGTAGTAATTTAGGCTCAAATAATAATCCCTAATTAATCTTATATTTAATAACCCAACGCCAATTTAGATTTATATATTTATTTAATAATTTATCATCACGTGCAACCATAATTATTATATATAAATATAAATATTTATGTGAACTTGATTAAACATTCGGGGTGTCACATTTCTCCCCTCCTAATCAGAAGTTTGTCCTCAAACTTGACGTACCTTAACTTTCGAAAAGGTGCGGGTATTTAGCTCGCATTTGTGCTTCGGTTTCCCATGTAGCTTCTTCGATGCGATGATTTCGCCATAAGACTTTTACCAACGGTATGGTCTTATTTCGAAGAACTTGGTTACGATGATCGAGAATCTGCACTGGTTGTTCTTCGTAGGTGAGATCTTCCCGAACCTCCAAGTTCTCATAGTCGATGACATGTTCTGGATCTCGGAGATACCGTCGGAGCATTGAAACGTGAAACACGTTGTGGATTTTAGATAGCTCAGGGGGTAGTGCAAGGCGATAGGCTACAGGACCAATTCTTTCCAGTATCTCGAATGGCCCGATGTAACGTGGGTTTAGTTTCCCGCGCTTTCCGAATCGGATTACTCCTCTTGTTGGGGAGATTTTGAGAAACACATGGTCCCCTACTTGAAATTCCAAGTCTCGTCTCCGCGTATCTGCATAACTTTTCTGGCGGCTCTGAGCGGTGCGAATTCGCTGTTGGATAAGTTGGATTTTCTCACTAGTGACTTGCACGATTTCGGGGCCTAACAATTTCCTGTCCCCGACCTCCGTCCAGCACAGAGGTGATCGACATCTTCTTCCATACAGAGCTTCGTACGGCGCCATTCCAATGCTTGCCTGGTAGCTGTTGTTATAGGCGAATTCCACCAAAGGTAGGTGCTCATCCCAGTTACCTTTGAGGTCCAACACGCATACACGTAACATATCTTCCAACGTTTGGATTGTTCTTTCGGATTGCCCATCGGTTTGTGGATGATAGGCCGTGCTGAATTTCAGTGTAGTTCCCAAAGCTTCTTGTAATCTCTTCCAGAAATGAGACACGAAACGAGGATCTCGGTCAGACACGATTGATACTGGGATACCATGCAACCGAACAATCTCCTTGATATATAAAGTGGCAAACTTATTCAGAGGGTACATGATTTTGATTGGTAGAAAGTGCGCTGACTTTGTTAATCAGTCTACTATAGCCCATATTGCATCATTCTTTGAAAAAGATTGTGGTAGCCCGACCACGAAGTCCATAGTAATGTGTTCCCACTTCCATTCAGGAATAGAGAGTGGTTGCAACATTCCTGCAGGTCTCTGATGTTCCGCTTTAACTTGTTGACAACGCAGGCATTTGGAGACATGGCTTGCTATGTCTTTCTTCATTCCGGTCCACCAGAAGTGTTCCTTCAGATCGTGATACATCTTCGTATTACCAGGATGGATTGCAAACCTCGAGTTATGAGCTTCTACCAATATCCTTTTCTTGAGTTCTGGAAGGTCGGGTACACAAATTCGATTTCGAAATTTTAGCATCCCATTGCTGATTGTAAAGTCAGGATCAGGCGTTTTTCCTTGTTCCTCGTACTTTTTCTTCAAAAGTTTATCTTCACATTGGCGGGCTTTAATTTCTTCCATCAACTCGGGTTCCACGACTAGGTTGGCGAGCAGTCCATGAATCTTGTGGGGAATGAGGGTACATGCCAAACTTTTGGTCGATTTTCGACTTAGTGCGTCTGCTACTACATTAGCTTTGCCGGGATGATGATGGATCTCTATATCGTAGTCCTTCATGAATTCTAGCCATCGTCGTTGCCTCATATTCAATTCCTTCTGTGTAAACAGATATTTGAGACTTTTGTGATCGGTGTAGATTTCGCAGGCTACTCCGTAGAGATAATGACGCCAGATTTTGAGGGCGAAGATCACCGCAGCCAATTCTAGATCATGAGTTGGATAGTTCCTTTCGTGAGTCTTTAGTTGGCGAGAGGCATAAGCAATGACCTTCCCGTTTTGCATAAGAACGCATCCCAAACCATTGTACGAGGCATCGCTGTAAATTATAAACCCTTCTGCTTCTATGGGGAGGCTAGTATTGGAGCCGTCACGAGTCTGTCCTTCAATTCCTGGAAGCAACGTTCCTGCTTGTCTGTCCATTCAAAGGGTGTGCTCTTTTGAGTTAGCTTGGTCAAGGGTGAAGCTATCTTCGAGAAGTCTTGCACAAAGCGCCGGTAGTAGCCGGCTAGGCCCAAGAAGCTTCGAATCTCGGATACGTTAGTAGGTCGTGGCCAATCCACGATTGCTGCAACCTTTTGGGGATCAACTGAAATGCCATCTTTGTTAATGACGTGACCGAGGAAGTGTACACTAGTGATCCAGAATTCGCATTTCTTCAACTTGGCATAAAGTTTGTGATTACGTAATGTCTGTAGAATTTTTCGCAAGTGTTGTTCATGATCTTCTGGCGATTTGGAGTATATGAGAATGTCATCAATGAAGACAATGACGAACTCGTCAAGATAGGGTTTGAACACTCGATTCATGAGGTCCATAAAGGCCGCTGGAGCATTGGTGACGCCAAATGGCATGACAAGGAACTCGTAGTGCCCATAACGGGTCCTAAAGGCAGTCTTTTCGATGCTTTCCGTTTTGACTTTTAGTTGATGGTAACCGGAACGCAAATCAATTTTTGAGAATACTTGGGCGCCTTGCAGTTGATCAAACAATCGTCGATTCGTGGCAAGGGTACCGATTTTTGATGGTGACTTTATTTAGTTCTCGATAGTCGATACATAACCTCATTGTACCATCCTTTTTCTTTACGAACAGCACCGGAGCTCCCCATGGTGAAGTACTTGGTCGGATGAAGCCCTTATTCAGCAATTCTTGGAGTTGAGTTTTTAGTTCTTTCAATTCTGCCATGGACATGCGGTAAGGGGTCTTTGAGATTGGTTGGGTACCAGGTTGAGTTTCAATAGTGAACTCGATTTCCCGATCAACTAGGGTGCCAGGCAGGTCTTCAGGAAACACGTCCGGAAATTCTCGAACTACGGGGATCGCATCAAGTGTGGGGGTCTCTTGTTGAGTATCAATCACATAACAGATACAACCACAACAACCCTTTCTTAGCAGTCGTTGGGCTGTTATGAAGGATATAATACAGGGAGGGGGAGAGGCTCCAGTTCCTTCGAAAACAAGCTCGAGTTGGTTTGGTAATCTGAGGAACACTTTTTTGGCTTTACAATCGATAGAGGCATGATTAGCAGCTAACCAATCCATTCCAAGATTACATCAAAGGTACTAATGCCAAGGGGTATCAAGTCTACGTGTAAGGTTTCACCTTTTAAGGATACAGTGCAAGATTTGTATACATCAGTACTAAGGGCGGAATTTCCAGAGGGAAAAGACACAGATAGTATGTATCCTAAGGGTTCGGGTATGGCGTTAACTTGGTAGCAAAGTGTGGTGTAACAAAAGAATGGGTTGAACCAGAGTCAAAGAGAACATGGGCTAAATGACCACAAATAGAGAGTGTACCTGACACGACATTTTCAGTAACTTCTGGGTTTCCAAGCAACCAGGGCAAACGCTCTTCCTTGGCGTTTTTGGTCTTTTCTCGCTCCTTCAGGTACTGCGGGTTTTCGGACTGGTTCAAAGGGGCGGACGAGCTTTGGACAATTTCTCAGTAAATGACCAACTTGGCCACATCTAAAGCATGCTCTCGTATCTTGACGACATGGTCCCCAATGAGTCCTTCCACAGGTAGAGCAAGCTGGAATGATGCCACCTTTAGGGTCTGTCGGACTTTGATTGCTTGGACCGGTTGGATTGGTTGTGCTTGTATTTATTCTCTTGGGAGGTGCAATACTGAGTCTTCTGTTATCTCTTTCCCAAAATCGCTTCCTCTGACTTGGCTCCCCAGATCGCAAGGCTTTAACCCATTTTTCTGCAATGTATGCTCGATCCATCACCGCCGCATAGGTTGGTAGTTTCAGAACCTCTAGCCTATCCTTAATTTCAGGATTCAACCCTGCTTCAAATTTCTTAGCTTTTCGAGCTTCGGTGGGAATGACATATGTCGCGAACCGTGCCAGCTGTGTGAACTCACTTTCATATTCGGCTACTGTCATGGTTCCTTGCCTTAGATGTATGAATTCTGACGCTTTTTGTTCCCGTAGCGAATCCGGAAAGTACTTTTCATAGAATACCTCTAAAAACCTCGCCCAAGTCACAATATCTTCCTTTTCCAAGGTAAGGAGCCACCATTCCTGTGCATCGTCTTTGAAGGTGAAGGTAGCAAAAGTCACCTTCTGTCTTTCTGTGCAAGGTAGCGCGCGGAAGATTTTCTCCATGTCCCTGACCCAAGCCTCTGCTACTAGTGGGTTTGGACTGCCGATAAACGTGGTGGGTTTCAGATCTTGAAATTGCTTGATCGTAGTCGCTCCTTCTCGTCTTTCTCCTGTCCCATTGGTTATGCTGCTTTGCAAGGCCTGTAAAAAGTTGGTGACTGCCCTTTCCATGATTTGTTCCGTTGGGATGGTACCGCTGACTGATGATCCGTTTTCATTTCCTTCGTTGGCCATTACTACAAGGTAAAATGATGTAAGCGTGATATCATATTGAACAATTTTGATACAACGTCATATGTAACATATTAGTTCTATTATTACCACATTTGTATATATCATATTAGTTTTGCTATTAACATCATCACTTTCATATATAATATAATAACTTTACCATCACGTTAACATTACCATATTTACATCACATTAATATCGGATACATCAGTGTTACCATATATAGGGTGTTAGTCTGGCGGTCACAAATCAATGTCTAATCCTATTAATACAAAAAGATTAGACTACTCATGGTCAGCTCACAAAAAGGGTCTTCTGGTCAGATATCTAAAATGGTCCATTAGGCCACCAGGAGAACTGGCCTCGGAAAACTGGTCCATGAAACAACTCCGGAAACTCATTTTGCATGCTGGACTCAAACTCCCACCCACTAAGCTCAACTCCGAAGCAACTCCATACTACCTGAACCACGTAAACAGGAGCACCGTGATCATAACCCCAGAATTCCCGTCCAGTAATCCGCATCGGTGTCTCCAGGTATGATGCACCGTCAGTAAAGTCCACAGCTGGGGTATAGACAATGTGCTGGGGAGGTGGTGTCGTGGTGCGAAGGTGGCTACTAGGATATGCAGGTCCCCTCCTTTCTGCAAAGCCTACGGGTAGAGGTGCGACCAGAAACTGTGGTGGTTCTATATCTGGAGCAAGACCAACAACGTGGGTTGGTCCTATGTACCTTTCGCGGGTGCTATCTCGGCTAAGTCTCCAGAATAATAAATCCTCATCAGGGTCAGCCTGTAAGTAAACGGATCTTTCCATGAGATGGTCAAGTGTTGGATGGGCTTGCCTGATCAGACTCCCTGAGTCATCCCAGCCCTCTAACTGGTTCGGGAGCAGATAAGCTTCTGGGGGCTCGTACCAGAATAGCTCCAATAGGTTTGCCATGTCCTACAACACAAGAAAACTTAGCCTAGACATATGTATATCATGACTTATATGCGTTAGACATATCACATAATAATGTAAGTTAAATACAATTTTTTTTTTTTTTTTGAAAAATTATATAAAATTTTAAAAACGTGTACTATCTATATATATTTATTTTATTTTTTCTTTTTCTTTTTTTTTAAAAAAAAAAACATTTTTCTTTATTTATTTATTTTTTTTTAAAAAAACCATTGCTCTGATACCACTTTTGTCACGACCCAAACCCGGTACCCAAAGGTTTAACGTCGTAACAAGTTAAATAAAATAAAATAATTTGAATAATTCTGTAGTTATAGCGCAAGCGGATAAATTAAAATAAATAACTGGGTACCAACTGTTTAATTATTACAAACATAATTATTGGAGCTTCACTATATTACAAGAGTTTAATAATAAAGACAGAAATCTTAAAAAAAACAGAATAACATAGTGATTTATTTTCCTTCTTGATCCCGCTAAACCTCGTCACCTGAAAGGGGTAACAGCTATAAGCACATAGCAGAGTGAGAAATATTATACTATGAGGGCACAAAATGGCCATGGATATTTATTTAAGCTAAAACATTATAAATTGAGTTGAGTTGAATATACAATTAAATTAAGTGCCAGAAACTGAAATAATCACTATAACCACGGTACATCACTAAGTGACTAGCACTACACTGGTCAATGGATCCACGACAATCACTGGACCACAGAGTGGTCAATCACTAAGCCAATGGTTATTTAAGTCCCCCAAGGCGTGGGACATCACTAAGCCAATGGTTATTTAAGTCCCCCAAGGCATGGGACTCCCGTGGTGGTATTCACAAAGCATATTTTCACATAAGGTCATAGCCAAATATTCTTTAAAATATAAACAAACATATCCATGGGTTTCCTTTTAAATAAATAGGGTTCAGAAATAAAACCACGTAACTGAAATCTTTATAAAACCTAACTTTTATAAATATACTAATAAAATATAACTTTTATAAAACAGATTTTGGTAAGTCAAAACATAAATAAAATACATTTTAGTAGCTCAAGGTATAATAAAACTCACCTTAATAGTGACCCTTAGCGTTACTCCACTACAACTTTCTTGCTATGAGTCTAAGACTTAAGTTCCTTTCTCGTTTTCTTTCTTTCCTTGTATTTTGCCTTCACAGGTTCCACTCCTCTTCTATTTATAGCAAGGTTAGGCAATTCTTGCGCTGACACGTGGCGGATCACAATCTCTCAATTGATTTGTTGAATCTCGCTCGGATCCGTTATTTATAACGGAAGATTTAATCTTATCGTATCATTATACTTGCTTAAATTAATCATTAATTAAATTTTACTTTATCGTATATTAACAAAAAAATTAATTATTTATTTTGGTACCACACCCACTATTATTATTATTATTGTTATTAATATTATTATTTATTTCCTCTTTTTATTTACTATCTTTAGACTCTAATTTGTATTATAAATTTTATATTTGTAGTAATTTAGGCTCAAATAATAATCCCTAATTAATCTTATATTTAATAACCCAACGCCAATTTAGATTTATATATTTATTTAATAATTTATCATCACGTGCAACCATAATTATATATATATAAATATAAATATTTATGTGAACTTGATTAAACATTCGGGGTGTCACAGTTTCTCGACGCTCTGGTTAGTACTTCGATCTCTGTTTTGTACTTTGATCTCTGTTTTTTTGGATTCTCTCTCTCTCTCTATAGCGATCCCGATTTTCCTCCATTGTTTATTGTGTTCCGGACTTAGATTCCGTAGTTGTTGGTTGTTGTCTATATCTTGTTTCCATCCTTTAATTCCTGGTAATTGAGTTTTGGGATGTGTTGGGCAGGTTTGTAACAGGTTGGTTGAGTGTTAGAACAAATGGGTGTTGTCTAGATTTTTGTTCATTCGCTCAAGCGAGGCTTTTGTCACTCGAGCGAGCTTTGGGTTTTAGTTCCTTCGCTCGAGCCAGGGCTCCTTTGCTCGAGTGAGCTTTGAGTGGTGTGTCTCTTTGCTCAAGTAAGCATTCTTGCGCTCGAGCGTGCGTCTACGTCTCTTTTTGACCTGAAGGTCGTGTTTCTTCGCTCGAGCGAGCTTTCCTTTGCTCGAGCAAGCGAGCTCTATGTTTTGTGTTTCTTTGCTCGAGCGATGAGTCCTGCGCTCGAGCGTGCTGCTGGGTTGCAGACCTGAAGCTTCGCATTGTTCGCTCGAGCGACGCTTCTTGTGCTCGAGCGGGGTTCTTTTGTGTCTGGTTGCTCGAGCGACCACTTCTTCACTCGAGCGAGCCCTGTATATATCAGTTCACAGCAGCGGTCTTCCCCTTCACTTTTTGATCTTTTTTTCATCTCAAACCCTAGATCCGTCACTCTCTCTCTCTACATACTTCTTCTCTCTACCAATACACTTGATCTAGAGAGTTTCTACCCTACTTCCTTTGTAAAAAGGGTAGAGCTTTGCTTAGGCTACACTTTGATCCGAAAAAGTTGGACTTTGGAGCATCTTGAGTTTTCTTCATCATCTCCTTTGAGTCTCTTCATTTGAGGTATGGATAAACTACTTGTCTTTATGAGTTTTAACCTAAATTTTAGTCTTTTTGTATAAATGGTGAAATATGGAAATTTTGGAAAGTTAGGGTTTAAATTTGAAATTATAGAAAGGGGGTTTTCAATTGTTGAGCTCCATGTATACGTGAGACCTTTGAAAAAATGGGATTATTGGTGTAAAATTGAGGAAATTGAGCCTTAAGGCTAAAGTTGAGAAAATGGGGAAAATGCCCTAATTTAATGTGATTGATTAATTTGTATAATTAATTTGGGGAAATATGGAAATATAAAAATGAGTTGAAAATCATGAAATTGGGAAATTATGAGATTGAATGGTGTAGTTGGATTGATTAATCACTCATCTATGAAAATGTTGATAATTTATCTGTTTGATAAATGTGTTATCTGTTTAGAAATAATTGTTTTGGGCTATCGGTTGAGGATAGTCTTGATTGTTGTAGACACTGCATGATGATTAGGCAAACTGAAATCAATCACCTGGAATATGCCATTGAATATGATGGTTGGAATAGCACATTGAATATGTGCATTAAATGATCATTGTATATGATAAAGTGTTTAAATACATTGCATATGTATCTTTGTTTCGGAGGAGATAGGGGATGTACTTCATGGTTTGGGAGGAGATAGAGGATGTACTCCATTGTTTGGGAGGAGATAGGGGATGGACTCCATTGATAATTAAGTTAGCCGGAGTGTCTAGGGTAAAAGTCCCGAAACCTTATATACATCTGAATGATATTGATGAATTGAAGCGTGGTCTCTATGAGTTGTAGTCTCATTTGAAATTATTGATGATAGAAGTGTTGATAATATGAGTTGTAGTCTCATTTGAATTGTTTGGATAAATAACGTACGATGTTGTTGATTTGATTGAGATAAATAAATGGGAATGAATTGAAAACACGGTTGTAAATGTAAGTGGATGTATGGAAATCTATGTTGATTGATTATGGAAAGGGGTTGAGATAGTTTCGAATTGTTAAATATTTATCGAATGCTAATAGTTTAGTTATTTCTCATATTATGTTTAGCGTATCTCTACTGGGCTTTGGCTCACCCTATATGGGACATCATTTTCAGGTTCAGGTGATATGTCGCCTCTAATGACCTAGCTTGGATAGTTTAGAGGTTGCAGGCTTTCTTTTGTTGTTACTTTTCTGTATTACATGTTTTTATTTCCAAGCCGAGGGCTTAAATTGTAAAAGGGCTTCTGACCCTCTTTTGTTGTAACCAAGTGTTGACTTGAAAGATTGTAAGCCCGTAGGGCATTTACTTTTGTTGTCAACATGTAATACCTTTGTAGAAAATACTCTGATGAATGGAAATATAATATCTCTTCTATGATTTTGGCATCTTATAAATGATTAATTTATGTATTATTCTGAGGGCGTTACACACACTGTCTCTCTCTCTCTCTTTTAAGTTTGGCAGTTGATTGTTGAGAAAAAGAGGAAAATGAAGTTTGAATCTTATGCATTGTTGTTTGGTATGTGAGAAAAAAGAAGGAAAAGGAAATTGAAAGTTTTAACTTTCTTTACCGTTTCATTGCTTATAAAACAAATAATTAAAAATGAATAAATAAATAGAACTTTTGAATGGAAAGTATAGAAAAATGGGTTAAGGAAAGATATTTGTGATTAAATAAGCTACTGTGTAGTACTCATGGGAGTAAATAAGCTACTGTGTAGTATAATTTTTATGAGAGTATTGAAAAAGGCATTTGTAATTATATAGATAAGACAAAAGATATTTGTAATTATCCAGTTATAGTGTGGTGAAATTTTTTATAAATTTTTATTGTAGTTTTTTACTTATTTTTTTTCACATTTTAAAATGCAAATTTAGTAATTAAATTTCTATATTGAAGTTTTGCTAAAATTTTATTCATAAGTTGTATAATTTGTATTTTTTTATAATTTACTTTTTTTTATTTTTTTGGTGTGGTATACATTAGTTGTTAGTACAAAAAGTGGGCAATACAATCCATAAGAATTTAACTGTTGTCAATGCAAAATTATTATATAGAATCAATTCCAAAATCATTTATTGCGATAGTTCTACATTTTGGCCAATAGAGAAAAATGATGAAGATTTCTATGATAGTATTTAATTTTTGCCTTCAAACCTGTAGTAGTTCAATTTCTCCATCTGTGATATTCATGCACATACGAACTTCTTAAAGTAGGTTGTTAACTAAAATATGTTATAAGGTTGTTAATTCTGTGTCAATTAATTTTTCTTTATGGCAATTACTAAATCTCATTTTGCTTTCTTACAGTTATATTTCATGTCAACAATTATTTTTATTTCATCTTAATAAAATGGGTTGAGGTTCTCATTAATCATCAATGGTCATATTCTTACTCATCAAACATAAAAATAAATTCGTATACATTTTTAGTGTTGAGGAGTGCTCTTACTAATTGTCTTCTTTTTTTTTTTTTTTTTTTTTTTATCCCTTTGTCTCATATTTCTTTAGTTTTGATTCTCAAGCAGATACTTAGGTTGGGAGGTCTTTCCCTTGCAATTCTTTATTAGTTCCCTACTTTCTTTCTTGAATTGTAGTGGGTTAATGAATGAACTCTCTCTGATTTCTTTAATGCTTTGGAATTTTCATGTTTGATCTGGGAATTTTCAATAATTAGATTAAACATTAAGCTTTTAATGTTTGGTTTAAAAAAAATAGTCTAATATAGTGTGTATAGTTATGTATCTTAGTATATAGTTGTTCAATTTCTAGAGAATACTTATGTGTATTTTTTTTTTTTAATTTTTTAAATAATAGGAATGTATGATGAATTATGTGAATACTAACTTTTTTTTTTTTGTTAATAATGATATACAAGTTCATTTTTCATACCCACTTTATTTTTTTATTTTTATTCTCTCTCTCTCTCTCCTAGTTTGGTTGTTGATTGTTGAGAGAGAGAGAGAGAGAGGAAAAGGAAGTTTGAATCTTATGCATTGTTATTTGGTATCTGAGAAAATGAAGGAAAAAGAAATTGAAAGTTTTAACTTTCTTCACTGTTTCACTGCTTATAAAACATATAATTAAAAATAAATATAACTTTTGAATGGACAATATGGAAAAATAGGTGAAGGAAATATATTTGTGATTAAATAAGCTACTGTGTCGTGTAACTCATTGGAGTAAATAAGCTACTGTATAATATAATTTTTATGAGAGTATTGAAAAAAGCATTTGTAATTGTATAGATAAGGCAAAAGATATTTGTACTTATCCAGTTACAGTGTGGTGAGACTTTTTATAAAGATAGTCTTTTACTCTTCTTTTTTTTTTTCACATTTTAAAATGCAAAATTAGTAATTAAATTTCTATATTGAAGTTTTGTTAAAATTTTATTTTGCCTAGTAGTATAATTTATATTTTTTTATAATTTATTTATTTACTTTTTTTTTTTTTGGTGGTATACATTAGTTATTAGTACGAAAAGTGGGCAATACAATCTATAAGAATTTTACTGTTGTCAATGCAAAATTACTATATAGAATCAACCACAAAATCATTTATTGCGATAGTTCTACATTTTGGCCAATAGAGAAAAATGATGAAGATTTCTATGACAATATTTAATTTTTCTTCTATCCTTTTTAATGTATATTAAAGACATTAAAAAATTATAATTTATTTTCTATCCTGTAGTAGTTCAATTTCCCCATCTGTGATATTCATTCAATGACGAACTTTTTAAAGTAGGTTGTTAACTAAAATATGTTATGAGGTTGTTAATTTCTATGACAATATTTAATTTTTCTTTATGTTATGAGGTTGTTAACTAATCATATTTTTATTTGGTTGAATTTGAATTTTTGCCTCCATATATCTTTTTATCAGGAAGGGTGTTGCATTTTCTTTGTATTACAGAACATTGGTTGGTGTGCTTAATTTGTTATTTGACATTTTTTTTGTATTGCAGAGCATTGACTGGTGTGCTTAATTTGTTGTTTATTTTTTTTCTATTGTAGAGTATTGGCTGGCGTATTTTGTCTGATTTTTATATAGATGTTTATGTGTTGTGGGACTTACATTTTGTTGTTTGTTTAAAATCTTATACTTTTGTTGTGCTTGAATTTTACGTAGCATTTATATGTTTAGTTTTCACTATTTTGTTTGCCTATAAATTTGGAAAATTTATGTTTAAATTGATTTATTCAACAAGTAGCATATAATTTATTTATTTTTCATTTATTTAATTTTCTGCACAATAAACTGACCACCAAATCATAAAAATTGATCGATTTTAACCATTACATTAAAATTGATGCAAAACTATATCTATGAGATCTCTCTTCTTTACTTCAACCAAAACTCATTATCTAAAAAAATGTGGATATAGAAATTTATTTGGGTACTGTTATTGGCCAGGATAATAAAATGCTTATTTTCTATTATAAATTGAAAGTGAGTTACATAAACAAAAATACTACAATAGTAAATATTTGATGATATGATCTTTATTTGCATTTGTGTCATCATTATTTTCACGTTTTCTTGGCCAAGGTACAATTGTGTCATCACTATTTTTAATTGAAAAATTTACCCATAAGTCTTAGTTTTTGAAACGTTGAACCATTTAGTCCTAAAAGTTTTCTTATGCTCCATTTAGTCCCATTTTTACATCAGCATGATGTAAATGATGTAAATGATCTGATGTTTCATTCTATAATTTCAAAATTTATTGAAATCTGATGAACATTAGATGTTTTTCATCCTATATTTTCAAACATTATTGAAATTTGATGAACATTAGATGTTTGAAATCTAATGTTTGTAACATGACTTTGATGTTATTAACATTGTATCTGATGTTATTAACATTGTAATGGGACCTTTCAGTCTATAAGAAAACTTTTAGGACTAAACAGTGCATAAGTTATTAATTTGAGATTTATTGGTGCATCCCCCTTTTTAATTTCTCCATCTCTCTAAATTTTATAATGCAAAATATTTAAATTGAGTGGATCTGAAAAGTGAAAAATATTGATTAAAATATTAAAAATTTCACTACAAATAATAAAATACAAATTAAAATTTTAAAAACTATTTTTGGAAACTCTAAAACCAAGTAAGTTTTGAATTTTAAATTTGTAAAAATTATTTTTAATTTTTGATATATACAACCAAACAAAATTTTGAGTTTGACAAACTCTTTTAAAAAATCTAATTATAAAATTCATTTGAAAATCCAAAACCATACGGATCATCTATTTATATTTTCACCTCAAATTTTTTTTCCCAACAAATTAAATAAATTACACTTTAATCCAATAATTTTATATTCAATTACATTTTCATTCAAACAATATTTTCACCATGCCTTCAGGCACGGGCATACCCTAGTTATTATATATGGTGGGGTCTCACAAATGTCTATATTTTATATACCTATCACATATTAATTTAAAAAATACATATAATTATAGGATAAATTACAAATACACCCCCTGGGGTTTTTTTAAAATATAGATTGCTTATTGTGATTTGAAAAATTACGAATACCTCATTGTTATAATTTGTTATTTAATAGAATTAACTAAAAAAATGAAATTTATAATTGCTCGTTTATAAAATAATAAAATTGCATAAATTATTAATTAAAATATATTTCTAACATCATTAAAAACTGTTAATTAACTTAAAAATTTATTAATAAAATGGGTGATTTGTTATGAAATTAGAAATTTCAGGATGTAAAATGCAATTTCTAAAACTATAAGGATGATTCATATTTTAATCAAACGTTGAAGGGTGTATTTATAATTTATCCATAATTATAATATTAACTACATATATATATATATATATATATAAAATAAAGGTACCTATCGCATATTAATTTAAAAAAAGTGAAAAAATATTTTTTAGATCACGCAAAGCAATCTCTTTATAGAAATGGCAGTAACCAAAATAGAGTTGCCGCGCGCGGTGCTAACTTTGCTTTGCTCTATGTTTTTGAAACTACGCGGAGGAATCGTCTTCTTTTCCCCTATTTTTCACCCATCCGAGAAGCAAGATAAAACCTTTTTTTCGTTCCAATGGCGGGTGGTTTCCCATACTACATGTACATCGAAGAAGACATTTACGATCAATTCCAACAAGAAGTCGATGACCCCAATGGCCTCTTTGTAGAAGACCAACTCCAGCACTCAGGTGAAGACGAATCTGAACCTGAATCCGACTACGAAGATGAAGACGAAGACGATTCAAACGAAGACGAAGAAGACGAGGTTGTCGTTCCTCCTCCTCCTCCGCCGCCTAGGGTTTTGCCGGCTTCGGAGAATGTGGGTGAAGAGATAGGAGATTGTAAGAGGAGAACAGAAGGGGCCCAAACGTCGTCGTCTCAGGGTGACGGGATTGGAGCAAGTAGCAGTGGAGGAGAGTGCAGTAGGAGCGAAATTGATGGCTTGTTTTGCCCAATTTGCATGGAAGCTTGGAGCAATGGCGGTGATCATCAAGTCTGGTGCGAAAACTCTTACTCTTCCGATTGGATTTCATTGTTTTTCTTCTTGTTTTGAAACGTGTTTAAATTCATGTTCATGTTTCAGAGTCAAAAGGGTTTAGTAACCCTAGAACAAATCTGGGTTTTGGACATGTTATTGGGTCTTCAAATCATGATGGGACTTGACCTAATTGAACAAGATTTTCCATATACCAAAAATAATTGGCTTATTGAGAACCACAAGATGGGAAATTTTTAGTCCAGTAAACCATTAGTATAAAATCATGAACTTACTCATTCTAAAAATCTCAACTTTAATGAGTAGCAAGATTACATAAGTATTTTATAAGCTGTCAGGTAGATGAAACTTTGATTTATCAAAAAAAAAAAAAAAAAACTAGGAAACTATGGAACTTTGACGAACTAAATATTCTAGGCCTAATAAAGATTCCACACAAGACTTAGTAAATATCATTTGGCCCATAATATACCTATGGTTGGAAAATTACAAAATTGGCAAATTTCACTTTACCTCATTGTGGTTTGGCCCATGTGTGGATCACCTCCTTCACATTTAGAAATAAACACATAGCCCTTATGTGGTTTATGGACTAAAGTACACTATTAGCACCGTTGACGGAAAAAGCAAAAATATCATTTAAAACCCTATATATAAGGATTAGTCCATTTTTTGGAAGATAAAGCACACATGGAGCTAGGTGTCATTTTTTTTCAAAATCTCACCAAGTCAATCTTTCATTCAAATGGGAATCATGGCCTATCTCATTTAGTGCTTGAGCTTCAAATTAGTGATGAATGGTTTGAGGATGCTAAAGTCTGACTAAAGAATTGTGTTAAAGATGTGTCACTGCCTATAATGCATGGGAGCGGGTGATAGAGAGTTGTGAGATTGCTGTGGATCAATTTCCATCTTGAATCAGATCTGGTCAGTTTCGAATTTGATTTTTAAAATTTCGATTCCATACTTGATGCGTCACAACCTCACCGTTCTCGAATCTATTCTTCATTGTGTACCAAATTGCAAATTGAAAATTATGGCTTCAAAGTTCAAACTTATGAAGCACGGGTGCAGGTATGGGTACGTTACGGGTAAGCCAATACGGCAAAATATAAAAAAAAGTTGGGTATGAGTACAGTTGGGGTACGTTGATAATAATAATAATTTTTTATGATTTATAGTTAAAATCTAACTTACAAATCAAAGTTCAAGACCATAACTAGAAAGAGAAATTACAAAACAAAATCATTCAATAATAGTATAGAGTGGCTGGTTACGAATTACCTGAATTTTTTTGAAGATGACTAAAGAAGAATAAGGGCTGTAGTGCATAAAATTCCAGCTGCTGTGGGGAAATCCCCCCGGAAATAAATGTAAAAAAAACTGATTGAAAAAAAAGGGAGAATCGAAGAAGAGGAGAGTCAAATACAAGAGGAGCTAAGGAAGCTTACCTGAATTCTCATGTGTTGGAGTTGTTGGGTTTGGGAATCTTAAGGCTTTTAGCCATTTGTTGCACACATCATTCTTGAGTTTTAATCCACTTTTTCTTTATTGTGCATGTTGCCTATTTTTCTTAGTTCCCCTCTAAATGATCCTTCAGACTCACTTTATTTGTATTTATGCATTTTTATTGAATAAAAGTTTTTTTACTTTTCTCACTTTGTACAAAATCATAGCAATGATGTTGAAAAATTTCACATCTGTTTGGCCACTTGGATAAATGCAACCATAGTTTGACTGCCTAATCACTCATGGGGGTTAACAATTGTTTTAGTTTTGGTTAGGTTTGTGTTGTGTTGATTTATTAGGTTAAATGGATCAACCGAGCACTACATGATGATATCATGCCAAGATTCCCAACCCTAACACAATAAGTTGATAAAACTTGTGCAACCGTTTCAATAAACAGATTGTGTAAAGGTTGATACAATTGTCGCTTGAGCCTAGTAACACATGACCCGCTTAAAACTATTCAACTTGTTTATTCATTATTTTTACTAAAATTCGATAGGCAAAAATTATAATAGACCATGTTGATTTATAGGCCTATGTATATGCTAAACAAGTTGGCATGTCAGTGCAACCCTAATTCTCTATTTCTGTTGGGTTCAGAGTTATGTTTTGTTGGTGGTCTCAGCCATTGCCACCAGTATTCTGAAATACTTGTTAAATTCAAATGTTGAGTGGTTAAATGTTTCTCTGTACTTTTAAAAAAAAAATGAGAATTTCATCGGTTGCTTCTTTTTCTTCCCCTCTACCCTACAGGTGATTAGAGGTATGTTTCTTCATTTTTGTCCATTCATTTAATTATATAGTTTTGTGGACTGCAGTTGTCTTCCCTGTGGCCACTTATATGGTGCATCCTGTATTAAGAAATGGTTGCAGCAACGTAAAAATTCAGGGAAGGTATTTTTTGTTATCAATAATCTCCTTAATCAGGAAAACGATCAATACATTTGTTCCTTCTTTCAATCCTCAACTTTTTTATGCACGTGTCTCCTTTTGTAGTGTCCTCAATGCAACAGGAAATGCACATTGAAGGATGTAAGAGTAATTTATGCATCACAAATTGTTGTCATTGATCACCAATTACAAAAGGTAATATATTCTCTTGCATATAGATTTTTCAGGGGGAAAAAAAGAAAGAAGAAGCTTGGGGTACCATAAGTTACATTCCAATATTATTCTCCCCTTTTTTTGGGGTTAGGTGAATGAAAATAGATGATTTTTTTTATTTGCAGAAAGTTCAATCTCTTGAAGCTAAATGCACTTCCTTTGAGAAGAAGGTAAGAGAAATTTCTGGTGTTGATATTGTTTTTTTATCCATGTTGAAGCTCCTTGCCTGTACTTTTATATATTTGTATGTAGCAGACATTGCTATTTTGCTTTTAGTGTTTGCATAAATCAGTTTATTTATTTATTTTTTGAGTGGACATGTTAATTTGACAAAATTTAAAAAATAGTGTACTACTTTAATCTTACTATTTTATTCTTTAGTAAGAAATTAGAAAATATTGAAAAACTTTAATTGTATTTATCTTAACAAATTAACAATTATCTTCTAATACTGCAAAAATTATTACAATTTCAATTTCATAATAGTTTGGATATGCGACTTAGGTTGTCCAAAAAGTATCTGATACTTTTCAAAATTAATATCAAGTATTAGATATGTATCAAATACATATTTATGAGTATTCGAGGAGTATAGTATCAGTTTCCGATATGGGTGTGATATGGATTTGACTCCCCTTTAGAAGTATCTGTGCTTCATGGATAATCACTCTAATGCTTAGTTGTACGATGCTGGGGAGGGGACAGGAGTGGGGTGGGGGAGAGATGGCATATAGAAGTTCTAAGGTTGGGAGTGTGTATATTAATTTTGTATATTAAATATTTAATATATAAATATATTCTAACAATTTTGTTTTCTTGCTTAGTTGTAATATATGTATAAATTTCCTGCTTATTGATGATAGTGTTTCTCTAAATAAATAAGTGCTATTGGAGGGCTTTTTGTTATATTTTACACTGCTGTTGATAAATTTTGCACTTTTTGTTCAGGATGAGGACTGGCACAAGAAAGAAGTTAAATGGCGGAGGAGAGAAGTTGATTTGCATCTGCAAGTGCACCAACTTACAAAGGCATGTCCAATTTTGTTAATAGCTTTCCTTTTAGGATGTGTTGAATCTTTTTCCCTGTACATCTTTGTGTAATGAGCAGTGTAATAGTACTTCCTATGTAGAAAGAAACGTGACATTTGTTGTACCATTCCATGTCTCTTGTGTGATGCTTATTGTGCCTGTTGCTGATCCTTTCTTCTTTGGCATTGATCCTAGTGATGCGTCTCTCTCTCTCTCTGCAATTATTTGTTTCTATTCCCTTGGAAGAAGCAGTTTTGCCTTTAGTTTCCTGTACACGTTATTGACCAGATTGTTCTTCTGAGTTTCTTTTTTCTGTTCATTAAGAATTTTAGTGCTTCTCATTTCTCTACTATCCTTTGTAACTTTTTGGTTGTATGTATCCAATATTGAGAGCTAATTTCTGGGCTTGAAGGATGGAGCTAATTTGCATGAGCCATATTTAATTTTCTTTAATATTTCTGTGATTACAGATAATTATACATGACAACTTGAATTCAATGGATTCTTTCAGCAGAAGGCAATCCTACCCCCCTCCCCCAAACGTTATTTCTGTTCACTTTGTAGCATATTGGTTAATATTAAGCTTTATGACTTTTCAGAGGACAAGTTATTTGGAGCGTTTATTGGGAGATGCACAAAACAGGCCATCAGGATTGTTCAGTGGAAGTCAGGGTTCTCAAGAACAAGCCATGTTTGGTAACTGTTCTTTCTAATGAAAAACCTTTGCTTGGCGGATTATACCTTGCATTATTCATTATTTTTTACATTCCTTATTTGCTCATCGAGGATCAAAACTAAAACTATGATACCATATTTCCTCATTAGTGATAAAATTTTAATTGATTTACTTGTCTTGTAGGGCATGACCTTGATTTTGGATTTGGTGGTCAAGGATCTTCAAGCAACTTTGTGTTACAGGTTTGACTGTTTTTTTTTTGTTTCTCTCTTCTGGTATAGTCTCCCTCCCCCCAAAGGGAAAAAATGTAGGGGCAGGATGAAATTAAACCTGGTGTGACTTTTTTTGTTTGTTTGTTGTAGAACTCATTTCACTACCCAACCATTGGATTGATTTTTGTTCCATGCCCCTTATGTTTTCCAATTTTTAAGATGGTCAATAATTAAAAGATTCCACATCCATGGCTCCACACTACAGTATATGATATACTAACAAATTTGAGTGCATGGACATCATTTAATCTAACAACAGGTTATGTAAAATGTGAATTCCGTTAAAAGCTATTGAGAAGTGTAAAAATTTGAATTTCTACACTAGGAATAAGAATAAAATCTGGTGTTAACATTACCTAGAGTTGAATTTTTTTTTTTTGTGTGGATAAATAGTTATCTAGAGTTGCATTTCTTTTCGTTTCACTTCTGTGTTATTTTTTTCTCCTGACTAATTATCATGAACCACTGTTAACATTTGGGTTTTAAGTTGCATTATTATTCCCCCTAGATATTGTTTAGTTTCCTCTGTAATTTTAACCCAACAATTGTAATTGTTGTAGCAAGAGTTGCAGGTGGATGGTGCTAAATTTTTTGATGTGGATGCTTCCAGTCAGATTTTTATAATTGCTCGAAGGCTGTCTGGAATGGGAGGAGTGCACGTTCTTACCAAAGTAAAGTTTTTTTTGTCCTTGATATCCAAATCGGCTTTATTGGCATGGTATGCATTTTTAATTTTCACAAACCCCTCTTCAAGTTTTTTAAAAACTAGTTTTTGCAGATGAGCTTGATAGCTCCACATGAAAGGGAAGACATTGAGCTTCCTGTCAGCACAAAAGCTGTTAGGGACCTTCGTGTAGCCCCTCATGGCAGACTTGCACTCCTGGCTTCCTTGGGAAAGAAATTGTCAGTTATCAGGTGGAGCCACTGTCCATGATATTCTTTTTGAAGCTGTTTCTTTTTGTACATTTTCTCCAATCAAAATATCTTAATTTGTTATTCCATTTTTTTCAGTACAGAAAGCAACAATGTGGTTCTTTCTTATGATTTACCGGTAAACATTCTGCCAATAACTTGTGATATTTTTTTTTTGATAAATTGCCAATAACTTGTGATATTGTTGCTTATTAATCAGTGGGTTAGATTCTAGATTAAGGTTGGTCATGCTTCTTGTCTTGTGCCACGTAGTTTTCTTTTTAGCATCTTATTGAAAATATTTCTGGTTAATTGCTTAGATTAAAGGCACTCCATGTTTACTTTGAATGAGGAATGGAGGTAAGTAATTAAAAGGATGACCCAGTGCATGAGGCTTCCTGCTCCTGGAGAGGCCAAGATGTACTAATAATATTGCTCCTAAACAAATATGATAGCATTTGGGAAACCTTTATCAACTTGTGGTTCTAGGCTAGAAAAAGGGAAAAAAAGATGCATACCATTTTAAGGCTAGAAAACTGTTTTTTCTGTGTGCATGTGAGTGTGTTGGCCCAGCCCAGTGCAACAATTGAAGATATGTCAAGTTGGAGATACTGACCCACTTGCTCTGATTTACTTGTTGATTAAATATATGGCTGGTTACAGTGTTACAATCTCCTACACTTGATTCATATATATATTTTTAATTATTTTTTGTAAATTATCGTAGTTGCTATGAAGACAGCAGGAAATCTTGTTCTGATAGCTTTTTCCCCCCCTCATTTCTCCCATTGAATTCGATATGTCCTAATTATTGTTGTATTTCCAGGCTGCTGCTTGGTCATGTTCATGGGATCTTAACAGTTCACATTATATCTACTCTGGATTACAGGTCCTACCCTCAATTGCTGTCTGATGGCAACCAAGCTGGTGTTTACGTAATTCTGATTTATACTTGTGTTTGTAAAATACATGCAGAATGGCATGCTTCTGGTGTTTGATATGCGCCAAACTTTGAAGCCCATGGAATCCTTGACTGGGTTGACATGCAACCCCATCCATACTGTGCACTCTCTTTCACCAGATTCAACTCTTCCTTCTCGTGCAAGAAGCCTCCTAACCGCCTCTTCTATTGGTCTATGTCAGTGGAACTTAGGTGGCGTTGAAGAAGGGTATTGCGCACACTGTTTTCTACCTTAACTTGATGTTTGTACTTGTCTTGCTTGTTTAGCTTTAAAGCTCTATGGATCTGGATATTTTCACTTTTCATTTGTCTTATGCGTTTACTATTTCTTTGGGAAGAGACCAAAGTGAATGAACGGTTCGCCACTGTTTTTTTGGAAATAGAGAATGAGGTGATGATAGGTTTGCTTGCCGTCACTAGCCAAATCCATCCTTTTCTCCAATGACTGTAAACTGCTACTCAACTTAGAGAAAAATTATTCTCATTAGTTTCCAAGCTGATGGAGGGAAGTGTGTTTTAGATCTTTAAGATCTAATTATTTTTTGTCGTTTTGTGGTTAGTAAGGGTTGGGGTTTCAGTGCTTATAATGGTGTATTGAGGGAATCAGGTTTGGGCTTAGTTTAATCAGGAAAAAGGACAGAATTTAGAGCTTTACTGTGTGCTGCAAACAGTAATAGGGGCCATTTGGGGTTGTCTTTATGTGCTATGATAGATCGGTAGAATGGGCTAGGCTAGTGTAGTAAGGTTTATGTTGCTGAAAACTCCTTTAAATTAATACTCTAGTGAATTGCAAGTCTAGCATAACTTTTTATAGACTTGTAAACAATCCTAAACTATAGGGATTTGACTCCTAAAACCATTTTAAATCCAACTAAAACATATATAATGACCTAATAACATCATTTGACCAGTACTATGACTTGTCTACAACTTATTATAGAAAATTTTGAAATTGTTTAGTCACTGAGTGTTAGGAAATGAACCTAACAACGTATATCAAGCTATACAAGAAAAATTAACAAATACAAATGAACTCTATGGTAAATTGTTGGCTTTTAAAATTCAATACGGTAAAGTACGCAAATGAACTATAGTCTCAACACACTGACAAAGATAAACACTCTACTTGATGCAAGTGGAAATGCGTGAGTTATACCTTTCTACGGTAGTCTGTCTGTCATGACCCGAACCCGCCCCTATGGGTTAAGGACATAACCGGCCAGTAATCCTGAGATTACCTACGGCCTCAAACCAAAACAGACGTAACTCGTCAGAGTATAGGGGCCAACGGAAGCAAAAATTTTAAACTTTGTCCATAGAGCCGTGCTTATATGCACATCAAAACAAACCATACATATGCACGTCAATAACTCACAACAAAAACATAGTACCAAAAAGTTCTGCACAACAGGATCATTCGAGTCTAAGTCAACCCATCTCAACTATATACAGATATACACAAAGTCCTCGCCCACATGACAAAATATAATACATAACAAAATGGCAAAGACGATTCTCGTACGTGAGACACAAGGGCTGACTCTCCAAAACCTTTGTTGTTTTTGACAGACTTCACTGGGGCTGGGTCTGGACCTCTCTTAGCTCACCTACAAACACATGAATGAGCGTGAGCGATAGCCCAGTGAATAATATCAAATACAGAAGTTATACAAACGATATGTAGAACAACATGCTCCAAACGGCCTTGGGCCCAATTCATATTTCTATTTAACATATATATACATAATTTAGGTCAAGTGACTGTGGTTCCAAACATACTGGCCTTTGGCCTATTTATCTTTCCATAACAAAACTGGCCCTTGGCCCATTCAGACTTTCGTTAATGTCAAAATGGCCTCTGGCCCATTCATTCATGTCAAAACGGCCTCTGGCCCATTCATTCTATTATTCAGATCGAACTGTTATTCTTGTCAAACTATTACTTATATCAAACTATTATTCGTGTCAAACTATTATTTATGTCAAACTATCACTCGTGTCAAATTGGCCTTTGGCCCATTCAGACTTTCATTCATGACAGAACGGCCTCTGGCCTATTCATTCATGTCAAAACGGCCTTTGGCCCATTCATTTGTGTCAAAACGGCCTTCGGCCCACTCATTCATGTCAAAACGACCTTCGGTCCATTTATTCATGTCAAAACGACCTTCGGTCCATTCATTTATGTCAAAACGACTTGTGGTCCATTCATTTATGTCAAAACAACCTGCGGTCCATTCATTTATGTCAAAACGACCTGCGGTTCGTTCATTTATGTCAAAACGGCCTTCGGTCCGTTCATTTATGTCAAAACGATCTGCGGTCCTTTCATTTATGTCAAAACGACCTTCGGTCCGTTCATTTATGTCAAAACGACCTGCGGTCCATTCATTTATGTCAAACTGGCTCATAGGCCTTTCATATCAAATTGACTCATAGGCCTTTATATCAGACTGGCTCTTAGGCCTTTATATCAGACTGGCTTTTAGGCCTTTCAAACTTTTTAGATCAAACTATGTCCACCATTCAAATTAATGAACTTTACAAAGCTTACATAGAAGTAGCAATTGGACAATAACATAAGTCAGATATTACTCACAGTGATCGGCTTGTGAATTTGTCCTGGAGCTTTGCCCTACACATCACATAGCACATATGGGTCACAAATAATTCAATCCGTTCTTTAATTCACATATTCCTCTTTAGGCTTCATTCTTATCCATTTAATTCAATTACAATGCTTAATGTATGCCTAAGAGTGTTTAGAAGTGAAAGGGAACGGAAAAACAGAACACAGAATGCATTTTCAGATTTTTAGAAAACAGGGTCCCCGCTCGAGCATGGACTTTCCCGCTCGAGCGGACCCTTAAGGCTTGCAAAAGTATTGGTTGCATGAAAAATACGCTCGAGCGTGTAATAGGACGCTCGAGCGGAAGGTCTGTCTAAATAGCTCCCCCGCTCGAGCGTGGCCTCCCCCGCTCGAGCGGACACCAAGTCTGCAAAAGTACTGGGAGCACGTTTTTCCCGCTTGAGCGGCCATTACCCCGCTCGAGCGGAAATCAAAATTCTGGGTTTCTCAAATTGAGTTCTTGAGCTCCCTTCCAACATTCAACCCAACATTTCTTACATTTTATGGCTCCAATTTCACATATACTTGTACTAACATGGTATAAACACCAAAACACATCATCATGGAGCTCAATTTCATGAATCAAACACATGCGTGTCCCAAATTAATTCAAACTCAACACCAATATGCTCAATTTCAAACATTCAAGCCTTACACCCTCATGATTTGTACATGCATGTGGGAGATGCTCATCATTCTCAACTTAATTGGTGGAGAGGTGATCAAAACATGAGCTTCAATTAAAATTGCACATGGATTATACATTTTTATGCTCAAACATGCAATTTCAAGGTACTTTCTTACATGCATGTGCATATAGACTATCAAATCAACAAAACCAACTCAAATTCATCGTGATCAATTCATTTTATGTTCCTCATCAACATTCAACTTGAATTCACAAAAATTACAAACTAATATGCACAAATTCACTCACCTAGGAGCCTTAATCTTCCCAATTTATGATTAAATCTTGAGTTAGCCTCCAAATTTCCAAGCCTCAAGACCAAAATTGTCCAATTCTTCTCTCCCTCTCTCTATAACCGGCCCTCTCTCTAACCTTGAGTTCAAATCAGCCAAATGAAGCAAAGAAGAGAGAATAGAGGGTGTAGTGTCCTCACACAACAAATTCCACTAATGCCAATATAATAGTAATAATGTAATTGGGCACCAATTCATTAATTTAATCAATTTAATCTGACCCAAATCAATTTTCAATTAAATTTCACCGTAGGCTCTAAAAATTATGCCAATCACAATGGCGTAATCAATTTCGGATTCTGTGGCCGATAAGGCCTTCAATTTAATTTCCAAAGTAGATAATCAGACAGATATTCCTACGGTGAACAGATAGAAATTCAAAATCGTATATTTTCACACAATGGCACACAAAATCATATTAAACACATAATCATACTCATAATAAAGGCCAATTAGCACAATACGGAACGAGGTTATCACACTGTCTGTCTGAGCTCTGAACAAAAGCTTGAATTCAATTCTCTGATGATGCTTTACTACAGAACATACTTAAGACTCAACTAAGCTTAAAGTAAAAAAAAAAAACTATGAACACATTATTGGGATGTTATTGCTAATACAAAAATGGCTAAGGGGTACTTGTATATATTGTAAAGTTTTCCTCACAGTCAGTTAAGTAGCTGTTGTTTTTGCTACTTTGGAAACATGGGACCATGGATGTCATCTCTCTCCGGAGCACCCTCCATTATGTCCTTTCTGGCTGTGTACAAGCATTCCTGTTCATCATTTATTTATTTTTAATGCTCTGTTGCATTTGGGGATCTCCTCTACTTGATTGATTTTTTATACCTGCAAACTAAGAAGCACGGACACTTCTAAGAAGGTAATGTATCCGTGTCGGACACCGACATTCTTTGGACACTTTCCCGACACGTGTCCGATACTCTTTAAAACGTGTCCTATTTTTTAAAGACCCGAACACTATTTGGACACTTGGAGGATACACGTGTATCTCTTAAACACACATGTCTATCGATTAGACACATGTGAAACCAATTATAAATTTGAACAAAACAACTTAAGATACAATAATAAAACAAAAATCATATAAATTCATACGAATTATTGTCATATTTAATATTTTTATTATCTTTGAATGATATATTCATATATATAACATATAATAAATATATAAAATTATATATTTCATGGTGTCCCCCGCGTGTCGTGTCCTACATTTTTTGAAAATTAGCGTGTCGGCGTGTCCGTGTCGTGTCACGTGTCCGTGTCCATGCTTCTTAGCCTGCAAACAAAAATTAGCCACAAAACATTGAATCAGTTTTTATGGGATGGTTGAGGTTTAAATGCTCCATATGAGGTGATCTGAAGGGCGTCATTTCTTTTGATTAAATTGTTAGAACCAAGTATTGAATATCGCCAATAATTTTTGTGAAGCCATTTAAGATTTAGTGACTTTTTGATACAAGAGCAGTTATATGCTATGTTTTTATATATGACTATACATTGGAAAATACCCTTTTTTTATTGCTGATTCCTCAAAGTTAGATGTTATGGAAAGCAATAATGTCAAAAATCTATCATATGTTTTGTTTTATGTTTTATGTGGGTATGTTCTGACTATTTATTTGACTATAAAAAATAAAAAAATTGTTCTGACTATTTATTGTCTTTTGTGTTAGGCCATTTCTGGTTCCTGAATCAGAGAATCAAGGAGTTTGTATAGGTCTTGCTTATTGTCCAAGCAATAATCACATTGTTGCTTCCTTCCGTCCCAAAGTTGAGATGTCTAATGATATGGCTGTTTCTCAACCTTCACTTACTGCTGCCTCCTCTCTTATGGGGCAAGGAATACAGGGCTCCAATATTCTCTTCAAGAGTTTGGGTAACAGACGTTTTCAAAAGTTAGGATCTACATATATGACTGTAAATGATATACGACTGCCAAAATCTGCAATTGTAGACGGACAGAATCACAACCCACAATTTGCTTACGGCAGTGAAGTAGCATGTGAATTAGTTTTGCAAGAGTTGCCATCGTTTATGGATGTTCAGCGTCTCAAAACTCAGAAGCATCCTATTCGAGACGTGAAATACACACATGACTTAAGCTCAGGATTGCTTAGTTGTTTAAGTGAGGACATATTGCAACTTTTCTCCTCCAAGACCTTGTGAAAAGGTAATACTCTGTTTAAACTATATTTGTCAACGACACACACACATGCACTATATCCTTCTTTGATTTGCAACAAATACTGTGTTCGGAATTTTATGTGTGCATGCACAGGCATGTATGCATATCATGTCCTGTGTATGCTTGAGGATCTCCCATGATTAGTGTTAACACATTGTCAATATGTTTCTGTAACATGATATCAGAATGGTTTTATGCTATGTTGATGAGGGTAAGGGCATAGTACATAAAAAATACATGACATATATAAATATGATACCAGATACAGTAGCAATGTGCAAGAAGCATGGGTTATCTTATCATGTCTAATGTCAATCAACAAACATATTTTGTCAGTATAGTCTTTAATTGGACTTACAGAGACTAGTGATTTAGTTGTCAGATATGGCAATCCCTTTTAAATGGAGAAGAGTCAAATAACTGCACTCTCTAATCTAGGAAAATAACGGCACATTTTTTTTAGAGGAATCTTGATTTTGGAAGCATCTGGACACTTTTAATTGAGAAGAAACTTTTCAGCATTATAATATATGTGTGTATTTATGTACACGTATGAACATAGATAATTTTTTTTCAAATACTAAAGAAAACCAATCTAATTCCTCCCATGACTTCTGCAAAACTCAGTGGTGTTTTGATCTTCCATGTAATTAAGATAAGTCCGTTTGGTTTTCCTTAGCATTTGAAAAGAGCTTATTGTCTTACAGTGACAGTTATTTGGTAAGAATATTTTTTTGTTGCATGTATAGTGTCAAATTCAGTTTTTTTTTTTTTTTTATTATATATTTATATTGGTGTCATCAATTCTATTATTGTTTTTGATGATGGTTTGGCTTTGACAGTGAACTTGAAGAGTACGTTTCTTCTCATTCATACAGCCATGGGAACGATTTTAGTTTACCATGGTTTATCCAAATTTTTGGTTCTGTTAGGAGCTCTCCATTAGTTTGTGTCAATAACTGAATGCCAATCGGTCCTTGTGCCTTACTAGTGCTATATTTTATTGCAGGTAGCAGTATGATGGGCAAGCAACTGACTTACATGTGCGCCTTTATTGATTTTACTTGCCATATTTGGGTCCACATCACTGGCGAAAAGTGTATATTATAGCAAGGTTTGATTGCACTTACATGTGATGTAGCATACTAGTAAGATTGGTACAACTTTCTTTTATTTACCTTTTATTTTTGCTGATAAGTTATCAAGTGGTTAAATATTGTTTTGGGTAGCTGTTAGGTAGTTAAATTTGATTATCCAGAGGTGTAATCTGCAAGATGGTCCTATGTATAGCAAGCGACTTCATCGTTAATAATATTTCTTAGTGCACATGATTTACATGATCATATTTACATTGTACAAAGATGTGTTGATTTTGTTCTAGGTATAGTTGGTTCAATGATGTTGATTTTGAATCAAAGGTACAAACTAGATTTAACAGGGATCACTTCCTGGCAACATTTCCCTGGAAGAAACTTGAATTTTTGTGGGACTCATAAAATTCCATAATTTTTGTTCATTTTTTCTTTTCCCGACTGCCATTCAAGTCTGGATTGTTATTTTTGAGGTTATTGCCGTGTTGTGAACTTGTTTTTCCTTCAGCCTTGTTTCATTGAGAGTTCAGCGGAGAACTTTTATCTGTCAAAGATGGTATTTTATTCCAAACAAGAAAGTGCAAAACTGTAATGTCATTTTCTGTGGGAGTTGAATTGAACTGTTGATGCACAGCCTAGTTAATGTAAGATTCACACCGAGATTGCCAAATCATTAGAATTTTATTAGGAGATGTTTTAATTATATTGTCGTACTTTTTGATTTTGAAATTTTTAGAATTTTATAGATGAAATCTTGGGCGTAAGTTGTTATTATAGAGTGTTTTGGAAAGATGATTAAAAGTTAATTTTTGGTTTTTAACCAAACTTTTTGACTTTTTTGAAAAGTGATTTAGAAAGCTAGTAAAATGTTATTTTTTGACTTTTTGAGTTAATATTTATTTATGATATCTCATCATTATAAAATGTCTAAATTATTTCCACCCAAATTAAGAAATTTGCCCTCAAGTTGTAAACACGGAGGACAGTCTTGTAATTTCAACAACTTTTAGACGAAACTATGATCTGGTATTTTCAACAGCTTCCAAAATGAGTTTTCATACAAAAAAAGTTGTGAACATAAGTTGATTTTTAACTTATAAATTAAGCTTCTTCTCCCTCACTCAAAGAATAAGTTGATTTTTGACTTACAAAAAGTTATAATCTATATTGTTAAACTGAATCAAACACATCAAAATAATTTAAATTAAGCTGAAAGCTGAAATAAGCTGAAAATAAGTTTTACCAAACAGGGCCAAAACGCTAAAACCTGGCTTATAATCGCTTACCCAAATCAAGCCTACATTAGGTAGTGGTAATTTTAAAAGTTAATTACTCCTTCATTTCGTCTCAAAATAATAGTCTCTTTGAAGAAATTGAACTTATTTTAATAGTACAATTATTGTACTTTAAAAAAAATTTAATTTTTTAAAATTATCCTTTGATAGTACTTTTTTTGTGTGGAGAATATCAATTGTTATAATTATACTTTTTGTATTGTTAATGAATTCAAAAGGACAAAATAAAAAATTTATATTATTTTAGCTCTTGATTTTTGAAAAAGGATTAATATTTTGGAATAATAAAAAATAAAATAAGAGGTTAATATTTTGAAACGGAGAGTACTTTTATTAGGTTTTGTTTCATTTTGTTTCAATGATTTTTTGTTTTTTTACCGTGTAGTTTGGTGAGCAACTCCCACACCAATACACGAACAAGTATATTCTGTATTTTGTTTAATCACCTTGTATTCTAGCAATACTCTTTTGCTTTTAAAAGTAAATTTTCTAGCATCCAAGGCTCTCGAAGTATAAATATAGCTAGCTAATAGAGGATGACCCGAAATGTTTAGTGTGTTGGATCTCCATTTTGTGATAAGGTGAGGTAAAATGTTTAAAATGCTTTAACTCTGTGTTAGGATAATAAATT
Source organism: Camellia japonica (assembly GCA_030407325.1). NCBI lineage: Eukaryota > Viridiplantae > Streptophyta > Magnoliopsida > Ericales > Theaceae > Camellia > Camellia japonica. The sequence goes on along the minus strand of JAPPVO010000016.1, from coordinate 22,660,925 downwards.
GAGCAGAGATTTTTTTTTAAAAAAAGGGAAGAGACGGTAGAAATTGAGAAAAAAAAAATCATATTTCATTCATATTTTTTTTTATAAAATTCTTATTCAAATTGATAATTCAAACACAATCTAAATGTCTTTTTTATTGGAGATGTTTGCACATGTTAGTATTAGGGTTGCAACTCGGACAGGTTCAGTCGAATTGAGAGACTGTCCAAGTCCAACTCAAGTTGTGTTGAGACCTGTTCAGGCTCGCTTAGGCTCGAATTGTAACTCGAGATTATCTGTCCAAGCCCGACCCGAGTTACACCTAAGTTGACCGAATTGCTCGAATTGTAAATGAATTTCAGTTTTTTTGTTTTGTTTTGTTTTTTGTTTTTTTGTTTTTGTAGCTACATTATTAAATTATTAAAATTTGACTCTATTTACAAATTTTTTTTTTATAAAAAATCATTAATACCATTAAAACAAATAATTTATATAATGTAAGAGAGATACCGTTATAGTAATTTTTACAATTTATGAGTCAAAAATTAAAAAAGTAAAATTTTATATTATTTGTATATATAATAATATATGTTCAATATGATTTAATAATCTAAATTACTTTAATATCATGTAATGGCTAATAATTTATATTTATATTTATATTTAATATTTAATATTTTTATATATCTACATATGTATAATTCGGGTTTCGGGTTGCTCGGATTATTTGAGTCTTTGCCCAACCTTGCCCAAACTTAATTCGGGCTTTTGAATTTTTGCTCAAACCCGTAGCGAATTTGAAAATATCTTGTTCAACTTTTAAAAATATTCGGGCTGAGTTCGGGTTGAGTCCGCTCAAGTTACACCCCTAGTTAGTATAAAGACGTAAATTTAGTTAAAAGTTTAAACAAAATGATTTTTGGGATGTTTTGTTGTGTTTATAGATCTTGAATTTGTATTAAAAAACAAATAGAAGAAAAAGACAAGGGAAAAAAATATAATTGGCCCTTGTGTATGATATTTATATTTCAATCTTTCCCCTTCTAATTTCTTTTGCAGAAAAAATATTATTAGAAAAAATATTTAGTTTGATTTTTAGAAACTTATTTTAGAATTTTTTTTTTCTCTAAAATACTAAAAATTAGTTTTGTGAAAAAAAAAAAGCTTACTATTTTTATATAGTTTTATCTTGTAAGAAGGATGAAATAATTTAAAAAAATTGAAAAATATATTTGTGATATTAATTTTTGTCAAACTATTTTTTATTTAAAAAAGAACCTAAAAAATCCGACCTGCCGGATTCGAACCAGCGACCTAAGGATTTTCTGCTAGGATTACCCACTACAGTCCTCCGCTCTACCAACTGAGCTAAGGTCGGCTTTATGCAAATTGCTATGACATATAATTATATACTAATATGTTTATAGGTTCTTTGGTTTCATAAAATTGATCCATTTTTGAAATGCAAATCAAATTAAATGTTGCCATATCTACTTGCAGACTATAGCTCCGTTTGGGAAGTGAGTTAACTTTTTAGTTTTTTGGCTATTTTAGCCTAGAACTAAAAATCCGAGTTTGGGAAAGGCTTTTGAGTTTTTTGTGAGAGAAAGAATGTAATGATTATGAGTTGGATATGATGTTTTGTCTTATTGGGTTAAAAAACTTATTTTATTTTTTGTGACTATTTTAGCCAAAAAAGCCCCTAAACCAACTTTCCAAACGGAGCTATAAGTTAAAACAATTAAATTTTCACGCTAAAAAATTATGATATCAAGTTTAGGTTAATTATAATTGAATTAGTTATGCGATTTAAACCTTTCTATTTTCGTAATCAGCTCCGATTGGTCCCCCGAAATCCCCTCCCCCGAAACCCCCGAATTTCCATAACAGGTAAAAAAAAAAGAAAAAAAAGAAAAAAGAAAAAAAAAAAGAAAACAGTTTCCATAAAAGGAAATTAGGGGGATTAGGGAGACTTTTTTTTGAGGTCCAAAACATTTTTGTTTCGCAATTAAGATGTTCCAATTCTAATTTCGAAGCATCATCAATACGCTTTTAGACTAATCTCGATATAAGATATTCAATGTACATGTCATCTTTTTTAAAATCGTCACCTATGTGTCTATTTGAGAGAGGAAATAGTGACGGATTTGAAACCTCGACCAATAGCCACCAGTAAGACAAATATGGAAGTGGCCACCCTATGAACCATAAGAAAGGCCCACTATTTGTTCTCTAATTGGTAATTCAAGGGTCATTTCTATAGCAAGTCTTCAATTAAAAAAAGCTTAGAAAGGCTCTTTTATTTTATATATATATATATATATATATTTTAAAAAAAGACAAAGAAAAAGAAAAGGTTTCTGTTGTATCAAAAATACTTTTTCCCACTTAATATGGTTTTGTTTTTGAAATTAATTATTATTGTTTATTTATATTTTTTGATAGAATTATTTCTCACCTTTAATATTGTCCAAATTATATATATAAAAAAAGAAATAGACTAGAAGAATAATTTGGAGGTATACCAACAAGCATCCTTTCTCTGCTTGCCTAGGCTTTTATGTGGGCCTGCCTTATAATCATGGATGACATGGGTCATTCCATACATTGTTTGGCAAGGATGTTTGGGATTATTTTAGTCACAAAAGACAAAATAGGTTATTTTAGTCACAACAAATAAAACATTACATCTAACTCATAATCATTACATTCTTCTCTCACAAAAAAAATAAAAAAAGTCAAAAAATTCTTCCCAAACCAAACTTTTTAATCCAAACTAAAATAATAAAAAAAATTCAAAAAATCAACCCCTTTGCAAACGGAGGCTAAGACAAATGGATGTAATTGGGCCCATTGTTGACATGACATGGCATAAATTGGGGACAATGTTACTATGTCCCACCATCATAAATGTTATGCAGTGTGACAAATGGTGACTTGAAAAAGTAAGCATTAGCAAAGAGGTTGATGATATGAAATTTGATAAATCACAATTTAATAGTGAGTATTTCCAAAATAATTGTAATTATCAAATATTAGAATAAAATAAATTTGTTCAATTATTTGACAAGTGAGTTGACATTATCTTTCAATGTAATTGATTTTTCTATTGAAATTTATTGCTTTAATTGAGATCTAAATTAATTAACTTCAATAAAAAAAATTAATCACATAAAATAATTATATCGACTCACTTATTAAGTGAATCGCTAAACTTTAATCTAAGTGAGAAAAACTCTTGTATGCCTATGGTTTTTCATGAGAATTGACAAATTGACTTCTTTTGTATTTGAATGGTGGGAATAAGATCCCATAGCAGTGAGCTTGTATTTGAACAATAGGTGAATAAAATGAGATTTGTACTAAAACTCATATTCTCAGTATAAAAAAAATAAACAAATAAAAAATTTGTTCTATGTTCGTCCTAACATGGGTTGTTTATGAAAATTCAGTAATTGACTTCTTTTTTTATGTTGGTATTTGAATAGAAGGAATAAGATAAAAAAAAATCTTCAACGTGTAACAGTGAAATTCAAATCCAAACCTCACGTGATTAATCCACCAAATCAACCTTTATATTTGAATGGAATTGTGGTAAGATGATTTGCCATGCTAGATGATACCATTTCATCATTATATCCTCACAAAATTCCAAAATGAAAAAAAAAGAAAAGAAAAAAAAAAAAAAAGGGATGAAAGAGAAATAAGATTTGGCCTTGTGCTTTAGCCACATATCTAATTATTGTTTGGAAACAATTCCATTTTTGTCATCATATTTGAAGTTTCAAAAGCTCCCCCCACCAAAGATCCCATTTGTTTCACCTAAGGCATGGAGATTAAAAAATATATATATGTGAGTCGTTTTTTGATCACACTGCCAAAGAGATATTCAGCTGGAGAATACCGGCAGAATAGATCAAGCCCGAACGACCTGTCACAGAATGAAGAGATTCCGGCGGTGGTTCGTCCACCCAAGGGCACTCCGACGATCAAGTCAGTTATCTCTCAAAGATAGTAAAAGTGCTTAACTCACTATTCAGAATACAAAAAGCGTACCTTAGACCCACGAGGGTGCCTTACTTTTATAACCAACACTGACTTAATCCCTGTAAAAGCTTAGCTTCAATGGATTTTGGCTCAATGCCTATCCAGGACTCTCAAATAGATAAAGATAAACTCCCAAAGAGCTTTATTCTTATCTAGGCTAAAGTCCTCTCTCATTTTAGGACTCTTATAATTTATCCGCTCATCTCGGATTCCAGTATCTTCGCAGATAACCTCGGCCTAGCCGAGATTGCCTTGGCGTCAAGTCAAGGACACGTGGCACCTCGGTCACGTGTTGCTATCCAAAAAATATGTTCCCACAACTGCCCCCTGGGTTCTATTACCTCGGCATCCTGAGGTGATGGAACGTATATCATTTGAACCCATAGCACGTCGGCTAAATTTGCTCTATCATTTGTTACCGAGGTCATTATTTGTCGACTCCATATGACCAAGACCTGTAATCTGTTTTCACCAATACTTTAGAACCAGTTAACCAAGTTTGTTCAAGTTATTTAGCCAAGATCGTCCCCTAGCCGAGGTCTTTGCTTTATTAAATCAAGGACTCCAAGAGTTTCATCACGCGTATGAGCTGTCATGCATGGTATTTCAACCGTTTTTGCCACGCGTCCCTTTCCTACTGAACCGTATCTGATACGCGCTATCAAGTCGTGTCACATTTGAGTGCCTCGCCTGACAGGCACGTCGTCCAAGGCTCATTCAATACCATTTTGCCGTTTTCTCTGTGTTTTGACAAAAAACCCTTTCCCACTTTCCGTCTTTTCACTTTACATCTTTGATTTTGCACAAATTTTCTCTCTCTAATTCTCTTTCTCCCAAACCGCCATTATCGTCTTCTCAAAGCTCTCTGCAACTACTTCGTTTGTCTCCTCCGGCGAAACACTCACCGTCTTGCTACTCGTACTACCTGCTGTAACATGCCCGCGGGGGGACCTCGCTACAGCTCGGACTCGATTGTTGTCACGGTTCTTAATCTGAACCAAAGAGTCCAAATCCGGCAAATCGTTTTGAGAAAACAGATTTTTAGAAAAGAAGTGCCAAACATGGACTACTTTGCCAGATATAGAGTCGCCACCTAAATATTTTATTTTTGGGAAATTTAGGAAACCCTGACTCGTTTGCCTAAGGCCACGTGTCCGTCATCACCAAAGTTGCCTCGGCTCGGGAACTTGGGTACGATTGGGGAAGGTCACTTCGTGAGCACCCCCGCTCGCCCGATCAAAGATCGGCCTCTACTAACCATGATATCTAGTTTTGAAAACATTATGCGTTCTTATTCCGGTTATTAGCCTAGATTTACTATGTGATGCGCACAGCATACAAGTATAGACTGGATCTCCTGAATTGGAACAAAACATTTCCTGTTTGTTTTTTAAAGCGGTTTGCTACTCGCAAGTAGGCTTAAAATGCGGATTTTGCCACCCTCGGGTGGGCTTAGAAAATATGGTTTTGCCACAATCTAGTGGGCTTAAAACTCACAGTCGATGATTTGTCCCAATCCAAATAACCCAACCTTCACCCATAGGCATTCAGGCAGTTATATCACATAAGCAAATAGCCTCATGGCAAGCATGCTATCATGGCAGTCACTCACACGCATGCAAGGATGCTAAAGCATAAAACTCACCGAGTACTCCAAGCCAAAACAGAAACTGATTAGAAATCATGCATGATCCTAATTATACAGAAGTGCCTAATGCAACACATGCAATAATGCAATTATAACAGGCTCGGCTATTCTAAACATGGCATATGGAATGCTATAGCTAACATGTATTCAACTCGGAATTGAAATACAAATGTAGTTAGTATGATGCGTCGAGCCCGGTGCATGCAAAACAGATGAATGAATGCAGACATGCTATCATACTGTATGCTAATTGAAACATGCCCTAATCTAACCATCATAAGCAGGTAAATAAAAGGGAGAAAGACGTGGGGTTGGAAGACATACATCGCACGCACGCACACTTATTACAATTATGCCCTCGCACAGAGGGTCCGAATAAATAATACAGTCCCAAATGAATAGTACAGTCCCAATAAATAATACAGTCCAAATATGTATACAAAACCCTAATTAATTAACAAATTAACTAAGGAAAGCAATAAACTAGCATGCAAGCTAGGGACTGCCTTGACTCTCCTCCAGATGGCGAATGATGCATGCTCGGGTTGCCTTTGCGCGGAAATCCACTGCGATGCCTCAATTAGCCTCTGTTTGTGATTATTCTTAGAATGCGTGCCAAGCTTTGGAAGGCTGCTGATTCTTGTTTTGCTGCAACAGAGAGCAATAAAGGGGCATGGCAATGTATTTTCACAAATGTATGCATGTCTCGATCCTTGTGCCACCAATCACGCATCTCGATGCATGATGGCCGAGGAGTCGAATTGCACAACTCGATGTGAAATGAATGCACATGAAAACACCACAAGACCTAACTCCATCATGGATGATCCGGAGTGTCGGTGACTGGGGAATTGAGACACGTTTCGTCACTCGGAGTACAAAACGTACCTCGTTTTCCGTGCTCGGGCTAACTCCTATCCCGAACACAATGCAATATGCATGACATGCATGGATGCAACTAAGATACAACCTAACATGCACAATGCTATGAAATGGCATACACAATGCGCTAACATACAGCCTAGCATACACAATGCTATGGAATGAAATGGCATACACAATGCATAATGGACTTACACCAACACAAGTGGACCTCAGCCACACTCACATAGGAGGCCATTAGATGAAAATGAGACACTCGAAATGCGTGTACGCGTGCACGCAAACCGAGGACCAAACCTAGGGCACGAATGCCACTCTACCAAAGCATGGTAAGGCATGGAACATGATATGAAAACAAGCAAATTTCAGCGCTAAAATATGATGCAAAACAGCGCCGAAACATGGAAACATGGCACCCGATGCATGAAATGAGACTCGAAACTCGAAATTAGGTACATGGAATGACCTCTGGCTATGCAAAGCATGCGTTATTTGAAAATAAAGTATGAAGACAGAATCAAGACAGTCCCAAAACAAGCATATTTACAGTTTTAAGCAAGGCCAAACAGTGAACACAAATAGGACCAAGCTAGCATGCAAAAATGGCCCCGTAAGAGAGATAATGAAGCAAGTAGAAGCTTCTGGCCCTAAATGGCCAAGAGCCCTTCAACAAAGTTGAAGAAGGGCTCAAAATGAAGCACTTTACAGTTTACAACAAGCCACGAAAACAAACACAAGTATGGCTAAACTATTATGCAAGAAATGGGCCAAAAGGGAGACAAAGAAGCAAGTGATGGTTTCTGGCCTCAAACAGGGGAGGGCCCTTCAACAAAGTTGAAGAGGGGCCCAAAAAATGGTATTTTACAGTTAGTGACCAAACCCAAAACAGTGCACATGCAAGCTTAAAATACTATGCAAAATAAGGCCTAAAAAAAGGTTTAAACACAAAGAGCAAAAAGGGAGCTTCAAACAGCAAAAGTATTTTGATCAAACATGAATAAGGGGTCAAAATAAGGCTATTTACAGTTTGGACTAGAGCCCAAAAATACAAGAACAAGGGGCTAACAAAACATGCAAAAATAAGGCCAAAAGAGGGATAAAGAGGCAAGTGACAAAAGGAAGCCTCAAACAGTGAAGAGCCCTTCAACAATGTTGAAGAAGGGCTCAAAATAAGCCACTTTTCACTTTGTAACCAAGCTCAAAAAAATTTACAAATGAGCCTAAAATACTATGCAAGAAAGAGGCATACAAGAGAGGTAAAGAAGCAAATGTAAAAAGGAAGCCTCAAACAGGGAGAGGCCCTTAAACAAACATGAAAAGGAGCTCAAAATAATGCTATTTATAGTTTGGGTCGGAGCCCAAATATGCAAGCAAGTATAGCTTAGATTGTATGCAAAAATAGGGCCAAAAAGAGGAGAAGAAGACTTACCCTTGAAGAACCAATCTTTGACAGCCTTTGGACCAAGTTTGGGTGCTCCTAAGCTCTGAAAAACAGCCTCAAGTTGCTGGTGTGGAGTATGGAGGCCTTGTGCTATGAGGTGTAGTGTAAAATGGTGTAGGATTTGAAGAGTTTTGGTGCTTGGAGTAGAGAGGGAGAGAGATTTGATGTAAGAGGCTTAAACCAAAATTTCTAATCTCTAAAACTGAAGGGGAGGGGCTGGTTTTATAGGCAAAGAGTGGAGGAAAAGGGGGGAAAAATGGGGGGGAGATTCAAATTCAATTTTTCCCCCCAAAAGGCCAAACCCTCGGACATGGGTGAAGTGCAGAACAAAATACAGGGCTGGAATGCACTTGGGACAAGGATCATGGCCGGCCAACTCAAAAGGGCAAAAAAGGTCATCCACCAGGTAAGTGGCCAGCCACCCCCTAGGATGAAGCCCCAGAAGTTAGCTTTCCAATGCCGCAAACCTTGCATCAAAATTCCTCCTGTGGAAAAAGTTATGCCAGTTTCCGTGAAGCCGCGCAGATTCGGTCCAACCGGACTTCAACCAACCATATCTCCTCCCCCCGGACCTGGACTTAGGAGATTCTTGAGTGCAAAATGAAGCCTCGGAAGTAAGCTTTCCAATGGTGGTGGCCTCATATCTTAATTCCTCTTGTGCAAAGAGTTATGCCCATTTCGGTGAAGCCGCGCAGATTTTTCTCCTTCCCGGATTCATGCTGAACCACTTTGGACTCAAAAAAAGTTGGCTTTTCAGCAAAATTGCTGGCCTCCCACCCTCCTACAAGCTTTATAACAATGAAAATAAGGTCCCTGCCAAAAATGGACCAAGACGGATGCAAAACGAAGGTTCGGGGGCCAAAACACGCAGTTCGGGGCCCCGAAAACAGGCTGTTAGGCACTAGAAGTGGTGTTCGACCACGAAGTTGGTCTTTCGGACCACAGTGTCCCTCAAAAGGAAGGAAATAAGGTATGTGCCAAAAATCGGAGCAAACGGAGGTGGTTAAGCGGTCCAGAACCGAGGCACACGGCCAACGGCTCCGAAAAACCGGAAACCGGGCTCCAAACGGGCAAAATGGCCTACGACCACGAAACGTAGCCTACGGCCACTGAGAGATGATCTACGAGACTTCTCCCTCCCTTCGGGAAGAGAAAACAGAGAAAACAGAGCCTGGTTCGCAAACCGAGGCAAGGCATGAAAGAGTCCGGAAGTCCGGAGGCAAGGCTCGCAGCCGAGACTCTGAAACCTCTGAACGAGCATGATATGCAACATCACCAAGCGCTCAATCGGTGACGTCTGAGTCTTAAGGTCGGTCAAAAATGGGGTGTCTACACCTGCGTTCAACTCCGGCCTCACATTCTCTGGTAAGCCACTGCTTCTCCTCTAATCAATCTGTGTTTTCCTTCAAATTTTTGCTATGTTTGTATACGACCATTGCAAATCTGTTCATGCTCTTTATTTTCCATCTGTTTTCATGATTTTGATTTTGTATAATCGTGTTTGCTTACATACACACACACATACACACATGTCATCATACACTTTGACGTTCTTGTTAGCTTGTCACTGTTCTTGTTCTTGTGCACATCTGTATTTCATGCAATGTTCTTGAACCCCTTCTGTTTTTCTTAAGTCTGAATCTCTATTCTTCTTTGTTTTCTTGTTGTTTTTTTCCAGATTCGTGCCTTTAATCCTCCTGTTTTATTAACTTTAGGATTGGGATTTGCTTTAGAACTCCAAACTCTAGGAAAAATTGAAACAAATTCCATTCAGATCCTAAAAAACCCTTGCCCCAACATACGTTTAGGTTTTGTCGAGGTCCTTAAAACCTTAACAAACCACTTCCTTTTGCAATCCAACACTTTTTCCCCTTAAGCCAACGTCATGGGTATGTGGAGGTGGAAGGTAGACACCCCAATTAAGCTAGAATACTTCAGGCAGGAGTCCGCCATCCCTGCCGATGTCCACCTCAGGCTAGCTGGGGAGGAGGACTCCATCATGCCTAAGGACGACTCCATGCCCTTTCCAGTCGTAGCCTTCGTAGAATGTGGACTTATACTTCCTCTCGATATTCTCTTCTGAGAAGTCCTACACTACTACAAACTAAACCCAATGCAGCTTGCCATTAACTCCTACCGAGTTATCAATGGTATAATTGCCTTAGCCAAAATAGAGAATACTAGGGTTACCCTTGCTGACATCCAGTACTGCTATACCATGTGCGGCCTTAAGTTAGAAAAAGGCTATATTTACTACCTTAAGCCGAGATCAACAGAATGCAAAATCATTGCCGACCTCCCTGATTCCAACAAGGGTGCCGGGGACGATTATTTCATCGCCTCGGGCAACTGGGAGTTCCTTCCAAATGACGATCTCCACTTCTACCCTTTAAGCCGTACACTGTTCAGAGAGGGAGATGGTAAGAGCTAAATGTTACTTTTTCTTCCTTTCAAGTCTTTTTTCTTGGATATTTTTGTATGTTCTAACGTCTGTTTGGTTTCATTTTGCAGTTCTTCCTCAGCCCCCAAAGGACTTTCGCAAAAACTTCTTTCTCAATAAAGATTTGAAGAAGTTGCTGGACTTGCCTGTTAATCAGCGCAAGGCTCCTTTGTTGCTCGACTTTATCCCAACGTACAAATCTGTACTTCCCGACGTCCCAAGAAAAAGGAAAAGCAAGCCTCCTCCATCAGCAACAACTCCTCAAGCCGAATCATCAAGGCCTGACCAAGGATCAACATCTGGTCCTGTGGAACAACCATCAACCTTTGCTCCATAACTAATCCCACCTTCCCAACACCAACGCCGACGTCGAGCTCCACTGCAAGCTCCAGCAAGCAGGACTCGAAGCCGAAGTGCTGAGGCGTCATCTTTCGACCCAGCAAATCCACCAACAGCTCTTCTAGCAATCCATTTTGGCACAAGGGTCACCGTCGCCGCCTCAGCTGACGAGATGGGTCGTAAGAAGGCCGTTGCTGATGATCTTCTGGCTGACATCCCCAACATTGTTACCGTTCAATCTTCACCATCCCAGTCTCAGCCAAAGCCAAAGCTAAAAAGGCTGAAGAAAGCCCAACCCAAGGCAACGGTGACTTAGATTGACACTGAGGACACCTTGCCAATTTCAAAACTGGCCAAAAGCGAGAAGACCTCCTTCGCCACCGAGAAGAGGCCCGCCGAGGCCGAGCCCTCCGACTCCACCAGGTCAAAGAGGCCGAGGTCGGGGTCTGCTACAACCTCGGGGTCCCTAAAATCAGATGCCCCATGGGTCCCTCCAATTACAATCGAGGACAAGCCAGTTAGAGCCGGCAACAGCGCGACTGATATCGAAGTCGGTGTTGCCCTCTCGACTGCCTTGCTCCTCCTAAAAGACCTCAAACGCAACGCCGAGGTCAGCGAATATGAAAACTTTGCTATGATGTTGCAGCATTCCGTTTAAGTAAGCCCCTAACACTTGGTATTTTTCATCATCTGCTTTTCCATGCTTAGAGAATTTTACTAACTTTTGTTTTGTTCATTTCTTCTAAGCAATCCAGCGCGCCCACTTCTTCGCGATGCAGGCTTTCGACATCAAGAAGGAGTTGGTCAATAAAACCAAGGAGGCTGCTAATTTGTTGAAGACCGTCAACAGAGCCGAGGCCAAGATGAAGACTTTGATGGATCAGGCCAAGGCGGCGAAGAAGGCCCAAGACGAGGTCGAAGAAAGGGCTGGCGCTGCTGAGGCCATTGCTAAGGTGCATGAAGCTGAGAAAAAAGAGGCCGAGGCAAAGACCGCCAAAGCCCAAGCCGAGCTTATTGCTGCCTTGGCCACAAAGGACGCCGAGATAAAAGCGGCCGACGAGAAGGCATACGCCGAGGGGGCAGCCAACGTCCGTGAAGACTATAAAAAGCAAGTGAAGCAGGCATGCAACAAGGGTTTCACCCTTGGTTGGATGGCTGCTTTAAAAGAGTTGGCTGTCCCCGAGGATTCTCCTCTCAACAATGCTAGCAACCTTGTCCTGCCATTCCCTCCCTCTCCAAGCCAGTCCGAGGACGAAGCTGAGTCCGAGAAGAACGAAGAAGCTGCTGGGGCCAAGTCCCCGACTCTGAATGGGCAAGTCTTAGACTTGACTCAGGATGAGGAAGATGAGGTCCAAAAGACCACTTCTGAGGTTAAGGTCGAGGCTGCCAACAAAAGTATTGATGATACACTTCGTGAAATCGACGCCGAGGTCCAAGTCGACAAATCTGCCCAGTTGTCTGCCGAGGCTGACACAACGCCAACTGTCGAGGCAGGGCAGACTGTGGAAAATGCATAATCTTTTGGTTTTTCCTTCTTTTAATACTTGCTCTCTTTTGGACAGTTGTAAATCTCTTTTGCTTTGAACAATGTTAATTTTGCATTTGACCGATGTGCCACTTTTGTAATCTGAGCAAGTAGTCTCTTTGTAGGTCGAAGTGCCTTTTTTCCCTTTGAATGCAAGTCTTCTTTTTTGACCAAGTGTTTGAATGCTTGTCCTTTCTTTACTGTTTTGCATGCTTTCATACTTAGAATATTTTGCATGTCTTCAAGGTACACCTTAACTGTGCAATCTTTTCGAGGTGAAATAACTCGGATATATCCACTGACTTGTTCATCTTGGCCTTGTTTTAACACTTGAAAACATTTTGTAGAAATATTTTCACAAGTATTTATCTTGGTACTTCACTTTTAGTTAACCAGACTTCTGTCTTCCATGGTAATCTTGGCAAGTACGTAGATACTTTTTTCAACATTACCTCGGCTTAACTTCAACTTGTAAATTTTCTTTAAAATTTCAACAAGTGTTAAACCAACTTTCTTTGAACATAACCTTGGTTTAACTTTAACTTGTAAATTTTCCTTTAAAATTTTAACAAGTGTTAAACCAATTTCCTTTCAACATGACCCTGGCTTAATCTTCAACTTGTAAATTTTCTTTAAAATTTCAACAAGTGTTTAACCATCTTTAGCATGTAAATTTCAACTTCCAAGCATTATTCTCCAATTCTCTGCCTCCTAATGTGAACTTAAGTGTCACAACCCAAACCCACCCCTATGGGTTTAGCACCGTAACTGGCTAGTAATCCGAGATTACCGAAGGCCTGCTTAACAGTAATACAGTAATACAGAGTACAGGCTGGCGGAAGCCAAAACAGTAAATAAACAATGTCCAATGAGCTGTGAGCCTGTATGCAAAAAGATTTTTCATACATATATACATGAACAGTATAGAACAGTATGTACAACATTTACAGTCGATCAGAACAGGGACCTAATCCCTATTAAACAGTACAGTACAGTGCTATCAGTCTATACAATTATAAAAAAACAGATACATAGACGGACGGGGAAATTAAAACACCCCTAAGCCATAGCTTGGCAGGCTCGGAACCTCGCAGTGAGGCACAGTAGTTGGCTTGACAAAAAGGGGAGTCTAACCCACGCTCCTAGCTCCGGTCTGGTGCCTGAACACCTACATATATATATAAACAGTGAGCTAAAGCCTAGTGAATAACATAATGCGTAAAGAGGTTAAGAATGAATGTCCTTTCAGTATTGAAAACAGTCAGTTGATTCAGTATATCAGTCATTCAGTCATAACAGTCATATGTGGTACATCCGTTAGCATAGCAGTACAGTAAACAATAGGTCTTAAAAGACCGAACAGTAAATGATGGCCATCATATCAGTAAATAGTAGTGGTTCCAACATGGGAACCGACAGAGATCTCTGTAACAGTAGCAGTCAGTATAGTAACAGTAGTTGCTATGGATGCCACAATACAGTTTCGAATAGAGGACATACATTCATTCAGTAACAGTATCATTTCAGAAAACAGTACAGTTCAATTGTTCAGAAGATAATCATTTTTAAACATATCTTTACAACATTGTTACTCACAGAGTTATGGGCTACAGTTAAGCTAGAGCGCGTCCCTAGATGCCAATCCTACACAGTTACAGATTGAACACACACTAAGCTACACAGTTGGGAAAAATAATAACTTAATCCCGAATTTGCCTCGGTGTGGTTCTACATCTATATCCTCATTAAGATGCCTTAAACTAGGCCTAAGAATGCCTAGGATGAGATGAGGATGCAAAGATGCATTTTAAAAGCATTTTCAAAATTTTCAGAAAACAAGGGTCCCGCTCGAGCGTAGGTTACTCCGCTCGAGCGGACATGCAGACAAAGGTTTCTGCTCGAGCGTAGAATTTCCCGCTCGAGCGTTCTGCAAAACAGTCAAAAGTACTGGATGCTCGAAAATCACGCTCGATGGGCGCTCGATAGCCACTCGAGCGTAAGACACAAGGTCTCGCTCGAGCGCCAACTACCCCGCTCGAGCGGACTGCAAAACAGTCAAAGTACTGGGAGCACGAATTTTACGCTCGAGCGCCAGTCACCCCGCTCGAGCGTGAGTCCAAAATCTGGAATTCCCAGATTTGAACCTCAAGCTCAAATTCAACTTTCGAAGTACCAAATTCGATCCCTTTGGACCCATTTTCTGGAAAACATTTGTAAATACATGGAATAACATGATTCAAGGCTCAATTTGTAAAATCAAGGCCCAAGGGTAGTTTAATTAAACTCAATTTCAAACCAATTTTCAAGAGCATGATCTCAAATGAACATGCATGAACTTAAACAACTTATAAGCCTCAAATACATGCTCTAATGAGCTAACATCTTCAAAGACAAGATGAATTCATAGACTTAAACATAATTATGAGCATACATGTAACATTTTGCCATGAAACAACTTACAACTCAACAATACAAACATGCATGCAACAATCCAGCTTTAATTCAACAATTTAGCACCAATTCTAGACTCCACCCTTAAATGGACCATGAACCATGCAAGAACAATCTTAAATACAACAATGAGAGGTTGAATTTCCTTACCTAAGTCTTGAGTTTGAGGTATAGGAGCTTAATTATGCAATCAACCTTCAATTTCCTCAAGTCCTCAAACAATTCACAAGATGAAGCCAAATTCTCTCTTAATTCTCCCTCTCTCTTTATTTCAGTGGGAACTCAAGGAAATGATTGAGGAAAATGTATGTCAAGATGTAATAAGGCTCTCAAAATGAGTTGCCTAGGTGGCCCACTAACATGGCATTATTGTAAATAAGCCTAACTCTTTAATTAGCTTTATTTAATCTAGTTTAATCATACTAAATCAAATTTCAGATAAATATACCATAAAATCACATAATTTCCAATTAGCACATAACATTAATCAATTTCAAATTTGGCCGCCGATAAGGCCTTCAATTCGCAATTTAAGCATAGAACTTGAACAGATAATTTGGAAGGCAAACAGATATGTTAGGTTTTTATTATTGGCAACCCCGTTTGACAAAACTCCTTTGAGTTGTAATTTTATTCGCATTTTTATTTCAGTGAGGCTATGAGTTTATTAGATGCGAATCCAACCCGAATCGAGCCTTGCAGAGAAGTTTGTGATGTTAATGCTTTCAAGATTGCCACTTCGCTGATTATTACGGGGGTTGAGCTACCCGGTCAGCTCGCGGGCCGAAGCAAAATGCAAAAATGCATTCAAAGTTGCCTGTCATTTTCTTCTGATTTTGGTCTTCCCGCTCGAGCGGGGAAAGTGACGCTCGAGCGGGGTCTGCGAGCTCACAGTATCTCTGCTATGCCTGAAAAAGTACTGGATGATGTGATTCGACGCTCGAGCGTGGAAACTGATGCTCGAGCATGGAGCCTGTATGAAATCATGGAATTTGAAGTCTCCGCTCGAACGGGAAGTCCCATGCTCGAGCGGACTGCGCGATATCCAGATTTGAGCCTGAAGCTTTGGTGGAATCCAGAGTGGCTCATCAGAAAGACAATTCCGTGGTGAAGATGGGGTTGGAAGAGGCACATAGAGGTTGGTTCAATTAGGCGTTGTGGATTCGCTAGATAATTGAGAGTATACCTGTGTAATTCCTTTATATCTTCTTAGTGGATTGTCTTGTGGCAGTTGCCCGTGGTTTTTTTATCACAGTTGGAGATGTCCAGTTGTGGTTTTTCCACGTAAAAATCGTTGTGTCTCTTTCTTTTGATTGTTTGATTGAGATTGTTTTCTACTGCTTATTATTGATACATAATCACAAATCAACATCTAGGGTTTCTAGTTTTTTCAAGATAGAATTGCAATTTAACTAATATACTCAATCAATTCGGTTTCAATTTTCAGTCAATCAGTCAATTAACATATTTAGCCTCAGTTTAACAGTAATCAATGGCTTATTGGTAAACAGTGGTGAGGGTTATTACATTAAGTTTCACTTTTGTTCACATTAAGTATGTGACTGTGGGGAAGTGGTTTGGAAATACTCTTTTGATCCACTGGGATGCTCGAGATCCTCAGCTAGCAACCTGAAAAGGAATAAACACTCTGGTCGGGGGTACCGGAATTAGCACTCCGACGGTTAAGTCAGTGTATGCTCTCTTAGTTACTTGTATCTTAAGTTAAGCATAATAATTCTCACATACCTTTCTCTGGCTGATGTTCTTCTATTTATATCTTTTCTTTCTTGGGGCTCAGAGCTGGGCCCACCTTCAATTCGCCGTATAACTATTTACTCGGCTCCTTTTGTTGCAAACCGTTCTTCATTCGGCCCCTTACTCAATTGGTTATTTGGCTGAATAGGGTACTTCTGAATTTGTATGTATAAGACGGGGCCGAATGCGATGTATATCTTTCGACTCTCCAGGTTCAATTATTCGGCCTCTTTACATCTCCCAATATTTGGCCCCCATAATTGCCCCCCAAACACTCCATTAACAACAGTTAGCTAGTTTGTTTGGTTTTGAACTCGAAAAGTCAGAGCCGAAATTCGGCGGCTAACCTCATTCCAACGCGGATGTCAGAGCTCACGCCTTTCGGTCACCATTACAACTTCTCGCCCCTTCGTACGCTTCTTCCATTTATTGTGATTTAAAATTTTGTCATCTTTTCGAACACATATACATTTTTGGACGCTTGAAGCTCTTGGAGTGCCTTCCGACTCACCTCTGCAACTTCCTTTTATCCCTCATTGTCCTCTTCGTCTCTTGTAAGTTCCCTTCCTCTCTACTTTGAATCCTTTTTCCTGGTCTGCTTTTAGTTTAGCGTACTCCTATAGGTTGAAGAAAATGGCAAAGCATTTGAAAAACCTCCTCTCTGCGGAGCGAGTCTCTGGCTTTCGACGCCATTTTTCTATCCTTGATGATGTCCGTCTGTCACTTGTGACAGACACCACCCTTGATATGGAGAGGGTTGATGAAAGCACAATCGTCTTTCCTC
The DNA here is from genome assembly GCA_030407325.1 of Camellia japonica. Classification (NCBI taxonomy): domain Eukaryota; kingdom Viridiplantae; phylum Streptophyta; class Magnoliopsida; order Ericales; family Theaceae; genus Camellia; species Camellia japonica. The sequence continues at coordinate 22,643,634 of JAPPVO010000016.1, read as the reverse complement.
TCTTACCAATTACAGAGGGCGGAGTCCGTTTCCCCCTTAACCCATTCCTTAGGGTTGTCCTTCGCCATTGGGGTCTAATCCCTTCCCAACCTAATGTAAACTTTTTTCGAATCGTAATGGGGATTATAGAGTTAAACCGTCGCCTTAGGATTAATCTCGGCATACCTGCTATTCGGCATTGTTATGCTTTGGCCAAGTCTTCTGGCCGGCATGGGTACTATTTCCTTAGGGCCAAGGACACCGACCATCAGTTGGTGACTATGCTTTCTAGCTCTGGCAAGCGAGTCGATGATGTCATGGTCGTTGTCCGAGGTAACTGGGAATTCGGCGAAGGCGAGGACCGCCTAGATCCTATTCCTAGACGGAGGGGCGAACCAGGTGGCCATATAGCTCCTTGCGTTTATTTTTCTTATATTTACAAGGCTTTATTTTTGCAGTCTCATGGTTTTGCTTGTGTAGGAAACGATTTGAAGAAAGCTTTAATTTCAACCGACGACACCATTCTTGTGGAAATTAAAGTCGCGCTCAAATACTTTGGCCGTCCAAGCCTTCAGAAACAAGGGAGGGCGGCCCACATTCTTCTTCAATACGAGCTGACGTATATGACATTTTCGGCGGCAAAAAACATCCCAATTTTGAGGGGCGAAGAGTTTCTTATGGCTCTTGTTTTAACCAACTTCAAAAACTTACGGCAAGTTGGTTTGGACGGATCTGACTCAAAACAGGCAGAGGTAGCTGAGGAGGTCGCTGAAGAGTCAAACCAGTCTGAAGCCGAAGTAGACGACGCTTTGAAGTTGGCCTTTGAGGAAGCTGGCCGCAATTCAGCCAACACTCCGTCCACTTCGGGCCGAGGGGACGTTTCCTTCAATGACATCTTTATTGGTTTAGAAGACCTTTCCGGCACGTACCCGGAGGACATGGCCGGGTTGTCACTCACACAACTCGCCAAAAAGAAAAACGCCGAAAGAATGGCCGCGCGGCGGAGAGCAGAGGCCATTCGATCGGAAGTGCCACCCGCCGCCGATGCTGAGCCCTCCCTGCCTGTTATCGAAGCGGTGACGGCTCAAACCCGGAATGCCGAGTCGGAGCCGGTAGAGCAGGCGAATCAGGAGGCTGAGCAAGGAGGGAAACGTCCTGTCGAGGTCAAGGCCGGCTCTGAAGAAAACCCCATTGACAAACGGCCGCGCTTAGAGGAGTCAGATGTGGTTGTGCCTTTTGTCGTTCAACCAAAGATAAAAAATATGCCGATCTCCTCTGACGCGTCGGCTATGAAAGACCTAGCTGTGGCGTTGAGCATGGCTCTGTCAGTCTCATTGTCGGCTGACAAGGCGGCTTTCCGGGTGGAGCCGGATCTATTGGCAATAGCATTAGCTGCTCAATCGGCTCTTCTGGTATATAACTTGATCCTGTCTTTCACTTTTATGCATATATTGTTTGGGTTTTAATTTCCTATTTTGCAAACGGTCGGAAGGATAGCCGAGATAGGCCGGCGCCAACATGACGCCATCGAACGAATTGGCCGTTTAAAGTCAGAAGTTGAGGGCGAGAGGAGCAGGGCCGAGTTCGAAGTGGTGAGGGCGGTGATGGAAAGTGCAAGGGCCGAGGCCGGGATGGAAAGGGCGAGAAATTCTGACCAGCTCAGATTGGCCGTCGAGGAGAAGGCAAACGCGAGCGAAGGTGCGCTCAAGTTAGCCCAAGAAGTGATTGCCAAACTGGAGGCCGACTTGGAAGAATTGAAGAAGACGAAGGAAATAGCCGACTTCGAGGCTTCCAAGGCGTACGAGGCTGGGCAAGGCGCCGCCCTTGCAAATTATGTGGAAGAAGTCCCCAAATTTGAGAATCGGGGATTCAAACATGGCTGACTCAAAGCCCTTGCTGCTGCAAATGTGACATTGGCTATGCCGACTCCATACGAGCAAGTGGACGTTGAGTTGCTGGAGTCTGACCTTGAGGATTGATTAGGGCGACAATCTAGTTGTTTTTGTTAAGGATTTTGAATGTATTATTATAGCTTTTTGTTTAGTAGTTTTTATGTGTAAAATGGCTACTGTTTTTAAGTTTTTGCTAGGCATTTTCCATGCAAAGTTGTAGCTTTTTATTTAGTAGTTTTTATATGTAAAATGGCCATTGTCCGTACCCAATTTACTAATGAAAATTTCCTTTGTACTTTGTTAGGTGCCGTTTGGTAACACTTATGTTTTCAGTTTTCTGTTTATATTTATAAAAATTTTAAAAACTCAAATAAAAACTTGTTTGGTAAATTTTTTATTTATAAATCAGTGGTCTCAGTTTATAAATTTGGCCAAAAAATGTAAACTCAAAAAATGTGTTTCCGTTTTGAGTTTTGAGGTTTTTTTTTTTTTACCACCCAACACCAGCCACCACCGCCACCATTTTCCCCCACGGTCTTCCGCCACCACTACCCACCACCACCTGCCACCACCACTCACCCCCCACCTGCCACCACCACCCACCTACCACCCACCAGCTACCACCCACTCGCCACCACCACCCACCCCTTGCCGCCGCCGCCACCACCACCACCACCACCACCACCACCCACCACCCACCACCCACCACCCACCTGCCATTCACCCGCTACCATCCACCACCCGCCACTACCATCTACCGCCCACCACTACCACTCACCACCCACCTGTTACCACCATCCACCACCCGCCACCACCACCCACCACCCACCACCACCAACCACCTGCCACCCACCCGCCACCATCACCCACCACCCACCACCACCCACCACCACTACACCGTCCACCACCCACTCGCCACCCACCTGCCACCACCACCCACCACCACCACCACCCACTCGTTACCACCCACCACCCGCCACCCACCTGCTACCACCACCTACCACCCGCCATCTGCCACCCACCTGCCACCACCACCCACTCGCTACCACCCACCACCCGCCACCCGCCACCGTCACCCACCACCCACCATTACCACCCGCCGCCACCACCTGCCAGCCACCACCCACCACCAACCGCCATCAGCCACCCACCTGCAACCACCACCCGCCACCGTCACCCACGCACCCACCACCACCACCCACCGTCACCCACCATCCACCACCCACCTGCCGCCACCACCACCACCACCACCACCACCCACTCGCTACCACCCACCACCCGTCACCGTCACCGTCACCCACCACCACCACCACCACCGCCACCACTACCCACCACCCACCGTCACCACTTTCCACCACCGTCTTCCGCCGCCACTTGCCACCACCGTCTTCCGCCGCCACTTGCCACCACTTTCCATTTCTCACTCTTTTTATATTTTTAAATTTTTTAAACATTTTGTCAATTACCAAACGCGTTTGTAGTTTATATTTTTCTAAAAATAAACAAAAACCAGTTTATAAAATTTTTGTAAATATAAACTGAAAACGTAAACGTTACCAAACAGACCCTTATTATTTGTGCTTAATTTTGCTATTGATAAATAGTATTGCTTTTTGCTACTTGGGATAAAACATCCGTGTACACTTGCCGATTAGATAACTAGGCAATTTAGTAATTTATCCTTCAATTTATCTGAATAAGTGCAACGGCTCAGGGCCTCGTCGAATAGCCGATTAGCTTCATGAATCTACCTTTAGTTCATGGAGTGGCTGCGACACACGTCGATCGGCATCGGGCCTAGATATTTGGCCGATCAGATTAATAAATCTGCCCTTGCCCCAGCCAATGTATGAACTCCAAAGGCCGAATATCATTAGTTCATGGAGTGGCTGCGGCACACGTCGATCGGCATCGGGCCTAGATATTTGGCCGATCAGATTAATAAATCTGCCCTTGCCCCAACCAATATATGAACTCCAAAGGCCGAATATCACTAGTTCATGGAGTGGCTGCGGCACACGTCGATCGGCATTGGGCCTAGATATTTGGCCGATCAGATTAATAAATCTGCCCCTACACCAGCCAATGTATGAACTCCAAAGGCCGAATATCATTAGTTCATGGAGTGGTTACGGCACACGTCGATCGACATCAGGCCTAGATATTTGGCCGATTAGATTAATAAATCTGCCCTTACCTCAGCCAATGTATGAACTCCAAAGGCCGAATATCATTAGTTCATGGAGTGACTGCGGCATACGTCGATTAGCATCGGGCCTAGATATTTGGCCGATCAGATTAATAAATCTGCCCCTGCCCCAGCCAATGTATGAACTCCGAAGGCCGTATATCATTAGTTCAGGGAGTGGTTACGGTACACGTCGATCGACATCGAGCTTTTGAAGTTTAGCATTAATGAAATCGCCTCGCAGGCGCTGCATGCGTTAGGAATAAATGGGGTGAGTTCTTCGCGCCCGTAAATCCACTTATTGTGTTCAGACTCTATTTAAACCAGTTTGTTGCGGAAGGTTAGATAAGTACGAATGTCAAATAGACTATTCTTCAACAGCAAAGGAGAAGGGCGGACATTGGCTGAGCTTGACACTGAAATGAATCGTAACGGTGAGCCCACACACACGAGAAGTAGGACGTTAAGGGAACGGGAAAAACGTCAGCCCCCAAGTCATCGAAGTAGATCACCCAGAAGGGAAAAACAGCAACGGGGCAGCTCACCTCGACCGCGACCGAGAAGTGAATCTGATGCGACACCGCGACCGTTGAGTTTTGCGGTTTTTGTGGGGAATAAACCAATAATGGAGGCGGATTCTATTGTTGACGACCCAGGTGTAGTAGTTGAGTTCGCTCGACAGATTTTTCCACCGGAAGTCCAGCAGTCGATGGTTAGTCGATAGGATTTCGAAGTGTTTCGAGAGGGTATCCATGGAGTAGTAAAAGGGCTGTATACCGTCTATGAAGTCATCATGCGTCTACTTGTCGCGTGGCGGGAGATAGAGTAGAAGAACGAACGAATTTGCAACTTGGAGGCTCGTGCGGAGAAGGCCAAACGTGAGCTGAAGAAGGCCCAAACTGTCGAGCCGCGTGCGGCCGGACAATCTAACCCGGTCATGGAGGAAAGAGTGACCCAACGGTTGATAAGTCATGCGATTGCCGATTAAGATACGGCAAACATGTTTGCAATAGAGACTGCAAGGTCCATGGGTTATGAAAAAGGCTTTCACGATGGCCGGAGAGTTGAGATAGACAAGACCAAGGAGAAACTCGCCGAGGAAGTATGCCGATGCGAGAATCGGGGTTTTAGGCACGGATGGATTAAGGCTCTCCAAGCCGCAGAGGCTTTGTAGACACCCCATTTTTGACCGATCTTAAGACTCAGACGTCATCGATTGAGCGCTCGGTGATTGTGAATCTTTGTGCTCGTTTCGAGTTTTTGGAGTTTTCGGCTGAGTGCCTTGCCTCCGGCCTCTGACGTCTTTGTGTTTTTGCTCGGTTTGTGGACCAAGCCTTGTTAACCTTCCTTAGAGGGAGAGAGAGATCTCGTAGACCACTTTTCCCTCTGGTAGGCCAGTTTCCGGTTTCCGGAGCCTTCGGCCGAGCGCCTTGTCTTGCTTCTCTTTTGGTTTGGTTTTGAACCAAACCTTGTTTTCGCTTCCCTGGAGGGAGGGAGAGGTCTGTAGATCACCTTTTTGTGGTCGTAGACCACTTTTCCTGCTTGGAGACTAGTTTCCTGTTTCCGAAGTCTTCGGCCGCGCGCCTTGTCTCGGGACCGCTTAACGTTCTCCGTTTGGCTTGGTTTTTGAACCATGCCTTCTTGCCTTCATCTAGAGGGACACTGTGGTCTGGGTGACCACTTTTTGTAGTCGTAGACTACTTTTCCCTCGTAGACCATTTTTGGTGCTCGTAGACTAGTTTTCGAGGCTTCTGGCTGCGCACCTTGCCTCCCGGACTCTTGTCTTGCATCCTTTTTGGTTTGTTTTTGGCACAAACCTTATTTTCCTTGCTTGGAGGGTGAAATAAGGGTGGGAGACCAGTTTCTCTCCCCGTAAACCACTTTTCTTCCCCGCCAGCCAGTTTTCTGGTTGGCCAACTGGTCTCCTTGGTCTTTGAACCACCAAAAGTGGTCGGCCACCACACCACTAGCTTGCTTTCAGTGTGCAGACCACCTTTCCACCATGGCCGACCACTTGCCTCCCTGGCCGACCACTTCAACTGGTCGGCCGACCAGTGGAAGTAGCTGGCCGACCACTTCAGGTGGTCGGCAGCTTTCCATCATCTTTTTGGAGATATTTTCTAGCCAGCTGTAACAGCTGGAGGGCACAGAGACCATCCTCCATACACGTGTATGGAGGGATGGCTTTAAGCCTAAGCTTGTTCTACAAGCTTAACCTTTGGTTCTCTATAAAAGAGAACCTCTCCCCTCTTGCTTTAGGTTCAATTTTGTGCTTGAGCTATAGATATATATATCTATCTCTATATCTCTCTCTTGGTCTCATTTTTGTGCTTAAAAGTGCATTTTCATCATACTATTACACACAAACACACACTTAAACACCATCCTTTTGTTGCTGAGGCTTCTTGAAGTTGGTTTTGGAGTTTTTGGACTGGTTTTGATCCAAAATAGCTGCTGGAGTTGTTGCTCTAAAGTAGTTCTACAAGGGTGAGCTTCTAACCTCTTAATCCCTTGTTCTTACTTAAGCTTTTGGCCCTACTTTCATGTTGTTTTAGGCCTAACTTCCTACTGCAAAAAGTTCTGATTTTGCATGCTTGTAATGTTTGTTTAAGGTCTCTTTTGTGTTGGGGGTGGTCCACCCCCTCTTGTGCCTTGTTTGCCCTTGTTTTGTGCTTTCCTTTTAAGCTGTTGGGACCACCTCCTTTTGGCCTTCTCACCACTGAAACTCAGAGGAATTTCAGTGCTGAAAATGGTGTTTTGAGGTCCCAAATAGGAGAGGGTCATCCTTTCTCCTTGTATCTTGGATGCTTGCTTCATTTGCCTCATATTTGAGCATGTTTGTTAAGCTTATGTTGACTCCATCTTAGTGTGTATTTGGGGTTATTTTGACATGGCATATCACTGTTTTGATTTGGTTTTGTCACCTCATGCATGCTTTATACACTTGTAGTGTAAATGTTGCAAACTAGCCTTGTGTGCTTCATGAAATAGCATGTCTTTCTAGCATGCTTTGAGTCTATCTCAGCATGTTTTTGGTGTTGTTTTGCCATGATATACCTCTGTTAAGGTTTGGTTTGATATCCCCATGCATGCTCCATGCACTTGTAGTGCAATCCCATTCAATAGCCTAATGTGTATCATGCTTTTGATCATCATTTTAGCATGATTTTGGCTCAACTCTAAGAAGTTTTTGTTCAGGTTTTAGCATGCTTAAGCTCTTATTTGTGTTGTTTTGGTCATGCATGCATTGCTTTGTATAGCCATGGTTCAATCTTGCTCACTAGCTTTGTGTATTGAGTCCATTAGCATGCATTACTTGGACTATTTTCATGATTTGGCATCATCTAAAATGTGATTTCAGTACATGTAGTGTGGTCATATACTTGCATTTGTCACTCTTTCAATGCTTTGAAGGGTTGATCCTTTATGCCCTAAACATGAGTCATTGTGTATGCCTTCATACCTAAGCTTGTGAGCTATCATTTCAGTGTGTTTTGGGGGTTATTTTGCCATGATATAACTCTGATTTTTGTTGGCAAAGCCATCTCATGCTTGGTCTTAATAGGTGTAGTATAATTCTCCCTTTTGGCCTTGAATGTTTCATGCTTCATGCTCACCATGCTAGCTTATTTTGGCTTCCTTCCATACATGTTTTAGCATCATTTTGACATGCTCTAGGACTGTTTTGGGTTGTATTTTCCATATGCTTCATTTATTGCATAGCTGTAGTGCAATTGGCCTTGCTAGTTTTGATTTTTGAGCACCATAGCATGCTCCATTTGTGTTGTTTGGATGATTTGACATCATTTAACATGGTACTTTAGAGCATGTAGCATTGCCATGTTCCCACTTCTTCCATCCTTTGAATGCCTCTAAGGGTTGTGCATTGTTGCCTTGTTTGTGGCCTAGTGTGTATGCATGCATGCTTAGACATTTGAGCCTCCATCTCAGCATGTTTTGGTCTTTGTTTTGACCTATTTGAGCTCTGTCCATGGTTGGTTCATGTGTTTGTGCCATGTATTGCATGTCTCTAGAGTAGTCATCTTTGCTAGCTTTAACGCTTAAGGACTCTTGCATGTCTTGTTTGTGTTGATTGGTTGATTTGGCATCATTTTTTACTTAATTTCAGTGTTTATAGTGTTGTTACACTTCCACATTTGTCACCCTTTAAGCACTTTTGAGAATTGTGTTCTTATGTGCAATTGGTGAGCCAATACATGTGCATGCACTTCTCTTGCTTTCATGCCTTTATTTCATCATTATGGCCACTGTTTTGGCATGACTAAGGTCTGTCCATATGCAGTTTAAGTCCATTGAGTATGTGGTTTGCATGTTGTTACATGCTTGGTGTATTGTATGTTATTGCATGCTTGTTGCATGGCATGATTTTTGCATGTTTGTTGCATTGCATTGTGTATGCATGCCTTGCATTGCATTTGTTTGGATTGGGTGTTAGTCCAAACACAAGAAACAAGGGACGTTTCATACTTGAAGTGATGAAACGTGCCTCATTTCTCGGTCGCCGACGCTCTTGATCACGTATGATAGAGTTTAAGGCACTTATGTGTTATTTGTGCATTCATTTACATTGAAATGTGCAATCTTGCCTCTTTGGCCATCACGCATCGAGATGCGCGATTGGTGGCCCGAGGGTCAAGAACTACACTCCCTTGAGCTCATGAAATGATAGGGAGGGTGGTTATGCACACATATGTTGCAAATACATTGCCATGCCCCTTCTTGTTCTCTGTTGCAGCAAACTGGAAGTGTGGCAGCAAAACTGGTCAGCCGACCAGAAAAACTAGCTGGCCGACCACTTTTTCTGGTCTGCAGCAATGGTAGGTGGTCGGCAGGTGGTCTCCCCCATCAACAACTGGTCAGCCATGTTCCTACAGGTTCCCATGGTGGAGTTGAAGCTATCTGGAGCTTTGTGCAAAATTCTGAGAACAATTGAAAACAGAGGCAAATTGGGGCATCGCGACGGATTTTCGAACGAGGCGATCGAGCATGCATGCACTCCTCATCCCGAGGACCTTTTTTTACTGCTTTCCTTAGCTAGTTTATGCTTTGGTTCTGTACTTAAATAGTTAATGCATTTAGCTATTCGTTTGTGTTTAATTAGCTAGTGTAGTTAGCTAATGAATTTGTTTTGTAATAATTAGTTAACTAGGATTAGTTAATTAGTTTCATTTTGTAATAATTAGTTTAATTAGCTTAGATTAGCTAATTAGCTTATTATTCGGACCCTCCGTCGAGAGGGCCAACTGTTGTAATAAGCGTGCGTGTGTGTGATGCATGTCTTCTAACCCCCATTTCTTTCTCCCTTTTACTTACCTGCTTTTCGATGGTTAGTTTTAGGGCATGTTTCAATTAGCATCCTTATGCTTCGCATGTGTGCATCCATTTATCTGTATTACATGCACCGGGCTCAGCACATCATACTAACTGCATTGTATTTCAATACATTTACTTGAATACGTGTTCAACAGCATGTTATCAAGTTGCATTCACATGACATCTTAGAATAACCGAGCCTATCTTAGTTGCATTTTTGCATGCATTGCATTAGCCATCTTAACATGAACTAGGATCATGCATGATTTTTAACTAGTTCTCTGTTTTGGCTCGGAGTACACTGTGAGCGTTTACGCTTTAGCATACTACATGTGTGTAGGTGATTGCCATGTTAGCATGCTTGTCATGAGGCTAACTGCTTAAGTGATTAACTGCTTGAATGCCTATGAGTGAAGGTTGGATTGCTTGAATTGGGACAATTCATCAAACTGTGTGTTTTAAGCCCACTTGAGAGTGGCAAAATCATTGTTTTCAAGCCCACTTGAGGGTGGAAAAATCTACAACTTAGCCTACTTGCGGGTAGCAAACTTCAAATCATTTTCACAAACGAACATGAAATGTTTTGTTCCAACTTAAACGATCTAGTCTATACTTGTATGCTGTGCGCATCACATAGTAATTCTAGGATAATAACCGGAATAAAAACACATGTGTTTTCAAAAACAACATATCATGTTAGTAAAGGCCGATCTTTGATCGGGCGAGCGGGGGTGCTCATTGCATGACCTTCCCCTCTCGTACCCAAGTTCCCGAGCCGAGACAACTTTGGTGATGACGGACACGTGGCCTTAGGCACGAGTCAGGGTTTCCTAAATTTTTCAAAAATAAAACATTTAGGTGGCGACTCTGTATCTGGCAAAGCAGTCCATGTTTGGCACTTCTTTATTAAAATCGATTTTCCAAAATAATTTGCCGGATTTGGACTCTTTGGTGATTTATCGGTCTCACATTTCACTTTGTGAGATTAGATTCAGAACCGTGACACGAGCCCGAACTCTAGTAGCTAATGAACAAACGAATTTACGCCCTCGCGCGCGGAGCTGGGAGTTCTCGGGCGGTCTACAGTTTCTCCAAGAAGCAGGCGTTGAATCAGCGTTGCCATTATACCAACGTCATCATTTTCTTTTTGGCGCTTTCGAAATCGAGAAGAGCGACAACGAGGGTGACGCCGAATAAAATTGAACATATTGTAAACGCTCCAACGCAGATTGGGCGCCGACTATGTATTTATTGGTTAATTTAATAAAATACTATGTTTTAAATGTTTGTATGCTTCAACTTATGTTAATATGGTTTGTGCCGGTTCAACTTAATGAAACATTTCATTTTGAATGCTTGCATGCTTTAATTTATGTTTATGCGGCTTGTGCCAGTTCAATTTAATTAAACATTTCATTTTGAATGCTTGCATGTTTCAATTTATGTTTATACACTTTGTGCCAGTCGATCAATTTAATGAAATATTTCATTTTGAATGCTTGCATGTTTCAATTTTCGCCGTGTGTTGTGAGATCAACGAAGAACGCTCCGAATTCGGAGTCCTTATTCGGCCTAAACGTGCCCTGCACGGATGGGGCTCTAAATTCGGAGGCTTTTTAATCTCGGCCAATCGTGAGATCCACGAAAGGCGCTCCGAATCCAGAGCCTTTATTCGGCCCAAACATGACCTGCACGGACGGGGCTCCGAATTCGGGGACTTTTTTTTATCTTGGCCAATCGTCAGATCCACGAAGGGCGCTCCGAATTCGGAGTCTTTATTCGGCCCAAACGTGACCTGCACGAATGGGGCTCTGAATTCGGAGGCTTTTTATCTTATCCAATCGTGAGATCCACGAAGGGCGCTTCGAATCCGGAGTCTTTATTCAGCCCAAACGTGACCTGCACGGATGGGCTCCGAATTCGGAGGCTTTTTTATCTTGGCCAATCGTGAGATCCACAAAAGGCGCTCCGAATCCGGAGTCTTTATTCTGCCCAAACATGACCTGCATGGATGGGGCTCCGAATTTGGAAGCTTTTTTATCTTGGCCAATCGTGAGATCCACAAGGGGCGCTCCGAATCCAGAGTCTTTATTCGGCCCAAACGTGACTTGCACGGATGGGGCTTCGAATTCGGAGGCTTTTTTTATCTTGGCCAATCGTGAGATCCACAAAAGGCGCTCCGAATCTGGAGTCTTTATTCTGCCTAAACATGACCTGCACGGATGGGGCTCCGAATTCGGAGGCTTTTTTTATCTTGGCCAATCGTGAGATCCATGAAGGGCGCTCCGAATCTAGAGTCTTTATTTGGCCCAAACGTGACCTGCACGGATGGGGCTTCGAATTCGGAGGCTTTTTTTATCTTGGCCAATCGTGAGATCCACGAGGGGCGCTCCGAATCTGGAGTCTTTTTTCGGCCCAAACGTGACCTGCACGGATGGGGCTCCGAATTCGAAGGCTTTTTTTTTTTATCTTGGCCAATCGTGAGATCCACAAAAGGTGCTCTGAATCCAGAGTCTTTTTTTGGCCCAAACGTGACCTGCATGGATGGGGCTCCAAATTCGAAGGCTTTTTTATCTTGGCTAATTGTGAGATCCACGAAAGGCGCTCCGAATCCGGAGTCTTTATTCAGCCTAAACGTGACCTGCATGGATGGGGCTCTGAATTCGGAGGCTTTTTTTTATCTTGGCTAATCGTGAGATCCACGAAGGGCGCTCTGAATCTGGAGTCTTTATTCAGCATACTTTTGAACTGAGTTTCGCACTGAGAAAATATGAAAGTTTGCATTGCAAAAGCGAAATATGTACATGGTGAATCACTCAAAACAAGTATCATGCCCCACAGGTCGAGTTCAATGATAGAATTTACGCAAATGCGAGGAATTCCAAGGGCGTGGCAGACTCCTCCCAGACATGTCTTTGAGCCGATATGCCCCTGTTCCTGCGATCGAGTCGACCTGATGGGGGCCGTCCCAGTTAGGACCCAGTTTTCCATCAGCCGGATTCCTAGCAGCTGGAAACACTTTTTTCAGGACTAATTCGCCTGGCACATAGCGGCGTAGCTGGACACGTTGATTATACGACTTAGCGAGCTACTGCTGGTATCGTGCCATGGACGCAAGGGCATGGTCTCTTTGTTCTTCAATCAGAGTTAAATCCAAAGCCAACATCATGTCGTTTCGGTCCATATCAAAAACTTTTGATTTTAGAGTTGGGAGGTCGATCTCTAAGGGGATGATTGCTTGATTTCTGAGGCACAAAGTGAACGGCGTTTCCCCGGTGGAACGTCTCGGAGTAGTTCGATATGCCCACAATACACTCGGCAATTCTTTAACCCATTTGCCTTTAGCTTTCTCCAGCCTCTTCTTGATGCCGTCCAAAATGGCTTTGTTGGAGGCTTCAGCTTGGCTATTACTCTGTGGATAAGCCGGGGTGGAGAAATAGGGCCGGATAACATACTTGCCGCACAGCTCTTGGTAGACACTGCAATCAAATTGGGTGCCGTTATCTGAAATGAGTGCTCTTGGAATGCCAAATCGCGTTATAATATTTCTCCATACAAAACGCTTCACATCAGTATCTCAAATATGCGTTAGTGCCTCCGCTTCTACTCATTTTGTGAAATAATCTGTTGCGACAATAAAAAATCGCTTGTTGTCGGGGGCGCGAGGCAGTGGTTCGACGATGTCAAGTCCCCATTGGGCAAATGACCAAGGAATAGTTATAGAGCTTAACTCTTCAGTAGGCAGATGGGTTAAGGGAGAAAACTTCTAGCACTGTTCACACTTCTTCACGTAACATTCGGCATTAGCTCTCATTGTCGGCCAATAATACCCCTGTGTCACAGCTCGGTGGGCCAAAGAGCGCCCGCCAGAATGGGCACCACAGCTACCTTCATGTATTTCAGTCAGGAGTCCCTCGACTTTATCCGGATGAACGCACTCGAGGTACGGGCCAGAGAGGGATTTTTTGTAAAGTTTTCCTTGCGGATCCAGATAGTATCACAGGGCTTTGTTTCGTAGCTTATGCGCTTCTTTCTTATCTGACGGGAGCTGTTCGGAAGATAGGAATGCAGCAATGGAGTCCATCCAACTCGGACCTGGCTCTATGACGTTGATCTAGACTTCCTCCGAAGGGCCAATGCTTGGATTAGGGATGAAACCCACTTCAATTGTCCGTTTAATCTCTGAGTTAATGGCGGGGACTAGGCAAGCCAGGGCGTCTGCATGTGTGTTTTGATCACGGGTTATTTGGTTTAATTTATGATGGTCAAATTTTGCCAGCAAGGCGTTTTCCGTTTTCATATAAGTGGCCATGCGGTCATTTTTGGCCGTGTACTCCCCCTTTAGCTGATTGATCACCAGTTTAGAATCGTAGAATATAAGCAGACGGCGAACACCAAGGAGATGTGCATTTCGCAAGCCGGTTAGCTGGGCCTCGTATTCGGCTTCATTGTTCGATGCTTCGAAGTTGAGTTTAACAGCCTGCTCGATTATTGCTCCGTCAGGAGCCATGATTACTACTCCGGCCCCGCTGCCGCGTTGATTGGACGATCCATCACAGTATAGCTGCCAAATGTCCCCAACATAAATTCACCAGTTCAGCCTAGGTTGTATTTCATCAGACTTGAAGTCGGCAAGACCCCTAGTGAATTCGGCCACAAAGTCGGCAAGCACTTGCCCCTTGATTGAGGTTCTAGGCAGAAACCGAATATCATACTGGCCGAGTTTAAGAGCCCACTTTGAAACGCGCCGTGATGCTTCTGCATTACGAAGTACTGACCAGAGGGGGTGGTCCGTTAGTACCCCGATAGTATGCCCCTGAAAGTAATGCATCAGCTTTCTTGCTACCATGACGAGGGTCAGGAGGAGTTTTTCCAACAGAAGGTAACGTGTTCCGGCGTCAACCATTGCTTTGCTCACATAGTACACTAGCCGCTGCTCCCCAAGCTTTTCCTTTAACAGTACGGCACTGACTGCCCGATCGGAAATTGCCAGATATAAAATGAGCGGGTCACCTGCTGAAGGTGTTGTCAAGAGTGGAACTGATCGGAGGTAGGTCTTCACACCGTTGAAAGCGACTTCGCACTCGGAGGTCCATTCAAAAGCCTTGCCTTGCCGTAGGGTATGAAACAATTGTTGGCAGCGGTCTGTGGAACGACTGATGAACTTGTTGAGTGCGGCGGCCATCCCGTTCAACTTTTGAACCTCCTTCACCGATCGAGGGGAGCTGAGTTCCAAGATTACTGCGATTTGCCTCGGGTTGGCTTCGATTCCTCGGTGATTGACAATGTAGCCAAAGAATTTGCTGGATCTGATCCCAAACGCATACTTGGAAGCGTTCAGCTTCATTTTGTACTTGCGTAAAATGCCGAATGTCTTTTCCAAGTCAGCCAAGTGAGTTTGCTCTCCTTTTGACTTGACCACCATATCCTCAATGTACACTTCCATAGTACGGCCGAGTTGCTCCTTGAACATGGCAGTGACTAGTCTTTGGTAAGTTGCCCCTGCATTCTTCAGCCTAAAAGGCATAACCTTATAGCAATAGGTTCCTCTTGGGGTGAGGAATGCAGTTTTGTCTTGGTCCTCTGGATGCATGGCGATTTGATGGTAGCCTCTGTAGGCATCGAGGAAGCTCATACGTTGATGACGTGCCGTGGCGTCTACGAGTTGATCAATTCTGGGAAGAGGAAAACAATCCTTGAGACAAGCTTTATTTAAATCCGTGAAGTCCACACAGACACGCCAAGTTCCATTCTTCTTCTTTACCACCACAGTATTCGACAGCCATGTAGGATAGGTCACTTCTCGGATTGCCTCGGCATCAAGCAACCGGTCAACTTCTTCAACAACGGCAGCAGTGTGTTATGCGACTGACCGCCGGCTTCTCTGAATAATCGGCTTATATTTGGGGTCAACATTCAGACCGTACTCAGAAACAGATGGATCCACCCCCGGCATCTTATACGGCGACCATTCTAATACATCAAGGTTGCCGAGCAAGAAAGCAATTAGCTGTTGCTTGTCAGTTTTATTTAAGGAGGCGTTGAACATGAAAAACCTGTCAGGATCCCCGTCAATTTCAACTCGGTCTAGGGCTTCCGTGGCCTTTTCATTCGGGAGCCGTCCAACATCATTCAGGCTCTCGCGATCCGGCACCTCAATAGAGTTCACCTCCAGCTCTCTTGGAGTCTTTGCGGCGAGAAGATAACATGCTTGTGCCGATTTCTGGGAACCACGGATTTGTTCGATGCCTCGTTCACTCGGGAAGCGGAGCAGTTGATGATAGGTGCTGGGAACGGCATGCATGGCATGTAGCCAAGTTCGTTCCATGATAAGAATATACAGCGAAGGCAGCTTGACAACTAAGAACTCCACATCTAATGTTCTGGAGCTCCCTCGAACTGGTAGCGTGATTTTGCCCAACGGGTATTCTGGATTAGCATTGAAGCCGAATAACGAATAAAGAGCCAGAAATAGGTCTGACTTAGTGAACCCGAGTTTGATGAAGGTCTTGTAATACATAACCTCCGAAGTACTCCCCTGGTCTATGAGAACGCGTTCAACGATGAATTGATTTACGTGTAATTCGATGACCAATGGATCAATGTGGGGAAGTGTTACGCCGATCAAATCAGAATCGTCGAAGGTAATACTCGGAGCTTCATATGGCCGTTTTGCTGGTGTGATTTTCTTTTGGGGGCCAAGATGAGATTGAATTGAATGTACGGTGGGGCTGTCGGCAGGCTATATATCATATGGATGACGCCGAGTGGAGGAGAATCCTGCCTTAGGGCAACTGTTTTGGTTGAGTTGTTCTTTCGGACGTGTTGTTGGAGCCGACCGTCTTGTACCAACTCCTCAAGGTGGTCTTTCAAAGCATAGCAACTGTCGGTATCATGACCGTGATCTTTGTGATATTCGCACCGCCTATCCCGTCTCCTTGTGTCAGGGGTTCCCACCATCTTGGGCGGCCACTTGAAGAACGATAGATATTGAATTTTAGTCATGACCATGCTGATCGGCTCCGACAACTCCATATATTTCTTGGCCGCGCGCCTTGCATGCCTGTTATCCACTTGAAGTTGTTCATTAGCTCATTGGGAGCATTGGTCGTTTGATCGGCGCGAATTTATATTGTCTCGTTTAGCTTGGCCCCGTGGTTCAGGGCTTCGTGATGGTACAAAACTTATCGGCTGAATAATTTCAGATGGGGCCATCTTGATTGCCTGGTTCCCGGCTTTGACCCGCAGTGCGTCATCTTCAACTTTGCAATATTCTTCGACTTTGTTCATCAATGACCAGACTGTTTTGGGGGGCCTTTTAGTCAAAGAACTTCGGAGGGCACTATCAGGATGCAACCCCATTTTAAAGGCGGTGATGGCTATGGAGTCGTTCCAGGCGTCATCCACAAGATTAAAGCATTCCCAATAGTGTGTCGAATACGCCCGTAATGTTTCCCCTGACTAGATTTGCATTGCCCAGAGAGAATCGGCCTGCTTCGGCTGGACCTCATTGGTGATGAACCTTGCCCTGAAGGATTTTTGGAGTTGATGGAAGCTCTTAATCGATGCCGGTTCCAATTTATAATTCCATCTGACGGCCAATGGTCCCAAATTGCCTAGAAATATTCGGCACATGAGGGCCTTGTCGTCCGCATGCAATGTCATAGCCTGCTTGTAATGTCAGATGTGATTAGTGGGATTTGATTTCTCGTCGTACAGGGTGAACGATGGGGCTTTAAACTTTTTGGGTAGTACTGCCTTCGCGATCCGTCGCACAAAAGGATTATGCTGGTCCTCTTCGCCTGAACCATTTCGCCTTCGCTTATGACGTGCATGCGGACTCTCTTCGGAGGAACTGGTGGTTTCAATTCGTCCCTTCCTTTTGGGTTTCGGGGAAAATGAGTCAGAATCACTGTCACTTTCTTGTCTTCGAACTAGAGGTTTTCAACCATCTTCTCTCAGAGGTTGTTTGGGATCTTGGCGTGTAGCTTGATTGGATTTTGCTACTTCCAAGGCCAAGTCCTGACGGAGGCACTCGTTCTTAGCGATCATGTTTTCCAGCCTCTGTTCGTTTTGCTTCGCCTGTTCCATGATCGTTTGCATTGTCTCATGTACTGAAGTCGAGGATGAGTTCTAGGCAAGTGAGTCAAAGTTCAAGACACGTCTTGCGGCGATAGTCTCCGGTCTAAGCATGTTTGTTGGAGTGAGGTCATCTCTCTGTGTGGTTTCATCAGTGACTATCGAAGGGTCTTCCGTTACGCTCGCCATGGATGTAGTTGAGTATTCCCACAGACGGCGCCAATTGTGGGGAGGTGGTTTGGAAATATTCTTTTGATCCACTGGGATGCTCGAGATCCTCAGCTAGCAATCTAAAAAGGAATAAACGCTCCGGTCGGGGGTGCCGGAATTAGCACTCCGACGGTTAAGTCAGTGTATGCTCTCTTAGTTACTTGTATCTTAAGTTAAGCGTAATAATTCTCACATACCTTTCTCTGGCTGATGTTCTTCTATTTATATCTTTTCTTTCTTGGGGCTCAGGGCTGGGCCCACCTTCAATTCGCCGTATAACTATTTACTCGGCTCATTTTGTTGCAAACCGCTCTTCACTCGGCCCCTTACTCAATTGGTTATTTGGCCGAATAGGGTACTTCTGGATTTGTATGTATAAAACGGGGCCGAATGCGATGTATACATTTCGACTCTCCAGGTCCAATTATTCGGCCTCTTTACGTCTCCCAATATTTGGCCCCCACAGTGACTATGATCTTGGTGCCGAGGTCAGATTCAAACAGAGACTGACCAAGGTTATCAACCTCGATTTTTCTGTTAATCTAACTAACATGTACTTAATAAAGTTTTAATTCTGTCGATACAACAAATCTACGTTAATTCAACTTAGTTCAACTTGATTATATGCAAGTATAATTCAACTCTGCCATATAATAAGTCTAAGTCATTCGTCATGTTTCAATTAGAAACATCGCCGACTTAGTTCAACTCTATTATATGTAAGTATAATTCAACTCTGCCATATAATAAGTCTAAGTCATTCATCATGTTTCAATCAAAAACATTGCCGACTTAGTTTAACTCTATTATATGCAAGTATAATTCAACTCTGCCATATAATAAGTCTAAGTCATTCGTCATGTTTCAATCAGAAACATCGCCGAGTGACTGATCAATTGTTTTACACAAGTTTGAGATAAAAAATCGAGCTAAGATTTTATTAATTACTTCGGCTAATAACAGAAAAACTTAAAAACAAAAGGAAATCTAAATAATAGAAAAACTTTAGGTTGTAATTATTCCAAGGTCTTGGTAATTCTTTGTCTTCACTGTCTTCAAGCCGATATGTTCCATTGCCCAGTAACGAGATGATTCTATAAGGTCCTTCCCAATTTGGGCTAAGTTTTCCCTCTCTGGGATCCTTCTTGTTGCCGACGATTTTTCTCAAGACAAGGTCTCCAACTTGAAACTCTCATGGGTTGACCTTTTTGTTGTAAGTCTTGGCAAGCTGCTACTGGTATGCCTCCAGCTGAATTGCTGCTTTCTCCCTTCTTTCTTCCAATAAGTCCAGATCTTAGGCTAAAAATGCATCATTAGTCCCATTCTCTACTCCCTAAGTTCTGATCCCTGGGATGCCAACCTCCAGTGGAATTACTGCCTCTGTGCCATAAGCCATGGCAAATGGGAATTCCCCAGTTAATCTTCTCGGCGTAGTCCGATATGCCTAGAGTACACTGGGCAACTCATCCACCCACTTTCCCTTTGCTGCTTCCAGCCTCTTCTTGATCACATCCAAGATAACTTTGTTGGATGCTTCTGCTTGTCCATTGCTTTGAGGAAAACTTGGGGTTGAATAGTAATTTTTGATCTTGTATTTTGCACAGAAGCTTTTGATTAGCTTACTATCAAACTGCGTTCCATTGTCTGTTATTATTGCTCTTGGGAACCTAAACCTGGTGATGATGTTCTTCCATATGAAGTTTTTTACATCAATGTCCCGAATTTTTGCAAGAGGTTCAGCTTCAACCCACTTGGTGAAGTAATCTGTTGCTACTAGCAGGAACTTCCTTTGTCCAGTTGCTTGAGGCAGTTGTCCAACAAGATCCATGCCTCATTGGGCAAATGGCCAAGGACTGGACACTGGGTTCAATTCTGCTGCTGGTTGGTGTATCAAAGATACAAACCTCTGACACTTCTCACACTTTTTGACATAGGCTTTAGCATCTTTCTACATGTAGGGCCACCAGTACCCCTGAGTAATGGCCCTATGAGCAAGTGACCTGCCCCCAGTGTGGCTTCCACATACTCCTTTATGTATCTCATACAAGAAGTCTTCAACTTGTGAAGAATGCACACATCTCAGAAGGGGACCAGTAAAAGATCTTCTATAGAGATGCCCTTCTGCTATCAGGCTGAATCTTGTCGACTTCAGTCTGATCTTGTGTGCTTTTTTATGATCATCTAGCAATTTTCCCTCTTTAAGGAATACTATTATTGCATCCATCCAGTTTGGTCCCATCTCCACACACATTGCTTCATGCTTTGTGTTCAGTGGTTCTACACTTGGTCCTAGCAAGTAGTCAACCATTATTGTTCTTGCTTCTCCTGGTTTCATTGCACTAGCCAGGTTGGCCAAGGCATAGGCATGGCTGTTGTCATCTCGGCAGACTTGCTGTAGTTGGCAAATTTGGAATAATGCCATCAATCTACCAACCTCATTTACATAGGCCACCATCATTTCATCTCAGGCAGCGTATTCACCTGTTGCCTGGTTTGACGATAAGTTGGGAGTCACAGAAGACCATTATCTCGTTGGCTTCCATTGTTGCTGCCAACTTTAAGCCTGCTATCAATGCTTCATACTCTGCTTCGTTGTTTGAGGCCTTAAACCCCAAATGAATGGATTGTTCTAGCATCTGTCCATTCGGTGATACCAGCACTACTCCTGCCCTCGCTCCTTGTCGGTTTGAACTTCCATCAACAAATAGGTGGAAGGAGTCGCCGATGTAAATACTGCAGGGCCTGAGTTTCTCTTCTTTTTTCTATTTGGCTACCCCCAAATGGGTTTCTTCTTGTTCTTTTGGGCATCGCGTACCTTGGCTCAACGGAGCCCAATGTGTGATGGCACCTGGTGTGAACTCGGCCACGAAGTCGGCCAAGACTTGGCCTTTGATTGCTGTTCTGGGTCTGAATTCTAGGTCGTATTGGCTAGAATTCGGCGAATTCCACGAAGTCGCCGAAGTCGGCCAACACCACTGCCCATCTAGCTATTCTACCTGTCAGATCTTCTTACTGCAACAGGGACTTCAAAGGATGCTCAGTTAGCACCACAATCTTGTGGGCTTGAAAGTAATGATTCAGCTTCTTAGAGGCCATTACCAAAGCTAGTGTTAGCTTTTCCAGGGGTAGATATCTGGTCTTTACATTTGCTAGGGTTTTACTCACGTAGTAAACTGCCCTTTGCTCTCCCTTATCTTCCCTGATTATTACTGCACTTACTGCATGTTCTGAGACTGCCAAGTATAAGAACAGCTCATCTCCAGGTATTGGATTTGAGAGTACTGGAGCTATGGTCAAGTACTTCTTCAAGTCGGCCAAGGCGACTTCGCATTCCTCTGTCCATAAGAAATTTGTGGCTTTCTTTACTAGACTAAAAAAAGGTTTGCATTTATCAGAACTTCTGCTTATGAATCTGTTTATGGCTGCAGCTCTTCCGGTCAACATCTGCACTTGCTTTGCCGACGATGGGCTTTCTAACTCCAGAATGGCCTTGATTTGATCCGGGCTTGCCTCAATGCCCTTTCTGGTGACCAAGTATCCTAGGAACTTCCTTGACCCAACTCCAAATGCACACTTCGATGCATTGAGTCAGAGCCGAAACGTCCTTAGGATGTCAAAGACTGTCTTCAGGTCGGCCAGATAATCTTCAGGTTCTTTGGTCTTCACGACCATGTCATTAATGTATACCTCCACAGTTTTGCCAATTAGATGTCTGAACATCTTAGTCACCAATCTCTGATAAGTTGTTTCTGTATTTTTCAACCCAAAATGCATTACTCTGTAGTAATATAGCCCTTTTGGGGTGATAAATGCAGTCTTCTCCTCATCTACAGGGTACATGGCTATCTGATGGTACCCTCTATAAGCATCTAGGAAGCTCATCCTTCCATGCCCTGAAGTGGCATCCACCAATTGATCAATCTTAGGGAGTGGGAAACTGTCCTTGGGACAATCCTTGTTCAAGCTGGTGAAGTCCACGCAGACCCTCCACTTCCCATTCTTTTTTTTTACAACCACCGTGTTTGATAACCACGTTGGGTAATTTACCTCTCGAATGGCTCTGGCCTCCAAAATTTTATCTACTTCCTCTTCTACTGCCTCAACATGCATTAATGTCGGCCTCCTTGCTCGTTGGATCATAAGTTTGGCCGACCTGTCCACATTCAGTCTATGGCAAGTGACCTCAGGGTCAATGCCAGACATCTCATATGGTGTCCATGCAAACACCTCAAGGTTTGCTCTCAGGAATGCCTCTAATTCATGTTCCTCTTCCTCGGGCAATCCTGAGCCGAGAAGGAAGTAGTGCTCCTCATCTCTTTGTTGGATGAAGATCATCTTCAGGGCTTCTTCACTTTTCTCGGCTGGTTCTTTGCCGATGTCCTCAAGGACTTCCATGTCCTCATCTTCAATCTCTGCTGCTTCTGCTTCTCGTATGTTGCAGGTGGATTTCATTGCTGCCATGGAGCAATTATTTGCTTGCAATTGATCTCCTCTGACCTCCTCAATTCCATGCTCTGTTGGGAATCGCAACAGCTGGTGTAATGTTGAGGAAACAACCCCTATTGCATGTAGCCATGGCCTTCCCAAGATAGCATTGTAAGGGGAAGGAGTGTCAATTATTGTGAACTCTGTTTTTACCTTCTTAGTGCCAGCTTGCACCTCTAAACTTACCGCCTCCAGAGGCCATGTCGGCATTCCATTGAACCCGATCATTGGACCATTGGATTGCTCCAGATCATCTTGATGAAGGCCAAGCTCTTTGTAACATCTGACATACATGATGTCGCAAGAGCTGCCCTAGTCGATCAGAATTCGCTTTACCTGGCATTCTCCAATCTGGAGGGATATTACCAAGGCATCGTTATGTGGATGTTGCACCATCTCCAGGTCATCTTCAGTAAAGGACACCACTGGTTCCTGGCACTCGTTTGCCCTAGGTCTCTTCTGCCTGACCTGATACACATGTTGCAAGTGTTTTACCTTTTGAGTTTCCCCCCGTATCTCGTTCTCATTCACCTTCGAGTGAATCACATTGATCACTCGAGGTCCGCCTGCCTGAGGTTGCGGTGTTGGTGGAGGTGGTGCTGTTGGTGCCTGAGGTAGTCTCGCTTGCTCTTCCCTTGTCCTGGTCTCATCTATCAGGTCCCTTAAATGACCCTGTCTTACCAGGTCTTCAAGATGTGCCTTTAGGGCTCTGTACCCTTGAGTTAGATGCCCATCCTCATTATGGTAGGCACAATGTTTCCCCATACTTCTTCCTATAAATTCACCAGAAGCTTTTCTAGTGTTCTGTAATAGGGCTGATTCCGAATTCTTTCCAAGACTTTGTAGACTGGAATTCGGAACACGGTTGTGATTGCCTGTGTAGCCCTTAGTCCTGTTTCTTGCTTATTGTATCCATCATTACCTCAACCTCGCTTTAGCGAGCCATTTTTCTTTTCTTGTTTTGATGCCTTTGTCCCCGGCATGTCCTCCTCAGCCTTGGCATACTTTTCTATCTGGCCATAAGTTCCTCCATACTTTTTGGCAA
This sequence comes from Camellia japonica, assembly GCA_030407325.1. Classification (NCBI taxonomy): domain Eukaryota; kingdom Viridiplantae; phylum Streptophyta; class Magnoliopsida; order Ericales; family Theaceae; genus Camellia; species Camellia japonica. The sequence continues at coordinate 22,620,422 of JAPPVO010000016.1, read as the reverse complement.
TGTCTTTGCCAGTAATTTTCGAAGCAGGCAATCATCTTTCAAGCCGTTCTTAAAAGATACGACCTTCGCCTCTTGGTTGCATCTTGGTATTCGGTTGAACACCTCATAATACCTTTTGACATAGGCCCTAAGGCTTTCATCCTCACCAATTCTCAGAGCCATCAAGGCATCCACCCTCAATGGTTGTAGTTTGTTTGTCACAAACCTGGCCACGAACATCTCAGCCAGGCTTTCCCAGCTTTTTACAGTTCCTTTCGGCAACTTGTGAAACCAGTCTGATGCGACCTCCCCAAAGGATGAGGGGAATACCTTGCAGAGCAACGGTTTGTTCCCAGTGTATAATGCCATTAAGTTCAGGTACAAGCTGACGTGAAAGTTAGGGTCAGACTTACCATCGTATATTTGGAATCTCGGCATGTGGAATCTTTTCGGGGCATCAAACTTGTCCAATTCAACCGAGAACGGTGTTCTCGGCTTGACCGGTGATGTTACCTCGGCATCTTGTCGCTTCCTCTGGAGGTAATCCCTCAGATCCTCCTTGGTCCGTCCAAGAGCTCGGCTATCAATGGATTTCAGCCTTTTTGGTGCGCTACTCCCAGTATTGTTATGAGTTCTCTTAGACTTTTCTCCATTAGTTGCATCGAAACACAGTTCCTTCCCTTGAACATGCCAATGTTCTTTCGAGTCGGCTTCCTTGGTGCGATACGTCCTCCGAGAATCTCCCCTTCTTGACTCTCCTCGCCTGACCTCCCTTGAAGGCCGGTGAGAGTGTTCCTCGGTCCTGGTGTGCTGGGGGATCGTAGGGACTGCTTTCTGCCCCCCTTTCTGGGCATTCTCCTTGGCCGCTAGAATCGGCGTGTCTTGTAAGAGGAATGATGGCTACATGACGGCTACATGACGTTGTTCTGCATCATGAAATTGACGACAGACTGCAGGTCCGCCAATTTGTTCGCCAGTCCCTTCATCTCGCCGTCCCTCCGTAAGCATCTATCTTTCCATACCTAGAGGTCGTCCTCGTTACAATACCCGTCCCTGTCAGATTTCTTTGGTACGTCGCCTTCCTTGCCAACGTCTTTCTCTCCGGGATTTTGGCCCCGAGTTTCTTCGTTGTAGTTATCTTCCTCCACGTTAGGGTCAATGTGCTTACCACTCCCAGTAGGGATGTCCTTCCCAACCCTTTTTTTCTGTCTGTCGTTGGCCATCTATTATTCTTTCTTTCCCATAGACGGCGCCAAATTGTGTGAGTCGTTTTCTGACCACACTGCCAAACAGATACTCAGCTGGAGAACACCAGCAGAATAGATCAAGCCCGAACGACCTGTCACAGAAAGAAGAGATTCCGGCGGTGGTTTGTCCACCCGGGGGCACTCTGACGATCAAGTCAGTTATCTCTCAAAGATAGCAAAAGTGCTTAACTCACTATTCAGAATGCAAAAAGCGTACCTTAGACCCACGAGGGTGCCTTACTTTTATAACCAACACTGACCTGATCCATGTAGAAGCCTAGCTTCAATGGATTCTAGCTCAATGCCTATCCAGGACTCTCAAATAGATAAAGATAAACTCTCAAAGAGTTTTATCCTTATCCAGGCTAAAGTCCTCCCTCATTCTAGGACTCTTGTAACTTATCCGCTCATCTCGGATTTTGGTATCTTCGCAGATAATCTCGGTATCTCGGCGTCAAGTCAAGGACACGTGGCACCTCGGCTGGCACTTCGATGCCACCTCGGCCACGTGTTGCTATCCAAAAAATATGTCTCCACAATATATTATGAAGCATGCAATTGTAGACAAATACATATTTGCTTCATTGCCGCACAATTCCATTTTGAACTTATAAGCTTATCAAATTAAACTATGAGATTTTAAATTAATCGGAATTCAAATACTAATGTCCGCTTCAAAATAATTCTTATTTTATCACTGGTTAATCATTCATATTTTAATAATGAGAGAAAAAAGAAAAAAAAAAAATAGAATCATACTGTGAATTAGGAAAATCACATATCTCATGTCATATACTATTAGCACACTTTTATATTAAGTGGTGTTTTGGAAAGTTAATAAAAAAGTTTATTTTTTGATTTTTTTTGTGGCTTTTTTAGCGAAAAGTTGGGTTGTTTTTGGTAAAAATAAGTTGATTTTTTTTACTAAAAAAGTTAAAAAGTTAAAAAGTTGACTTTTTACCATTGTTCCCAAAATGGCGATAAGAGGTCGTTCGACAATAACTTTTTTAATTAGTTTTATGATTTTTTTAATTTTTTTAGCCTGGGACTTTTTTATTTATTTGGTTTTCTTGTTTAACTTTTTTGACTTTTTAACTTTGTAATGACAATTTTTTTTTGTCCTTTTATGATTTTTGACTTTTTATTTTTTTAATTTTTTTTTGTCCTTTTGTAATTTTTTAACCCAAAAGAAAACCAAACCTGGGCTAAATTTTGCAACTTTCTAGGATCGATGCACCCAAGATTTTGGATATTCTATTGACAAGAGTTCACATGTAAACAATCCAAAGCTATCATTCTTTGTTTGACAACAATTATAAAAGTTATTTTTTGCTTCTTTTTTTGTTTTTGTTTTTTAAAGTGATTTTTAAATTTTGTGTTAATTTCCCCCTCCCCCAGTCCTTCTAGTCTAAAAGGATTTTAAGAAGTGAAAAAATAAATTTCCTAAAAAATATTTTTCCATTTTTAATAGAATTTTTTTTATTTATTTTAATTTAAGAATTTTAGAGGCTTCTGATCTAATAGGATCTAAATTTTAGGTCAATGTCTCAATAGTTTTAGGAGGCCGGATTTCACATGATTTATTGTTAAAATATGGGAACGATTGTGAAACTTCTAAAATTGTTAAGATGGTAAGATTTTCATTACAGAAGTTCTACCATAATCAAATTCAATAATGTTACGCATATAAAAAAAATTATCAATTTTTTTTATTAGGGAATACAAAAATTGTAAGATTCACATTAATAAATATACATCAGATCTATTATCTTAATGTGCTAAGTGGTAAAAAAAACTTTAATAAGAAATTGATATTATATTTTTCTTTTTTTTTTTCTTTTTCTTTTTTACTTCAATCTCGCTCTCTCTGCTTTTATTTTGTACAAACAAATAAATATACATGAGGGAGAATAAGAAAACATCAAGGCATGACCAATCATAAACTACACCAACTTTTGTGGCATCCAATACCTTACACATAATAACACATTACGGGTGGGTTTGGGAAGTGGGTTGGCTTTTTGGCTTTTTGGTTTTTTTGGCTATTTTAGCCTGGGCTTAAAAGCTTGGTTTGGGAAGGGCTTTTTGACTTTTTGACTTTTTTGAGTTTTTTTGTGAGAGAAGAGTGTAATGATTATGGGTTGGATGTGATGTTTTGTTTTTTTAGGACTAAAATAGCCTGTTTTGTCTTTTGTGACTATTTTAACCCCAACCCACTTGACAAACGGGGCCTACAAAAACAATGCAAACTTTTCACTTTTTTTAAGAAATGACAAGTGAATGCACTCACCCCAAAACCCCATGACCCCCCACCCCATCTCCTGGGCTTCATCACCCATATCCTCTCTCTCTATCTCTCTGTCTCTCTAAATGTACCATAACAAAAGCCACACAAATTAAATATAAATTTTATATATCTTTTTATTTTTGTTGGTTGGAAGCTTGGATGCTCAACTACTCATGCAATTGATGTTGCCAAGTAGGACCCATCTCAAGCCACTCCACAAGTAGTGTTTTTACACAATAAGAAGCAAAGATTGAGATCAGATAGTGAACTTTCAATGAATTAGATATGGGTATAGAATAGATAGGATTGAATTGTGCCTTTCAATTTCTTTTTAGCCCCAACATTCTGGCGTTAGGGAATGGTCCCTCTTGGGGTCCCTGCAATAGTTATAAACCAAGTAGTGGCTTTGGACCCATCTCATAGCCATGTGTTGCCCTCTGGTGAGACCTCCAGACCGGAAAGGCGAGGCAGAGACCGGCCGGCACCATGCTGGAGCATAGGCTGAGCAACCACTTGCTTTGAAGTTGTTGTACATTCCAACAAAGGGTTGGTACCTATAATCTGCCTTGTATTTTCCATCCTCTGTGGCCCAAGATGAGGCATCCCATATGGACCCATAGACCCACATTGGCCTTAGTGGGAAAGTTGCTACACTCTTCCTAGGGTACCTCCTTATGGGCACATCATCCACAAGAAATCTGAAAAAAAATAAAATAAAATTGATCAATGTGAGTACAACAAAATCAAGACAAAAAAAAGATATCATTGCCTTTCAAATCAATAAAAATAAAAATAAAGTTCAATAATTGGCCTTATTAACATTCATGAACCAATGAGTATTGTTTGTTCAAATTATTAATGTCTAGTCTCTTTATATTCTAGCTACTAACTAGGATTTCTTTTTGAATATAACACACAAATCACCTGTCTCTAAATTCTTATTCTGTATTATTTTTTTCTGTACTATGCGATACTCTAAAATTAAAAATCAATTAATTTGTTGTGATAGACGTGATGAATTTTAAATAACAAAATTGATGTATATTTTGTTTCTTCATAAATTCTTATTCATTTTAATGTATCAAAAAATGTAAAAGATGAAAATAGTTTTAACTTTCACTTACATCTACTTTTCAAGATAGTTGTCCAATTACATTTATAAAACATGACCAACATGTCATCATCTTTGAAAGCAAATCATATGATTTCTTAGTAATAAACATATCAAACTTCCTATTTAGATTGAGTAGTATTATGAATAAACAGAATTTTTTTATTGTTGAATATGAATATAGGGGGACTCGTATTAATAAATATAAGATATTCATTGTCTTCGGAGTAATCCTATGCATAAAACAAAATTATAACAACACATGGGAACCTTTGTGTTTAGTGGTAAAAAAAATAAATAATAAGAAATCAATTTATGTATAATATTTTCTTTGTTTTTGTGTCTAGTAATAAAAAATTCATTTAAACATAGCATTTTTCAATTAGATTAGTTTTTGAAATTAATTTTCATTCTTTTTCAAGAAGTATGAAAATGAATGCTCTACTTACATGATCTCATTGGGACTCCATAGTATAGCATAGTGATGGAAACCTTGAGTGGGATCAAACCATAGATGAAATTTCATTTCTCTCCCTATAATTCTTCCATCCCCACTTCCTCTGATGTAAACATTTGTCTGCAATGTGTATGGCTTCCCAAATGTTGTTCCAAGGAATTCTATGTCCACCTCATCATGATACCCTGGATGAGCTTCATTGTTTGATAGCTGCCATTGGAATACAATTCATAACCCACAAAGATTAATGTATATATTTAGCACATAATTATTTATAAGATTTAACAAGAATTAAAACTTTTATGGGTTAATTACTCCGAACATCCTTACACTTGTATCGAAATTTCACTTGCTTTAATTGTTATATTCAATCTCACACTTCCATCCATTTAGAGTTAAATAAGGTTGACGAAAATGTATCTTTTGATAATTTTATATTTGACCAGTCTTTTGTGGGTGTCTTCCTCACCGAACCATTGATATTTAATATGTATATCATTATTACAAACCATATAATATAACATAGAAAAATACCCAAATTGATATATATATATATATATATGTATGTATTTGAGGGGAGATGGAAAAAAGGCAGGTTAGATATAAAATTACTAAGACACTAGATCCGTTAGCATCATTTAAGTGAGATTGAAGGATGATATTGACACTTGACTTCAAGTTTGTAAAGTTGACTGTCACAATTAGAATTACAAGGATCAAAGTGAGATTAGTAGTGTTTGGTGTAATTAACCAAACTTTAATTCAATACTATTTGCTACAAACATGTAATATAGTGCTTGCCCAGGTACTAGTCTCATTAATTAAACAACACATCATATATGTGTAGCTAATATGAGTACACAAATATTTTAAAACATGATGAGACTAATGCTAGAACTAATACAATTCACACAATTAGTCCACTTTCTAATTTTCTCACATAGAAAGCTGTTATAACCCCTGCAGTGTAACCAGGCTGCAGCTTGATGGAAGCACCAAAATACCCGGATCGGAACGGGCGAACCGACTTGAACCCACTTCCTGTTACACCAAATCAATCAATAAAATCAAGAAATATCAAATACCCACAAAGAGAATTGAAGTGTAATGTAGTGAATTCAAACATGTGTCCTAATGTGAGACCTGAGGTCCTATCAAGCCATATTGATAATGCATTGTTGTCTAGTATTTGATGCCCAGGACCCCAAAGGTTTCTAAATCCTTGGTAAAAAGTCATAGACCTAAACTTGGTGCTTGGGTAGTACCCTGGTGAGGGTGGCCAATAACCAGCATTGCTTGAAGGGAAAAAAAGAATGAGAAGAAGAGAGAGAAAGAAAGCCATGTATCGAGAGAGAGAGAGAGAGAGAGAGAGAGAGAAGAATTATTGTGATGTGTAAATGCAGGGTGAGAGAGTGAGAGGGGGATAGGTGTGTAGATGGGGAGAGAGGAGGATGGCAGTACGGTTGATATAAATAAAAAAAATTAGTGGGGCCCCTTGTGTAATAAGGTGAAAAGGAGTTTACATATAGATTTATGAATTGACAAAATGGTGATATTTATAAATCGTACATATATGTAAATAGAATCGAGGGTTTGGTGGCATAATTGTCAGACAAAGTAGATAGTACTATAGTAAATATTTTGTTCACCACAACTACTTTCCTTTCCCATCTTTATGGCAAAAACTGTTTAGCTTTGGTTGCATATGGGCAAAGAAAAAGTTTAGTGAAGAAGATGGTAGAGAGATATGTATATTGTTGAGATTGATTTTGTTTACTCACCTCATAAATTTTTGAATAAAACTTCTTTCATTGATTAATTAAGAAAATAGTTTGTCCACTTGGACGGTCTAATTCAAGCTTGTGGCCCATTATGGATCTTATTTCATTGATCCGATTCGTTACTTTTATAAGATTTTACATGTAGATCATTGATATAGAGAATCAAATTAATCCGATAATTGTAACTACTTTATTTTTTCATATTTATTTTCAAAAAAATACAATGTGCATTTTCAAGACAAATGTGATTAAATTAAGTGCTTACAATTATGAGATCAATTTTATTTTTTTCATGAATAATTTACATAGGACATCCCAAAAAATTAACGGATTTAATCATCAAAGAAGAACAATAGGGCCCATAGGCCTAGAGTGAACCGGTCTTGTTGGAGATAAGCCCAACCCTTAATTAAAGTAGTAAAGTTCACTGCTTTAAATGAGGTACATCATATTGTTTTAATCAATTAAATAGAAATGTTTTGTTAATTCACATATCTACATTGTATGCATAGATTTTATTTATTTCCAACCTAATCTTAAGCATATAGAGAATGAGAGTCGCTAAGCAACAATGTTGGATGAACTCGTCATATGATACATATAAGAACTAATTAAGCTCTACTGTCGGACCTCATTTTCTTTCTGATAAAGTTTGGACTTTGGGCTAGAGGCCTCTGTATGTACTATATCCTCATTGAAAGCAACCTGCAGTTATGTCTCTCAGTCATTAAAAACACCGACTTTAAAAATTAACCCATCAGGGTTTTCTTTTTGTTTTTCACCTTTCCACCGTCCTCTTTGGTGTGTCAGTTTCCAGCAATGTGGGTCAGATTCTGATTTTTTATCAATCAAGATCTAAGTTAATATGATGTACAATTCAATCTTCAATCAGTGAGGTCCAAATCCAATAATGGAGGTGGTCATATGGCAGTAACCCCAAATGGGACCCTCCAAGGTTTTCTTTGAATATAAGTTTATATGATCGATATATATGACTTGGACAGTAATCCAAGCAATTTTGATAGGGCAGAGAGGTACCAAATGTGTAAAATCTCAGGTTCGAGTGTAGAAAAAAAATTGATATATATATTTCACCCTTGAGAAAAATGAGGACTAGAGATTTGCATCAATTGATTATGTTGAGAGAAACAACTACATGTTCTTGTCAAATTGTACTGATACATAAATATGGACAGACTTAAATGTTTTGGTGCCAAGTCATAGCTGTTAATCTTTTGTAACTGGTGTATATGTTTAATGATGCTAGTAGGATTAATTTGCCCCCTATATTTCTATCTATCTTGGATTATATTGGTTTGATGTTGATAATTATACCTAGATTCGTTCAGTTTCATGAGAACTCTTCTTAAAGTTATATTTGAATTTTGAATTTATGGGGGGAAAAAATTCACCTGGCGAATTTTAAATTCAAACATGACCTAAGTACAACGTTTTGCATGTTTGTTTTGATTTATCATATATATATATGAGATGGTAAACAAAACATAATAAGAAAATATTATTATTATAACATTATTGTTAATACTAATAGTGAGTGACAATGGACATATAAGATGTATTAATTTATATTTTGAAAACAACTTCAATAGCATATTCTTCAAGTTAATGATCTATTTGGATCACACATATGGGTCCTATGAGGCCTCATTTTGGATGTGAAGCTCTTCCATTCATTTGTGCTGAACATTGTATTTGGTTGCAAGAGGAAAAGAGGACTCTCTTGTAATGTTTACCCATACTAACATTGTTTTTGGTTGCAAAAAGTTCACTCACTTCAATTTGAGTTGAAAAAAAGAAGTTATTAGAATTATTATTATTATTATTGGCAACAAAATTGAAAAGCAAGTGACCTCTCCCTCCGAAAAAAAAAAAAAGAAGGAAGAAGAAGAAGAGATGAAATCTACAATGAAGAAATTAAGGAAATAACAAAGGTACTATAGACAACTTATATTAGTAGAGTACCTAAATGGTGATATATTTAAAGTGCTTAGATCATAATATTCCATTAGATAAAATACAAATGTGAGGTGATGATGGCCTTTGCCTTGCCTAGAAATTATCCTCTCATTGATGGGTTGGCCATAAAATCAATCTTGCTCTCTCATCCTAAATTTTTAATTTTTTTTTAAAAAAAAAATTGTCTTAGCCAAAAAAGTGATAAAAACAATATGTCATGAAAATATTTCAGTAATCATAAAAATACTATTCTAGAGAATTTATATCTCCTCTTACGCCAAGTTTGGGAATACTAAATAAGTGCACTTTTTGACTTTTTATGAAATATGGGTTGGATTTGGGTTGGGTTTGAAGTGATGTGTTAGAGAGGTGATGTGACTTAAATAAGATAATGTGACTTAAATAGGATAGTAACTTTTTGACTTTTTAAATTTTTTTAAGGATGCCAAACTTGGCCTTTTCTTACTGTTTGATGTGACGTTGAAAAAAATATTAAAAAACGTAGCATTAAGATAATTAAGTGATAAGATGCAGGTTTAAATCCACTTCTTCTATTTCCGTCATATCTATTGTAATATATAGTGAAGTGATGAAGACTAAGAAGTAGATGTATAAGTTGAAGTAAGCAGTGATGGAAATGGCTAATTGTGATTGAAAGGGCTAATTGTGATTGAATAATGCAAAATTGATGTGGAAAAAATGAGATAGGGAGAAGAAAAGCATCTTAGTGATGGCAAAGGAAGGGAATATTTAATGAGTATGGTGACTAGTATAACTTTGGTTGGAATAATCTTGGAGTCAGATAGTCAATACATGGACCATGCCAAGTCTGTACAACTTTGAAATGATTGAATATGAAGTGTGGGAAAAGAAAAAAGAAAAAAGAAAAAACAATTGAGAGAGAGAGAGAGAGAGAGAGAGAGAGAGAGATGCCCTACCGACACTAATTAGAGTATGGGAGTATGAAGATGAACAATTAGTTGGTGTAAAAGTGAAATCTTTTATTTTGTCTATGTTATGTTTCACATCATCTATTCCCTTGGGTACTAAATGGAATTAGTTTTGAGGGGTAGTTATAGATTGGTTTTATTGACTTGATTTAGGCCTCGTTTGCGAACAAGTTATTTTAGTAATTTTTTAACTTTTTATAAAAAGATACATAAAAAAGTAGAGAGAGTGATATAACAACTTATAGTAACTTTTTGGTTAAAATACGAAGTTCCTAAACAAGACCTTATTTATCTATAAGTCTTGTTTTTTTTAAACTATCAATATTCCAAAAATGCCCTCATCTTATCTCATTCAACACTTAACTGCAACATTACTGTTATCACCTACCACTTAGAGCAATTATCTCCAATCACTGACAACAACCTCTAACCTCCGGTGATAATTTTTAGTAACCATCTCTGGCCACAATGACAACCATCTCCAATCTCCTGCGACTCTCGGCTACATTTTTTTGAACCACTTTCTAACAAAAACAATGTTCATTTCCACCATTACCTACTCAGATCTGGTAGCAGCAACACACACACACAGAGATGAGGAGAAAAAAAATAAAACTTTACCAAAAAAAAAGTTCACAATCAGTCTCATTGTCATAGATCAATAAAAGATTAATAAATTAATCAAAGACACTAGGTAATTTGTAAAAAAATTACATATTTCAAATTTAAACTACTCACACTCACAGTTACCCAAAAGGCACCTCTTCTGATACACACATACAGAACAAGATTGATTGATAAATTTATCACTGATATATTCTGTGATAATTTTCACTAAACATTTCAGTGACAAATTTATTACTGCGTGACTTGTAAAAAAATTACATATGCCAAATCTAACCAATTCACTCACTCACACTCATTTACTTAGAAAACACCTCCTTTTACATACATATAGAACAAGACAGATTGATAAATTTATTACTGATAAATAAATTTGCAGTAGATCTACTTTGAAAAATAAAGAGAAACAAAGAGGAGATGAGGAACGAGATCTGAAAAAAGTCTCAATCTCACCGGCGACCATGTAAGATAGCAGATCAGAATTAAAAATACTTAGATCTGAAGCCATCAATGAAGTTCATCATCAAAGATAATAGATCGGTGATAGGGAATTGTGGCAACGATGGTGATGTTGAACGCAAGCAATGAGAGAGGATAACAGTTGCGCGAGGTGAACGACGACAACAGCGAAGAAAGATGACAAGGGTGGTGGTTGAGGCGATTGATGATGGTGTTGGCGGAGGAAGACGGCGGTTGAGACAAGCACCATTAATGGTGACAGAGGAGGACGTTGGTTGAGGTGAGCAACAGTGATCGACAATGTATGATGGCGATATATGTACTGACAGGGCAGTGTGGGGTGGTAGTGTAGAGAGATGATAGAGAGAGAGAACTTTCTCTGCAAAATATTAGAGAGAGTAGAGAAGAAAAGATTTTTATTGAGGGTATTAAAGACATTTAACGACTTAATGATGCATATGAAAAGCCTCCAGAACCTAATGAGTATAATCAATTAATAAAGTAGGACCAGCTAGTATATATCCCTAATTTTTAAGAGACCAATCAATTAAAAAAAAAAAAAAACCTTCTTAAAATGGGTTTTATATCATAGTTTTGGAGGAAGTAGTCGAACAAAATTATGTTGTCCTTAAAATTATGATTCACTTTATTTGGTTAGAGTTTTCTAAAAATACTTTTTAAAAAACTCTACTTTTTTATTTTTCGTGTTTTATTGTTTTTACTGAATTTTTTTAATATTTTAAGCAATTTTTTAAAAAAAAAAATTTAGACATATCTAACATAAATATATCTAAAAAGTAAAAAATTTGTGAAAAAAACCTTTTAAAAATTCATTAAATACCAAAAATATTAAAAAAATACGAGAATTCAATACATTTTTTGTATTTTTATGTATTTATTAATTTTTTAAAATATTTTTTATAATTTTTTTACTTTTTAGATGTATCTAAATAAGGTGCATCTAAAAAAGTAAAAAAAATATTTAAAATATTCACTGAAAAAAAAACCAAAATCAAAAAATTTAATTTTTAAAAAACTTAATCCGAAAAATTTAAACCAAACACACTGATTATTATTTTTCTCCTGAGGAAAAAGTCGATCTTGATTGATACATCTCATAAAAGTCCCCACGTCTACGCTGATAGGATAACTCAATGATTTAATTGCAATGAATATATGTGTTAGGAATTGACATATATAATTAAGATCTGGGACACGAAATAAAAATAAAAATAAAATAATAATTTAAATCAACCAAATATGAATTACATCCACAATTGCTACTATGACTTAAAAAAGTTACAATCCAATATAAAGAGATGTAACATTTTAATTATAAATACATAGTATTAAAGTAAGTTGGTGTGTAGTTACACCTTAGGGTGCAGTGAGGAAATGTCAGGATTCGAATTGGTGGAGTAACAGCAATGGCCCTTTAAAATGGTACACTCATTTTACTAATAAACAAATCTAACTACCTAGAATATTGACTAAAAAAAGAAAAGAAAAGGTAACATGATAGAATTTTTTTTTATCAATGAAAATCAGTTGTTAATTGTTAAATTAACACTTATGAGAGTTAGAAATATAAAATACAAAAGCTATCCTTAATTCAAAAGTTAGATCCACAATCGAGCGATTAGTATTTACAATGAGCTTGGTATATAGCTAAAAAAGTTACAATTTTTTTCAAAAATTTGTCTTTAGTGATTTTTTTTTAAATTATGTAATTTTTTATTATTATTATTTTTTTTATACTTTTAGATAGATGTGTTTTGTATAGGCGAATCTAAAAAGTAAAAATAAATAAATTATTTGTCTTTTATAGATGAATCTAAAAGTAAAAACTAATTTAAATAATTCCAAACAAAATCACTGAAAACAACAAAAAGTCAAAAGAATCAATTGTTTTTATTTATTTATTATTGTTATTTCTAGACTTTTTTCAAAATTTAATTTTTTTTTACTTTTCTAATCCGTCTAGTTAATTAGAATCTAAAAGTGTAAGATTTTTTAAAAATTTAAAAAAAGAAAAAAAAAAGAAAATTTAAAAAAAAAAAAGAAAAGAAAAAACAATCCTTATTGTTTATCAAGATTCACGCTACCCAACAACTGTAGGAAGAACATAACTATAGCACCCTTTCTTTGCCAAGTTTGGAGATCCAATTTTAGTCAATGGGCTATTTTACATATCCAAAAGGCTAATTCAAATTTGTTTGTGGGAGACACAAGATACTAGTTCCCCACGCATAAACAATGGGGGGTGGTCCAAAGAGCAACACAAGTATAAGAACAAAGTGGTCACGCCATAAGTTGCTCCATCTAACATTCCTCCATGGGGTGAACCTCACTTGAAAGAGATATATGTCAATATTTAGGCCAAGTTTGGCATATAGTCAAAAAGTCAAAAAGTTACTCAAAAAGTTAAAAAGTTAACACTATTCACCAAAAGTCAACAATTACGACTGCATAACTTCCAAGTCGAATTTTTTCTTACAAATCAATTTTTACAATTTTTTATTACACATTTTTCTATAAAAAGTCAAAAAGTTAACCCAAACATCCATATTTTCAACCACCATTTTTTAGTCCAAAAAGACAAAAAGTACACTTATTTAGGACACCCCAAACAATCCCTTACTGTCCCTTGTGCTTCACATGCATGTTTGCAACATAAGGGATTAATTGATTATCTTCTAGCTAGCTATCATCCCACATTGTACTAAAATTGAAAATTTTTTTTAGTCTGTTTTATTTTTTTGCTCGATTTTCATTCAGTCTCTAATATTTCAATTGCAACAAGTACTTTGATTTTAGTTTGTATTTTAATATGATTCTCTTGTTACTCATCATTGATTTAATTTTTGAAATATTACTTTAAATAACATCATACATTTGATTAATTAATAAGAGTTTGTGTCATGATATGAAATAAATACCATTTTTTTTTTTTTGAAATTGATTAAAAAAAATTGTGTTTTTTGTCATTTTATATTTTTAACTGTCCAACCGGCTCAAACCATTAATTTTGAATTGTTAAAATATTCAACTAACCCATCGATTTTGAGAATGAGTGAGTTGGTGACAATTCACAAAAATCTAAATTTGTCAAAAATAGCCCAATTAATAATTTCTCTTAAAACCAACTCAAACCAACCCGGGCAAACCCCTAGAGGCCCACCATGTGAGCACCACCCAAGTAATCCACATAATTGGATCACTTTTTAATAAATAATGGGCTTTGTACTTTGCTACTTTTTTTTCATTATGGGCCTTGAAGATATTGAGGTTTGGTGGCTTAAATGGACTGGACTATAAAAGCCCATTGGATGGACGAACCTGTCAAAGTGTCAACCAACTCGTATTCATTCTTCAATCTAGACATATGTCCTCATTAACATATGCTCAAAACAAGTAAATATAAAAAAATTTAATTACAAGCATTGCTATATCTATTGAATTTGAACTCGCTTGAATTGTTTGAATTTGTGTATGTCGGTCATTTGACAGGATATGGGTCATCTAAGCGGATGTCGGTTGACACATCGGTAAACGAGGGTGACAGCCATGATTGATAAGGGTGACAATCGCAGTTAACAAAGATGACAAGGGTCATCTAAATGATTTTCTAGTCGGTCATCCAGCCAAACATCCAAGTAATTCAGACGACTCGGACGAGTTCAAATACGATGAATGAATCATTTTTATTTTTATTAATTCAAAAAAAATAAAATAAAAATTAAACATTCTTTTTTACAGTCATTGGGCCGTTATTTACTTTAAGACACTGTAATTATTACTTGTTTTCCTATCCGTATTGGCACATTTTGTTGCATAGTTTTAAAACAAAAAGAGTCATTGTGACTCACTAGCGAATGAACATAACAATAAAATGATCTTATTTGCTCAAAAAATAAAATGATTTTATGAAGCAATCAAATTCAAAAATACAAACAAGGATGCATAGAAAGGGAGGTGATTTTGATTCTCACATAAATCTATTTTATAATGGAAAGAGATTCTCTTAATCTACTTTACTCAATTTGACAGATTACATGCGTCTTATTTTGATTATTCAAATTAATTGTCTTGTGTGTTTTTAAAATATTTTTTTAATAATTATAAATATATAAAATTATTATAAAAATTATATTTACACATTATCTAAAAAAAATATAATAAAATCATATAATTATGAATTTTGAATCAATTTACATTTTTATAAATAATTTACCTAAAATTCACAAAATAAATGACTTAAAGCATTAAAAATGAAATTCCCCAAAAATCAAGGGTCAGATTTATTTTCAGTGATGCTATAAATCTATAAATTATACTCATAATTTATCTAAAATTTTTAATATGTATATATGGATCTTACAATACATGCCTTCAATCTCCATTGCACACATGTATTCTGGGCAAAAAATTTGGACTTATTTTCTAGTTTTTAGGCTAACTAATTATTTTTTAGAAAACATTGAACAATGAAAATTTGCGAAGAATTTTATCGTGAAAAATGTTGTGTGGTTTAAATTCAATTAGTGAAACCTACACTTCAAACAAATCTCAATCACACGTTGCTTTTTTGAGATATTTTTCTAAGTAATTTTTTTGCATTCATAGTATTGTTGTTTATTTTTTAAAAAATTACAAAAAAAAAAAATCTAGAGTTTGACCTTGTAACAAAATAAAATTGAGTTTTTAAATTTGTCAATTTACAACCTAATCTTTTGATTTATTTTCCATCTAAACTATCCACCTATTTCGTTGAATTAAAACTGAAAGAAAAATAATATTTTAGATATTTTTCGTACACCTACATTAAGTTTAATAATTAAAATATATATTTTTATTAATTTTACTTAGTGAAAACAAAAAAATAATTTGAATTGAAAATAAATTTAAATTTTATTACAGTTCCTGAGAACCAATCAGCGTGTTTGGTTTTAGTTTTTTGAAAATTAAATTTTTTGTTTTTCATATTTTTTTTTTTGTTTTTAGTGAATATTTTCAAAATTTTAAGTAATATTTTTATTATTTTAAATGCACTTTACTTAGATGTATCTAAATAGTAAAATATTTGTGAAAAAATATTTTTAAAAATTAATAAATACATAAAATATGAAAAATATACTGAATTTTTATAATTTCTTTTGTATTTTTTAAATTTAGTGAATTTGTTAAAGATTTTGTTCACAAATATTATACTTTTTAAGTGTATTTATGTTAGGCGTGTTTAAAAATTAAAAAAATTACTTAAAATATTAAAAAAATTCAGTGAAAACAAAAAAAATACGAAAAACAAAAAAATAAAATTTTCTTAAAAATAAATTATGAAAATTGAAACCAAACATAGTGAATTTTATTTTATTTTCGTAATTTCCTTTTATTTTTTTTTACATTCTATCTATTGAATCTGTGGGCCCATTTTATAACTACAAATCAGGCAATGTGGACGAGTAATGATATATACTTCTAATTTGAGAGCTCTAATGAGGTGGAAGAGAAAGAGAGTAAAGAGAGATAGAGAGGAGTGTGGGCTCCACCTTTACATGAGTCCTCTCCACATTATTAGAGTTGCATTAGAACTCTCAAATTAGAGCTCTTAAACAATCATCTTGCTTGTTTCCACTTTTCAAAAAATACTTTTCAGAAAATTCTACTTTCTTATTTTTCGTATTTTTTTGTTTTTATTGAATTTTTTTAATATTTTAAGCAATTTTTTTATTTTTTAGACACGCCTAACATAAATAGACCTAAAAAGTAAAAAAATTGTAAAAAAAATCTTTTAAAAATTCACTAAATACCAAAAATATAAAAAAAATACAATAATTCAGTATATTTTTTGTTTTTTTATGTATTTATTAATTTTTTAAAATATTTTTTAACAAATTTTTTACTTTTTAGATACATCTAAGTAAGGTGCATCTAAAAAAGTAAAAAAAATGTTTAAAATTTAAAAAATATTCACTAAAAAAAAAAACATAAAAACCAAAAAAATCAATTTTCAAAAAACTTAATTCAGAAAACTCAAATCAAACACACTAATTGTTCTTGTAAACATCTCAATCAAGCCGGGAACATCAAATTTTAATTTAAAAACCAAAAAATCATTAAAAATTTAACAAATTATACATAAAAAAAAAAAAAAAAAGAAAGTCAAATTTTTTTTACCTCTCTATTTTTTGTACATTTTTTCATAAAATATTAAAAATTATTCCAAATATATTAATTTTTTTTATCTTATAATTTAACCCAATATCTAAAATATTATTAAAATAACTTCTCAAAACCCCCCACCGCCCCCCCAAAAATAATAATAATAATAATGGGATGGTTTGGAATATCTTAAGTATATTTTTTTAACTTTTTATAAGAAGTAAAAAAAATAGGGGTAAGATGTTAATTGATGTGATAATATATATATATAAAAGGATAACTTATGTATATGCCAAACAAAGAAAACAATTTTTTGGGGTTAACTTTCTATTATAGCATCAATAACACTTTCCTGCCAAAAATCTCGAATCTTGATAACCAATCTTGTCAAATTAAGTTCGTGATTCAAACCCAACTCAACGTTTGACTGTTGAGAGAAAGAAAGGTATGAAAGCTCAATCCTTTTTCTCTTTCTCTTGCTTATCCACCACGTTATTGCTTTTTCTTTTTGTTCTTTGTTAATGTTTGAAATGGTTTTAAATTAGAACAGAAACTGTGTAATCGTGATGTTCAAATGAACTGTTAACTCTCTCAAGCAAATGGGTTTCTGTAGTTTTCTGTCTGTAAATTTGTTATCAGAGAGGTATTGTTCTTGCTTCAGTATCTATTACCATTTCTATCATTTGTATGGTTTTTCATATTTGTTTGTCTTTGGTTGAAATTATTGTTTTTCCTCTGTTCTTTGTTAATGTTCTGAAGTGGGTTTGATTTGGAACTGAAAATTTGTGATTCTTGATGCTCATATGCATTATTGCATAGTTGTCCTTGTCAAGATAATGGGTTTCTGTAATTTGTGTCTGTAAATTTGTAATCAGATTGCGAGTGTTTCTATAATTTATTTGCCTTTTCACATTCTTAGGATGTACTTGGTTTTTGTTGGGTTTGCTGCCCAGTGCCTAGCAATCGAAGAATTCTTTTTATTTTTTTTCTTCTTTAATGTTTTGAAATTGGTTTTGAATTAGAATTGAAATTTTGAGATCTTGATTGATGTTCACATGCATAGTTGACCTATAAAGATAATGGGTTTTTGTGGTTTTGTGGTTGTAAATTTTGTTATTGGGATTGTTCTTGCTTTGGTCTTTATTGTTATTTCTATCATTTTCACATTTTTGCATAGTAGCCTTTCCCTGTTTTGTTACATAAGAAAAACAACAAAATTTACATATAAGCTATATATACTTGAACAATCCAGTGGCAGCTGTCTTTATAGTGAATGAATTCCGACTTGCTTGAATGGATGGTTAGGAAGCAAGAGTTGGGGGTTTATGTTGAATCCAAAAGTTTTAGACTTGATAGTTGGGGATTTTATAAAAATGCAGGGGACTGCTGTTATCTGTTTTTCTCCCTGGTTGGAAGATGGTTGATGCAAGAAGAGCATAATATTAACTCTGGGTTTAGGGGCATTCTTGTTTCTTCGAGATGAGAATTTGTAGTGTAGAACTGCGAGCCAATTTCTCTCTTTTAAATTATTGGATTTGACTCATTGATTATATCATGTTGGTTAATGTTCAATCACTAACCAGTATAATGGCAATATAAGTCAAAACACATTGATGAAGAGGTGGTCAAGGAAAGGGGTTGGTTGAAGAAAACTTTTTAGGTGAAATTTTCTAACAAGATGTGATGCTTAAACCTGCTTCCTTATAATAGTGATATAGTTTTTTCCAAATGCAAGTCTGCCATCAATTCCCAGGGCTCAACACTGGATAAGTGGTGCAAACTACCAAGCTAGAGTACGGTAGAGGTGGAGGAAATTTCCAGTGGAGCAGTGACGTGTGGAGATCGAAAATTACACCTCTGGCATCTAGTGTAACCTTAGTTGTTAGCTCCAGCCCACGTGGAGGAGTTAATGAAGGTTGGCTCCAAGTCAAGAAGTAGGGGGGAAGAGGGCAGGTGGCAGACCAGCTTCTGAAGGTTTAGAGAAGGGAAAAAGTTAGGGAATGAGTTAGACTTCATTTCCTTTTATATTAATAATACTGAGTAATTACAGGAGTGCCATAAGGCATAATATATAGGCCAGCCCATTACACCAATGAAGAGAATAAATAAGAAGAAAACACAATCATTTATTTCCTATTCTAACTTGTTTCCTATTCTAACACTCTCCCTCAAGCTAGTGCGAAGATATCTCTCATGCCCAGCTTGTTGAGAATGCCATGAAATGGTTTGCTTCCTAGCATCTTGGCGAGAACATCGGCTAGTTGGTCTCTAGTCTTCACAAATGGAATACACATGATACCACTAGTGAGTTTTTCCTTAATGAAGTGCCTATCAATCTCCACATGCTTAGTTCTATCATGTTGAACTGGATTATAGTCGCATGGAGTCAATCTAATGGATTCCCAAGTCTCCCGACAATAGTTTAATCTTTAGTAACTTACATACACCCTGAGCCATAGTCCTGAATTCTGCCTCAGCACTAGATCTAGCCACCACATTATGTTTCTTACTGCGCCATGTGATTAGGTTGCCACCAACAAATGTGCAGTATTCGGAAGTTGATCGTCTGTCAGTAACTGATCCAGCCCAATTTGCATCAGTAAATGCCTCCACACTGAGATGGCCATGTTTTGAGAAATATAGACCCTTTCCAGGAGAAGATTTCAGGTATCACAAGATTCTCATAGTTGCCTCCAAGTGGGAAGTTCTAGGAGCATGCATAAACTGGCTCACCATGCTCACGGCAATGGCAATATCTAGACGTGAGTGAGATAAGTATATGAGTTTGCCCACTAATCTCTGATATCTCCCCCTGTCCACTGGATCTCCCTCTTGATCCTCACTCAGTTTCTGGCCCGGTTCTAGAGGTGTATCACATGGTCTACCTCCAAGCATTCCAGTTTCCTTCAACAAGTCAAGTACATACTTCCTCTGGCATATGAAGATGTCATCCTTGGACCGGGTTACTTCAATGCCCAAAAAATACTTCAAATAGCCTAAGTCTTTGACTTCAAACTCTTTGGCTAAGTATTCTTTCAAACGAGGAAATCTCCTCAACATCATTTCCTGTCAGAACAATATCATCAACATAGACAATAAGAGCTGTAGTCTTACTATGTGAAGAGTGTTTCATAAACAAAGTGTGATTAGCTTGACTTTTCTTGAACCCATATTTCAACATAGCTTGAGCAAACCTTTCAAACCAAGCCCTAGGAAACTGTTTTAGCCCATAAAGTGACTTTCGGAGCGTGCATACTTTACTGTTGGACTTAGCACCCACAAAATCAGGAGGACTATCTATATAGACCTCTTCTGCTAAGTCTCCATGAAGGAATGCATTCTTCACATCAAACTGGTGAAGTGGCCAATTCAAATTTGCAGCAAGAGAGTAAGATTCTCACAGAATTCATCTTAGCAACTGGTTCAAATGTCTCCTGGTAATCCACCTCATAAGTTTGAGTGAAGCCCTTAGCAACCAGTCTTGCTTTGTACCGTTCTATGGAACCATCTGCTTTGTGTTTTACCGTGCACACCCACTTACACCCAACTAGATTTTTGCCTTTAGGTAATTTCACTAACTCCCAATTGTCACTCTTGCTGAGAGCTCTTATCTCTTCCATCATGGCATGTTTCCATTCATGAATAGAGAGAGTATCCTGAAAATTGGTAGGTAGACTCACAGAAGACACTTTAGACAAAAAAGCTTTATATGAGGAAGAAAGATGAGAATAAGAGACATGATTGCTAATAGGATGTTAAGTACATGACCTAACCCCTTTTCTATTAGCAATGGGAACATCTAGATCTGAAAAATCAGGAATAGAAGCACTAGAATCAGAATTACCAAGACTCTCCAGATTGGGGGGTGACTCTGGACGCTCATTCGGAGAAGAAGTTGGCAGTAGAGGAAGGAAAGTAGGCTCTTGCTGTAAGCTTTCTGAGTGTTTTCTATGTATTCAACTTGTCATCTTAATACAAGAATACATTGATTTATATAACAATCTAACCCTAGAACAAAAAAAGGAAATACGACTTATTTCAATATACAAAATATATATACTACTATTTATACATAAAATCCCTAATATATTCTTACTCCCCTGCTCAAACTCAAGGTGTTTTACCAGAAAACACTGAGAGTTTGCCAAGAAAAAACTGAAACCGAGCAGTGGTGTGAGTCTTAGTGAAGAAGTCAGCAAGTTGCAGAGTCGAAGAGACGAAAAGAAGTGAAATAGAGCCAGACTGCAGATGCTGATGGGCAAAGTGACAATCAATCTCAATATGTTTCGTCCGTTCATGGAAGACAGTGTTATGGGTAATCTGAATAGCACTGCGGTTGTCGCAATAGAGTGAGGTCGGAGAAGACTGAGGGACACCTAAATCAGAGAGAAGAAAACGAAGCCAAACAATCTCAACAGTAGCATGAGCCATAGCACGGTACTCAATTTCGGCAGTAGAGCGAGTAATAATAGTTTGTTTCTTGCTTTTCCAAGAGATCAAGGAATCGCCAAGAAATATACAGAAACCAGACGTGGACTTGCGATCAGTAACATCACCAGCCCAATCAGAATCAGCATAGGCCACTAAATCCAGATAGGAAGTAGAGGATAATAGCAAATCTTGAAATACAGTACTGCGAAGATAGCGAAGAATCCGAACCAATGCAGCCCAATGTGTGGAGCGAGGAGCAAAAACAAACTGGCTAACCACATGAACATCATAGGCAAGATCGGGACGAGTAATCGTCAAATAAACTAAACAACCCACAAGCTTGCGATATAAAGTGGGATCATCCAGAGGGATACCATCAGTAGAGTTGAGCTTCACATTAAGCTCAATAGGTGTATTAGAAACCTTAGTATCGGTAAGACCAACATGATGAATGACCTCATTAGCATACTTAGCTTGAGACAGAAAATAGTCCTTTGGAGAAAAAGCAACCTAAATACTAAGAAAATACCGCGATGGACCCAAATCTTTCATTTCAAAGCTGCGGAAGAGATGCTGCTTGACCGAAGAGATAGCAGAAGAGTCAGAGCTAGTGATGATCATATCATCCACATAGAGTAAGAGAGCAACAAAACTAGCCGGGGTACGTCTCAGAAACAAACAGAGTCGGAAGCAAAAGAATGAAACCCAAGCTCAGTAACAGCAGTCTGAAAGCGATTATACTAAGCACGAGGAGATTGCTTCAAACCATACAGAGCACGTCGAAGACGACAAACCTGTCTAGAGGAATGGTGAAGGCCAGGGGGAGGATGCATGTAAACCTCCTTAGCGAGATGACCATTAAGAAAAGCATTCTTACCATCCATTTCATAAAAAGGCCAATGGCGAACAGCTACGACAGATATCAAAGTACGGATAGTAGTCATATTGGTAATAGGGGCAAAGGTCTCCTCATAATTAATACTATACTCCTGTGAAAAACCCTTGGCAACTAGACGAGCTTTGTAGCGTTTAAGAGAACCATCAGAATGAGTCTTGACTTTGTAGACCCATTTGCAACCAATCAGATTCTTGCCAGCAGGCAAAGGAACCAACTCCCAAGTACTAGTTTTCTGTAAAGCAGACAACTCATCCTCCATAACTTGAACTTAATGAGGATTCTGATAGGCCTCCTTGTAAGACTGAGATTCTAAAAAAGAGTGAATAGCAGACAAAAAAGTACGATAGGAAACAGAAAAATATGTATTAGACCAACCCAATCTGTTTGGAGGATAACGCGCTCGAGTAGGATATCGGTGTGTAGTAGGATCAGAGTTGTCAGAAGTAGAAGGATCAATAGCATGGGTCAAGGTTTTAAAAAGCGGCCGCAACCGTTACATAATGCCGTTACATCACGGTTTTGGCGGTTACCGCCACCTGTTACAGCTGCTTTTGTAGTGTGATTGAGATTCACAAGTGTGTCGGCCGTTGCGGCTGCCGTAGCGGTCGTAACGGTACCGTAACAGCTGTAACGGCCTGTTACGCACCGTTACGTAACGGTTCCAAACTGTTTCTTTCGAAAAAACACATAAAAAAAAGCTGAAAATGGGGGAAGAGGGATAGAGAGAAGAGGGAAAAAAAAGAGAGAAAATAGAGGAGCAAGAGATAGAGAGAGAGAAGAGGGAAGATGAAGAACATATTATTGATTTGTTGAAACTGTAAGACCTATGCTATTCTATTCAGCTGCTATTATTAAACCAGTTTGTTTGTGTGTGTCTATCTATATATTGTTTGCAAATAATAATAATAATAAGTGTGGTCATTATGTATTTGGCTTGGTTAAAATATATATATATATATATATATATTTAGGTTCTTATTTATTCTCTTACTTTTGTCATTGTTTATCTTATATATAATAGTTAGTGATTGATTTTTTGTATAATATAAAGTCATTAATTATTAAAATAAAATGTAAAAAACTCAGTTTATAGTGATTTAAAAATATTAAATATACTGGATGATACTTAAAAATTTACAAAAATTGATCAATATTTATTTTTAACCCAATAAATATGATCATGGAAAAAAAATATGCGTATCGGTAAGTTTTTTTCAAATTGTGCAAAAAATAAAAAAATTTCACGGTTCCGGTTACCGCAACCGTTACATTATGGCCTTTACACCCCGCTACCGCAACCGCAACCGCGTCACCGCCACCGTTACAGCGACCGCAACCGCTACGAAGGAGAGAGTAATTGGGAAGTTGAGAAAACAGAGCCTCATAAGGAGACCGACCAGAAAGAAGGGGGGTAGGCATACAGTTGAGAAGAAAAGCAGTAGTAAGAACTACCTCACCCCAAAAAAGAGCCGGAACAGAGGTAGAGAGAAGGAGAGATCTAGCTGTTTCAAGGAAATAGCGGTGTTTACGCTCAGCTTGACCATTCTAGGCAGGTGTATCAGTACAAGAAGTTTGGTGAATGGTACCCAATTTGGCTAAATATTCATAGAATTCAGTTTTAAAGTATTCCCCACCCAAGTTAGACCGCAACAATTTAATAGTAGACCCAAACTGTGTAGTGACCATAGACTATAAAGTACGTTATATCTGGTAGAAGTTAGATTTATGAGTTATAAGATAAACCCAAGCGTAACGCGTGCAGTCATCAACAAATGACATATAATAGGCAAAACTCCCTTTGGTGAGAATAGGAGAAGGGCCCTAAACATTAGTATGAACTAAAGAAAATAGTGTATCAAATATAGAAGTACTTTTATGAAAAGGTAAGGCTGTCATTTTGGCAAGTTTACAACCCCGACATTCAGTAAGTTCACTAGGAGAAACTTTACCCAATATATCAGACTGAACTAAAGACCATAAGCGATCAGCAGACAAATGCCCTAATCTAGAATGTCACAAGTAGAAACGATTAGACAGAGAATCTAATTGAAAAGAGGAAAGGACAGTCAGAGAGGTTGTCATAGGCAGATGCAAGCTCTTCACCACATAGAGGTCTCTAACTCTACGACCAGTCCCAATCTGCTGCTTAGACATCCGATCCTGCACAGAACAGATAGAAGAAGAAAAGATAACATCAAAACCAAATGCATCAAGTTTACTGATAGATAATAAACTGACAGATAACTGAGGAACATAAAGGATAGACAGATTGGAGATAGCAGACATAGCAGACGGTATGACAGACCAAACAGATACAACAGACATACTAGACCCATTAGCAGCATTGACAGCTATAAGAAAGAGGGGAGGAGTACAATTTTGAAGTAAAAAGAGATGGGGAGTCATATGATAAGAGGCATCAGAGTCAAAAATCTAAACAGACGAAGAAATACCTGAAGAAGACCCAAGCAAACTTGAATGAAAAGAGGAAACAATGGCGGCAGCCGGGGATGGCTGGGAGGTAGACAATATATGTTGAAGTTGACTAATTTAAGTAGTCAAGGAAGCCAAGTCAGGATCAGGAGCCGGAGTAGATGCAGTATACATAGCAGAAGGAGCCCAAAAGTGGTTCTGAGATTGCTGAACAGATGAGGCAGACAGATGTCCCTTCTTGGGACAGTGGTACTTCTAATGGCCCCTCTGATGGCAGAAGGCCCACTCCTCAAAAGCCAGAGACATTGTAATAACCAGAAAACTGAGGGGTTCCCGTGCAATCAAACAAAGTAGCCAAACAAGGGGTTTAAGTGTAATAATCGAAATCTGAGGGGTCAAACTATAATAATAAGGAACTTGTTAATTTCAGAACCAGGTGGATCAACTTCGAACCACACAAAGAGAGAGAAAGAGAGAGACAAGAGTCGAAGTCGACTCTGGAGCGGCCGGCATAGAGCAAAGGGTCGAAATCGAAGCCGATTAAGAGGAACAAGGGCAGACAACTCTTCGATCGTGCGAATCGAAGCAGGAGAGAACCAACGATGACGACGACCTAACTTCACGAGTTCAGTGACAGATCACGAACCAGAAAGATCACGAACTAGAGGCTAGGGTTTTCGCGAATGACCCGTGAAATAGAGAACCTGAGAGACGAACTAGATGACCAGACGAAGGACAACTTAGGACCTTCGCTCAAACCAGACAAACACAGAAGAAGAAGAGGGAGTCACGACCTGCGACTCAGAGAAATAAAACCAGAGTGTTGATTTCCAAGAGACAATGGACAACTTCTATGGTTTCGGTTCAGAGTGGCTCTGATACCATGTAAGCTTTCTGAATGTTTTCTGTATATTCAACTTGTCATCTTAATACAAGAATACATTGGTTTATATAACAATCTAACCCTAGAACAAAAAATGGAAATACGACTTATTTCAATATACAAAATATATATACTACCATTTATACTAAAATTCCTAATATATTCTCACACTTGCATCCAGGTGACTTGCTGTCTATCCTTGTCCTTGATATAAACTTTGTCTGCTTCCTTTTTCTCAACAACTGCTAGCTCATCATCCTCTATCTGATCAACCACTGGCGGAAGTGGAACAGGAATCTCTTCACACCAAAGCACCCCCTGAAGGGATGACTGGGAGATTGGGAGGGTCGGAAAGTAAGGCTAAGACTCAAAGAAAGCGACATCCATGGAGACAAACCATTTGTGAGTGGGAGGATGATAACACTTATAACCCTTTTTGGTGGCAGAATAACCCAGAAAAATACACTTAAGAGACCTAAGATCCAATTTACCACGAGTGAGTGAATGATTATAGACAAAGCAAACACAGCCACAAGTCTTAGGAGGAATGGAGAACCCGGAAGGGGTAGACCCGAACAAAACTTGAAGAGATGTTTGTTTTTGAGGGATAGCCCGGCGATGTTTGTTTTTAAAATAAGCGGCAGTGAGAACCGCTTCCCCCCAATAGGATCGAGGAACCCGCATCTCAAAGGATAGACAATGGGCGACATCAAGAAGATGGCGATTTTTGCGTTCAGCAACACCATTTTGTTGAGGTGTATTAGTACATGAAGTCTGATGAATAATGCCATGAGTAACGAAGTAAGTTGTAAGACCAGAGTCAATATATTTCCCCTGATTATCAGAACGTAGAATTTTGATAATCACCCCAAACTTAGTACAAACCATTTTATGGAAGTTTTGAAACACAGAAAATACCTCATTTTTATCTTTCATCAAACAGACTCAAGTGGCCCTGGAACAATCATCTATGAAGGTAACAAACTATTTTTGACCGGTTAAAGACACAAAACGGAATGGACCCCATACATCAGAATGAATCAAAGAAAATGAAACTAAACTTTTATTAATAAAAGAAGCAAAAGAGGTTTTGTGTTGTTTTCTAAGTTGACAAGACTCACATTAAAAATCTGACACATTATTTTTCTCAAAAACAAAAAAAGGGATGTCCTAAGCGACAAAGCCATAGCCAAATGTCTTCCTTGGTGGAGGGTAATTGAATAGATGAATGAGTCAGCTTGTCTGTCTGATCCAGAATATAGAGTCCATGTTCCTCTTTATCACTGCCAATCCTCTTCCTCGTGATAAGGTCCTGAAAAAGACAATGATCAGGAAAAAAAACATTACGCTACAATTTAAGTCACGAGTAATACAACTCAAAGATAAAAGATTACACTGAAATTGGGAACATAGAGAACAGAAGACAAAGGAAGGGAAGAGGTGGCATGAATTAAACCTTTTTCTGACACAGACGAAATGGTACCATCAGCAATATGCAATTTTTCCTGACCTGAGGAGGGGTTATACTCTGAAAATAAATTAGAGGAGCCAGACATATGGTCGGAAGCACCAGAATCAATAATCCATAGGACAGTCGTATGAGATAGCAATGCACATGTGGAGGAAGCCAAGTTACTTGAATTGGCAAAGGAAGAAGAGGGTGCACTTGTAGCAGAAGTAGAGGCTCAACGATCTAGCAAGTGGCGAAGAGCAATCTCAAAATCCGAGGCAGATAACCCTGAGACATCAGTAGCGGAGGAAACAACTGGAGATGAAGATGGTGGCTCAACAGTGTTTGAAAGATGGGCTCGTGCATTGGCTCTGCGGCCTTGAGTACCAAACCGACCCCCTCGAGGACTAGGACGGTCACCTTGGCCACCAGAGGGAGTTCCATGTAGCTTTCAACAAGTCTCACGTGTGTGGCGAGGTCGACGACAATAGTCACAGTAAAGATTATCCTTCTTAGAGGAAGGACGAGAACCACGAGGCACACAATCGCCATCGCTAGAGGGTGCAGAAACCAAGGCCGAGCGATCAGTAGTAGCAGAATGAAGTATTGCAAAACAGCAACTCTTCTCATTCTGCACAAAAATAAAGGCTTCCTGGAGAGAAGGAAGCACATCCATGCTAAGTACTCTACTCCGAACCGGATCATACTCCACATTTAGGCCTTCCAAGAACTTGAAGACCCGCTTTTGCGCCACAAACTTCCGATAACCAGCAGAATCAGTGGGATAGACAGGCTTGTAATCTTGAAGGTGATCAAGCCGCTTCCACCCATTGCTAAGGAAGGTAAAATACTGAAGAATAGTCTGCTCACCTTGTATTGACCTTTCAATGGAGCGACGTAACTCAAAAGCCTGTGAGAAGTTCCCCTTCTTGGAGTAAGCAGTTTCTACGGCCTCCCAAATATCTCGGGCAGTGTCCATAGATAAGTAGCCCTCTCCAATCTTCAAAACCATAGAACAGATCAACTAGTCTATAATTAGAGAATTAGTGATCTCCCACTGGTCATAATAAGGGTCGGTGATACTAGGTGTCTAAACCTGCCCATCAACATATCTCATCTTCCCCTTGCACTTTAAGAAAATAGTCAGACTCTGCGACCACCTATGAAGCACGGGTACTCCAAAAATAGTGCCGTACACGCACCGAGTACTTACCGGGTGCGGGTACGCGTACCGGTACGGCTGCACGCGTACCGAGTACGGCAAAAAGTGGTCGGGTACGTCTGCCTCTGTCGGGTACGGCATGGGTACGCCTTTGGTGCGTTTTGGGTACGGCGGGGGCAGAAATCAAATTTTTTGGAAAATTGAGGGGTACCGGAGCAATATTAAGAAAAAAAATTTTAAAAAAAGGAAAAATGATATATACGGATGAGTTTGTTTTGCCCTAATCGTATCAGTCTTGCCCTAATCTCATCAGTTGAGCAACCCAGAACCAAGAGGCGACATCGAAGCAGAGAGACAGAGAGAGAGAGAGAGAGAGAGAGAAGATGGGGGGTTCAACATCAGACGATTTTTCAGTGGTGGTATTGGCTTCAGATCTAGGCATAGACGCTCAACCCTTTCTTGTCCTCCATTGATGGACAAAGAGAAGCTCCTCCTCAAGAGAACTGGCACGACTGTCGCTCCGATTTCCTCTCCTCCGACGATGACTTCTCCGATCTCGACGCCTTGCACTTCTTTCGCCTCGAACGTGGCTCCGACAAGTCCCGCAATCGCATCTTCCGCATCGTCGGAAAATACTTCCCTGGTATAACACAAACTCACACACACACACACACATATATATATTTACTGATCGAGTTATTCATATTTAGCTGTGTTCAACTCAATACTTGAGCTTTAGGGTTGTTATGGTATGAGGGTTTTTGGAATTTTATCAAATAGATACAAGTAATCTGCTGCAAGTGTTAATAATTAGGAAAATGAGTTATTAGATCAAAAATGTTAATAATTAATCTGCTGCAAGTGTTAATAATTATAATCTGATTTTAAAAAAAAATTAGATCAAAAATGTTAATAATTAATCACAAAAAAATTAGATCAAAAATGTTTTTCCTTTGCTTGGATTATGGACTGAATTGGTGTTGGTTATGTTGAATTGATATATATTAATATTTGTCTTTTAGTTTTATAGTTCTCTTTTTAGTTTTGATATTTAATTTCAATTTGTAGGTTGGATCTTCTAACCATAATTATAAAAATAAAAAATAATAAAAAAATATCGGCGTACCACAGCCGTACCCGTATCCTACTTTTTTAGGATTTTTCCGTATCGGCGTACCCGTACTCGTACCCGTACCGTACTCGTACCCGCACCCGTGCTTCTTAGGCGACCACGCTAGGTAATTCTAACCATTGAATAGAGAGGTGGTGATTTTAAGGCCAGTGTGGAGGTTAAAACTCTCGCCCTTAGATGGCTGAGAGGTAGTAGATTCACTGGTCAAATACGCCATGGAGACTCTACTAATTATTCCTCAAACACGATGCCAATCACAAACCCGGAAGAGGAGAGTGGGGTAACAAGCACAACAGTAACAATAAAACTATAAAAGCATAAAAGAGGGAGAATCCAGTGTGGTTTTGTTTCTGGACTATTTTTACATCACCAGAGAGTTTTTTTTTTTTTTTTGGTCTGCTTCGTTACTGTTTATAATTGTTTATAACATCAGGCGACTATGTATAACATCACCAGAAGACTAAGTAAGAGACGTATTACATCACCAAAGGACTTCGAAGGGTAGCGACCACCTCAGGCGAGACTGCGAAGAGTAGCGACCACTCTAGTCGACCCTAGAGGGCCAGACGACTTCGACCAGACCAACAAGAAGGCTGGTTGGCCCCCTGGGAACCCTCAGTAGTGGCTGGAGAGGCTTACCAGGGGAGAGAGAAGCCTGGGTGATGGTTGTTGAAGGGAGAGAAGGGACGGGGAGACCTGGGTAGAGGTTGTTGGGGTTAGACGAGGCTAGGAGACTTGTTTGGGGCTGTCGTCTAGTTTATAAGAGAAAGGAGATCACCTGTAGTGATGGGTAACAGAGAAGGAGAGTTGGCTAGGACATGGCTCTGATACCATGAAGGTTTAGAGAAGAGAAAGAGTTAGGGAATGAGTTAGACTTCATTCCCTTTTATATTAATAATACTAAGGGGTGGTTTGGGATGATTTAAATAAGTGCACTTTTTGACTTTTTATGAAATATGGATTGGGTATGGGTTAGGTTTGAAGTGATGTGTTAGAGAGGTGATGCGACTTAAATAAGATGATATGACTTAAATATGATAGTGACTTTTTGACTTTTTTAGATCATGTCAAACAAGGCCTAAGTAATTACAGGAGTGCCATAAGGCATAATATATGGGCTAGCCCATTACACCAATCAAGGGAATAAATAAGAAGAAAAAGCAATCACATATTTCCTATTCTAACTTGTTTCCTATTCTAACAGCTTCAATAACTCTTTTCCCTTAACTCTGTTTCCCTCTCCCCGTGTATATATAGAGGCTGAGAGGAAGAGAAGAAAAAAAGACAAGGGCAACACAAAGTGTGTGTTTGTATATTATGAGTCAAAGAGAGTGCTATAGAGAGAGAGTGAGATGTGAGTAATCTCTTGTATTATTGTTTGTAATTGCTTATTGGTGTGCCAAACAGATTACCTGATCTTAACATTAGTTAGGTTAGGATAATCAGTGTTGAGGAAGGGCCCACCTTTCCCAATATTTCCCCAAAATGGATTTGTTAGGCTAACCAGTCTCACTTGCCTAGGATTTTGAGGCAACTGAGGTAGGTAGCCATCACTTGACCATGTCCTAGTTAATGAATCATTGAGGAATAAACACCTCCTGTAATTTTGCTTCAACCACTGGGTGCTTAATATCTTGTCTTGCTTTTTATCATGAGTCACAGGATTCCCTTGAAATGCCCCTTGGATCTAACCACAATATAACAAGAACAAATTTCCTCAATTTGAATGTTATTGTAAGCAGATGATCAGCTTGTTTCTTTGGCTTGGTCTCATGCAATAAGGGTCAGAAACAGCCTTAGTGAGGATATGAGGTTCAAGTTGAAGAAGATAGAACTAGGGGAAGAACAAAAAGAGCACATGTTTCTGTGAGGAAAACATGGTGATCATGAGACGTCAGCCTAGGTAAATCAAATTGTGAGGAAAAATCCATATACTAATTTTTTGTTGAGTTACAGCTTCAAATACTCCTTAGTATACCCAGACTTGTATTTCTGATTGATAACTTTTATGCAGAAACTAGGTTGCCCTTGGGTTTCTTGTTAGTATATGGCAACCAATTCCAAGTGGAATGCATGTTCAATGAAATGTGGTGTTAGATGGGATCTTTAAGGAATTTGCTATTAACACGTGCCATCCAAAGGTCAGGAGAACTAGGTTTTGGCACTGATTGATTACAAGCATTAGTAATGGGGAATTGTTCCCTTTTTTTGTTTACAATTTACTTTTTATCAGTCTTTAATGGATGGATCTTCTAGCATGTAATTATCTAAGATTGTTACTTTTCCTGCTTTGTAAAATTATGGGCTTATGTTGCTTCTTGCACTGGAAATACCTCTCTAATTTGCTTTTTGTACAAATATGCTGTTTGTAGTGTGGGTAAAGGCGATGGTCATTCGGTCTCAAGAAGATGGATGTCAATGAAAGCAATTCTCATTCTCATGAAAGCAAGCATTCAAGAGGTTCGGAAAATGGAAAGGAAGACAAGAAATCCACTGAAAAGGATATTCATGATCCTGTCTTTATAAACCATGGTTTGTCCCATGAAATCAATGGAAGCAATTCTCATTCCCATGAAATCAAGCCTTCAAGAGATTCCAAGAATGGAAATGAAGGAAAGAAATCCACTGAAAAGGATAGTCATGATCTTGTCTTTATAAACCATGGTTTGTCCCTCGTAAAATCTCTATTTGTTTCCCCTTATATACTCTTTTTGGTTGTTCATAATATCTTGAAACCCAATACGTTTCTTCACAACTACAGCCAGCCTTCCATCATACAAATGACCTATTTGTCATATTTAGAAGGATTCTGGGCAGTAATGAAAACTTGGATTTCACTTTAGTTTTGAACAGTTCATACTTAATTTACATTAAACCTTACATGCACAACAGTCTCATGCTGGACCTGTATTTTTATTTTTTTAATAATTCATACTGGACCGTCTTTAGAGCAAGATTCTTTGATTTTGGAATTAGGGTCTGATTTCTATGTCGGCATCTTCATATCCCATCAAATCTGTGATTTTCAGTGATTGTCTGTAGCTCTGTGCTGCATTAGATTCTACTCACCATGCTCATATTGTTTAACACATCATTTTCCCTATTTCTAATCCTTTGTCTCATGAGTTCTCTCTATCATTACTGAGAAATCAGCTTTCAATAATGACAGTCCTATGGAAGAGATTGAAATTTGTAAAATGTTGTCTTAAAAACTTTAGTTCTGAGTTGTTATATTTTGTAATTTTTCTCTGCATATTCTAAAATACTACAAATGCTATGGTAAGCTCAATAGATAAGTACTTATTCTTATTGTTATATAATATATATCCTGGAAGTGATGAATTATGGGGGCCATTTGTGGAATCTAAAATTTGGCAAGCTAATTTTTAAGATGGTGGGAGTGGAGACCTCAACTCCATCAATCCTAGCTATCAATCCCATACTGGCCAGCATGCTGTGTTTGCCATATGTTCAAGCCTGGTTCTGCACTGTTTACAATGAAAGGCAAACAGTCTGGCATGCACTAGAACAGCCTTGAATGACTTGTAAATTGGCTGAAATAGCCCGGTACTGGCTGCTACGTCTGGGACAGCCTGAAAAATTACCCGGAATGGAATTGGGTCTTCTTTGTACCATTTTCTTACCATAAATATGTAACGGGATTGACAGTGATGATGATTAAAAGCACATAGATAGAGAAGTTCAAGTGGTATAAAAGATGCATAAATTTGTAATATCAGGCAAAAAATTCATGATGATATCCTTTATGCTTTAAAATTTGCTACCCTGGTTCGTTTGCTTGAATGGAGGAGGGTAATTTGTGGGCATAGTATTTTCTAATTGAGAAGCTGGAAGCTTCTTTTACTTTCATTTTATTTATTCACTACTTTATTATTTTTATTGATAGTCCTATTGTCCCTGAATCCTGATACAGGAGCATCACATCTATACTTCTAATAACTATTCATTTCATGTTGCTAGATAACAAGATGGATACAAGTTTATTCAACAATACACAAGGACATTAATAAAATTTTTGCTCCATATTTGAAAGAAACTATCTTAAATTAAGCCACAATGGTGTATTATTAATGCCAAGGATGAGGTGTCTATGGTAGTGATGGTGTTAATAGTATGGCTTTAAAGTATTAGGGAAACTTCTTCAAGCCAACAATGTAGGATTGCCCTAGTTATGAAGTCAGGCTATATGGCATCTCTTCAGAAAATGTATTTGTATTTGTGCCATAGAAATGAGAAGACTCTGAAACTGTTTTCCATACCACCATTTTCCTTTTTCTCTTTTGATCAGTATATAACTTGGGATTTAGGATTTAGCACAAGTATTCTCTCTCTGTCTCTCTCGCTTTCTGTGTGTGTGTGTTTGAAAATGAGTAATCTTGTTCTGAAAATAGTGTGGATGGCCTTACCATGCAGCTGAGTTAGCTTGGCACCAGAGCAGAAAAGCATGGATTGGTGATCAATCTCATGAATCTCAAAGAGTGCCTAGGGAACCAATTATGAGGTATGTGCTTTGTTTGACCTTTTCCAAATTTTTACTGGTATGTTAGTGATATATAAAACAAGGGCATCAATTTATTGGCAATGGTTAATTTAAACCTTTTGATGTTTTTAAATTCCTACAGATATTTGGTGATCAGATATCTAGCAATAATTTTGAACTGAATTTTGCTGGGAATTTTGTACTTTCTAGTGGTTGGTTGCTGGAACGTTGATCTCAGCAGAATAATATGGTGAATGAATACATTTTGAATCCCTTTTCGGGCTTGGAAGAATGAATATATATATTTGGAGTAGAATGAATTATATCTTTAAAAGTAGATTATATATTGAATTGAGAATGTCTGGGGTTCCTATTTTTTTTCTTTATTAGTAAAAACATTTAATTAAAGAAGTGCCAAGGGGGCAAAGCTCATGTACACTTGTATAAAAAGAAGCTATACTCCATAAAACTCTGTACTCCATTTTATCTGCAAAATCTGAAAAAACAATCGAGCAAATGGCCATCCCCTTTCGATGGGTTTAACGATATAAATAGATCTTGAGTGGAACTTATTTTCAAATCAGGAAAAAAAGTTCTCACCTTGTTGGAGGAATTAGAAGTGTCTGCTTGGTTTGATGCTTGCACATTATGTTTAAGTTGACACTAGTAGTTTTTCCGACATTGGAGTAGTGAAAATTTTCTTTGAACAATATTATGTATATTTATGTATTTTGGAAACAAAAATGATTCGCTGCATCTCCCCGTGAGTTTTTTTTTTTTTTTGCCCTACTTGTTTCCTAGATATTTTGTGCTTACCTTATGTTAAACAAGTTGCACTAGTGGACATGGACTAACGAGGTTAAGAACGGCTCTCTAGCAACCAGATAATAAGGCGATGCAACATTCAGTTTATCATGCAACATTCACTTCAGCTATTTTAAATATTGAGGATATGTTATTAACGTCCCTAGGGTTTTTGTTTCTGACAGTCATTACTGAACTCTGCTTCTGGGTGGTGGCAATAACAACTTACCTGGAATTCACTTCGGACTTCAAAATCATAATTTGATGTACAAATAAATGGTCCTTTTAGCTTTTCGTAAATAGTCAAAGCCACCCAAGTGGGACGTAAACTGATGCTGATATCATAACTTAAGGGAGGTTGGTTATTTGAAGGAGATGATGATAGTGATGCTATCAAAATCTTTATTAGTACGTGTATAATATATATGCCTGTTGTGCGGTCATGCTAAATTTTAGTTACGAAATATTTATTTATATTTTTTTAAATAATGAAACTGATCTTGAAATCGTCTCTTGCAGCTGGAACACGAGTTATGAGGATCTACTTTTATCTAGCGAGCCTTTCCAACAGCCAATCGCTTTAGCTGTAAGTTCTCATAAACGCCATTTCCTAATAATTTCATTTTCGAGGCATTGCTGATGTTTTCTTACTGTCCCTCTCCGTTTTTATGTATGGTTTCCGCAGGAGATGGTGGATTTTCTAGTTGACATTTGGCATGAAGAAGGGCTTTACGACTAGAAATAGAGATAATATTTCCATTTTGTTTGGGAATTATTACAAAGAAATAAACTCGTGCATAATGCGGCCAATAACCCTATAAATGATTGAATCATAGTAGTACAGTTCATTCTCTTGATCTTGATTGTATAAACCTGAATAGCTACACTGAAAATTTACCCTAGTTGTTGAACTTTCTGTTGCCCCTAACACAGCCAAAACATAAAAAACAAGTAGTGTAACATTTCTTCTTTCTCTGTGATCTTTATGTGTTATTGGTACAATTAGCTTTTTAAAAAAATGTTTAGTAAGTTAAAATATCTGTATCGTCTTTTTTTTTTTTTTTTTTTGGGCAAAAAAAACATCAGTATTGTTTGAGAAAAACAATGTTAATGTTCATATACTCAAAAATTGTGGTCATGGTTGGAAATGTTATTCAAACAAGGATATTGAGGTCAATAGTCAAAGCTAAATTTGTAATT
The DNA here is from genome assembly GCA_030407325.1 of Camellia japonica. Taxonomy (NCBI): domain Eukaryota; kingdom Viridiplantae; phylum Streptophyta; class Magnoliopsida; order Ericales; family Theaceae; genus Camellia; species Camellia japonica. The sequence continues at coordinate 22,584,494 of JAPPVO010000016.1, read as the reverse complement.
TGTTAGTTGTCATGGGATTTTCTATCTAAAAAAAAAAAAAAAAACCTCATCATGCACTTGGTTTTTAAAAGAAAAAAGAAAGAAAGAAAAGAAAAAAAAGTTGGTTTTTAAAAGTCTGAGCCAAACTAAGATGAGGTTTGACAACAAAATTTTTTATAATTGTTTTTTGCCCTTTTATGGAAGATTTTTTGTTAGGTTTTTCAAAAAAAAAAACAAAAAAAAAAAAATTGGCAATAAAATGACTATATTATCCTTCTAGTGTTGTTAAGAATTGTTAACATAACATGGAGTAATTTCTCAAAATAGGATGGATAAAATTATATTTTAACAATTCTTCTAAGTACCTTCTTTTCTTTTCTTTTCTTTTTATTGAGAGGTCTTTTAGCCAAACCAAATATGTTTTTAATTTCTTGATCTTATCCATTTCATGATATGGGAATTCTAGGAAAAGAAGAGAAATATAGAAAGAAATTTCAGATAAGCTTCTTTGAATTTTCTCAGGCATCCATTTGTTCTTTTTCTAAGGAAAGAGATGGCACGCCACCGATTGATTGTGTTGCTGAATTTGGCTATAAAAAAAAAAAAATCAAATTAGGTTTAGATTTTAACGCAAATTCAACTCAAAGAAACTTGGGAAAATTACCAATAAATTTTATTTTTCTTTCCAAATTACCATCAAGTCCGATCAACATTTAATTTAGACTTCTCAAACTTAGAGCATCTTTATCCAAACTTTGAAAAATTGATATGTCAAATTTTTTTGAAGACTTGGGTGACAAATTAACATATGTCAATTTGACATGAAAAACTCTCTACCCGATATGTTAAATCTGTTATTATATTATTTTTAAAATTTAAACTCTTTTGAGGTCATCCACAGGACAACCACTCAATCATCCTAGGACGACCACCTTGGATGCTTTAATTGAAGACAAAAGAAAAGAAAAAAAAAGAAAGAAAATGTATCAAGGGGTCTTCCTGTCAAATTTGACAAGAAGGGGTGATTCCAAAAGTTACATCAACTTTTGATACATTAGGTAGAGTTGATACTTGATGTTAAAATATGATTATTAAAGTGTCACATTAAACTTAGAGTTTTGGGTGAAGGTGCTTTTATTTTCTATAATTTCTCTCAAATTATATCAAAACTCCATGGGTGCTATTGGTTAGATGTTACTATTCACTTCTTATTTTTACTTTTATTTGATAAAAATCACAAACACTCAAGTTTGGCATGTCTTAAAAAAGACAAAAAGTTAAAAAGTTACTTCAAAAGTTAAAAAGTTATCACTATTCATCAAAAAAAATATTAAAAAATTAATTTAACACATAATTACATTTTAGTCAGCTCTACGGTCCAACAGGCGGAGGTGACTTTCATGAAAACCCCACATTTAATTATTCTTAAAAGAAAATAAATTAATTAATTAATTAATTAATTAATTAATTTTGTCTACAGTCTATCTGAATTGTATATTAGTGTAAAAATTAATTTTAAATTAGCCCAATTCAATCACTAACAAAGACCTTATTAAGAATAAAAATGTTGTAGATGTTCAATAATTATTGTTAAAAAAAAAAAAGAAAAAAAAAGAGATTTTCGTGGCAGCCACCTGCTTGTTTGCATGGTGGTATGGGAACTATAGGCCACCATCTTTCTTAGAATTTAGGGAAAGCCATAGAACTTGGAGAAAGTAAGCAAAGAATTTAGAGAAAGCCACATTTCTTAGAACTTGGAGAAAGTGGATGGATTTATTAATGAAAAGAATGTGTGAGAGAGAGGGAGAGAGAGCTAGCCTCGGAGAAGATCTATAAAATGCACCTAGTGGTCATGCACAGGAGGTTCATATTTTGAAGGCTAAGCATAAACCATATACATCCAAATAGAGGGAATTCTTGTGGAAGAAGAGGAGGAGGTTGAGGTTGCATATTTTCCTACCATTTCATTAATATTATTCCATTTCAACCCTACAACTAAGTAAGAAAACCCTCTCAACCCTCTCATTTTTTTTAATGAAGTTTTCAAATTATGCTCTTGTGATTAAAATGACTACTCATAAATAGAAATTTCATATATATGTGTAGGAATTTTGTGATGTGCATATCAAGTGTTTGAAGATGTTGATAGTCTTAAAATCAACTTATTATTGTAAAGAAATAAGCTTGCATGTGTAGTTTATACATTTAAAGAGAAGATTGAAAATAATTAATCTGTTTTGAATCTGTCAGAATGTTGCCCGAATTTTTAGACAATTTTATATTCGCAATTTCGAGATGATTTCTTCTACAAAGTTGTTGATAATGATTTCTAGTTCATCCAGGAATTTTGGTAACAATTTTTGAGCTTTCTACGAATTTATACAAAATTTTAATTAAATCTAAAACTGTGTTGAAAATAAATTGTTTGAATCTGCCAGAATGTTTCCCGAATTTTTAGACAATTTTCAAAATTTCGAGATTATTTCTTCTACAAAGTTGTTGATAATGATGTCTAGTTCATCCAGGAATTTTGGCAACAATTTTTGAGCTTTCTACGAATTTATACAAATTTTTAACTAAATCTAAAACTGTGAGACAGATTTTAATATGTATTTGAAAATTTATTTAAAAATTCTACACTAAGCCAAATCTGGTAATTTCTAACTAAAAGATGAAATTTGAGAAGCCCATTTTCATGATAAATTTTTAGATTATGGATTTTATCTATAAAATTAAGTGTACGGGAAAGAAATACACCTTCTCGTATAATCCTGTTGATCAAGTCTGCGCTCCTCCGTACGACGTCGTTAGGCCACCTGAAAATACACACGTGAGCTAGCCGGCGAGTGTGTGCCGGAAACCTCTCCGATGCCTAAGTCAGAAAGCTTGACAAATAGACAAAAGCTCTATGAATTCAGGGAGTAAAGTTGCATTACCTCTCCAAAGGTGATATTGGTGAGCTTATATAGGTTTCGCGTGGCACAATCCTGGTAGGACTCTTATTCCCCCTATTGTAGAGTCCTTCTAGGATTACTCCTCCTTGCGTAGAGTCCTTCTAGGATTACTCCTCCTTGCGTAGAGTCCTCCTAGGATTCATACTCCTGGAAGATAATGCTTATCCTCCAACACCCTCCTCACTGCTTAAACCAAGTGAGATGGTTCTTCTTATGGCCGGACTACTTCAGGACCGAAGTAACCCATAGTTCGACCCTTACCTTCTTATCTCTTACCTCGGCTTTCCCATGCTACGACCGAGCTACCCATAAGAGAATCGAGCCGAACTATGGCGTGGCCAAACCGGACTAACCCGGACAAACCGATGTCAACGCACAACCGGTCTATCCAATCTCAACCGAACTACCAACAATGCTTTCCCAACCGAAGTAGAATTAGAACCTTGGTAGACCGATCTAGCTATTACGGTCTCCAAACCAATCTAACTCCAAGGCTATCTTTCCAGACCGGAGTAATTTCACACCTCTCGCGGACCGGAGTAACTTCAAGGCTCTCTTGGACCGGAGTAACTAGAGTAAGCTTCTACCGCGCTATCCAGAGCGAAGCCCACCAAGAGAAGCCATTACCTCGGCTCCGAGCGCCATGGCCGAGATAACTATCTCTACTCCAATTGGTAACTTATAATCACGTTTGGACCGAGGTAACACTTGAAAAAGTCCCTTCCACACTTGGACCGAACTAACACTTGGACCCGGCCCACTTGCTAGTCTTTTCTACCGCGGCCATATTCGTTTTGTTCTTGGACCGAAGTAAATCTATCCTTACTTCAGTCTATTACGCGGCCCAAATTCTAAGGAAGTCTCCTCCTTAGCTCGGCCCAATTTAGATATAAATTACCCTCTCAATTGCCCCTTAATTCCATCTGCCATGCATGATTTGGGATTACTTGTTTCCAGCCGAGCTAAACTTTAGCCTCTCCACCGAGCTAAACTGTGGCCTTCTACCGAGCTAAACCAGCTCCCTAACTTAGTCAAAACCGAACTAAGAATGCTGCACAATAAGCTTCAACCGGGCTACGAATCCTTCGTTTCACTTAGCCGAGCGAGGACTCCATTTATTTCACCTTTGTTTCTTTTAGCACGATCCAACAATCCGTGCTTAATACTTATCCTTTTTACTTTGCAAATTGACTAGGTTGGCCAGGCACACCTTTGCACGCTCAACCGAGATACTGCGCGAGCTATATCCTGCAATGTGAGGCCGCCAAAGACCTCTTCGTCAAGTGTGGGTGGGAAGCAGCTGTGGCGCAACTCGGTCATAGCCAAGAGACCGAGGTCTTCCTAAACCCTCTTCCATATTTTATACCGAGCTCCTTGGTGGAGTATGCAAATGTCATTCAGCAAAAATATCTTCAATACTGAGGAAGAGGATGTAACCCAAGAGCCTGATAATAACGCCCAGCTCGGTCGCCAGTCCAACTCTCCAACTCCTATGGTCTCCATCCCACCTTTGCCTGCTGTGTCTGATGCGGTGCCTACGATCGAGCTCAACCAAAGTGTGCTTACCACGACCGAGCTATCTTTAGGTGAAGCCAGGGTTGATTTGGACGCCGATTTAAATGACCTCTTTGCATGATTTTTCTTCTGTTTACCAAAGGAGTTTGTAACCTGGCTACGGCCCTCCTTTTGTAATGCACTTTGGAATGAAATCTTCAGTTCTCTCAACTGCTTGTTCGGCTTGCTCCATGCTTGCATTTATTTTCCGCTATGTTTTGAATGAAGTATGACATTCTCTGGCCGATATACTCATCTCGGTCTTAACCTTGCAATCTATCTTGTCATACTTGCCAACCACTCTTCAGCCTTGATCCTTATCTCGGCTGAAGAGTACCAAGTGTTGGTTTTTCCAGCCAACCACTTTTTAATCCTTATCTCGGCTAAAGGGTGCAAAAAAGTTTTTTGTTTGTAAAAACCTGCCAACCACCTTTAGCCTAGGTCCTTACCTCGGCTAAAGGGTGCAAAAAAGTTTTTTGTTGGTCAAACCTGCCAACCACCTTTAGCCTAGGTCCTTACCTCGGTTAAAGGGTGCAAAAAAGTTTTTTGTTGGTCAGACCTGCCAACCACCTTTAGCCTAAGTCCTTACCTCGGCCTAAAGGGTGCAAAAGAGTTTTGTTGGTCAAACCTGCCAACCACCTTTAGCCTAGGTCCTTACCTCGGTTAAAGGGTGCAAAAAAGTTTTTTGTTGGTCAGACCTGCCAACCACCTTTAGCCTAGGTCCTTATCTCGGCTAAAGGGTGCAAAAAAGTTTTTTTTGTTGGTCAAACCTGCCAACCACCTTTAGCCTAAGTCCTTACCTCGGCCTAAAGGGTGCAAAAAAGTTTTTTGTTGGTCAGACCTGCCAACCACCTTTAGCCTAGGTCCTTACCTCGGCTAAAGGGTGCAAAAGAGTTTTGTTGGTCAAACCTGCCAACCACCTTTAGCCTAGGTCCTTATCTCGGCTAAAGGGTGCAAAAGAGTTTTGTTGGTCAAACCTGCCAACCACCTTTAGCCTAAGTCCTTACCTCGGCTTAGGAGAGGTAAGTGTTGGTTTTTCCATCCAACTCTGCTTTCAATGCCTCTAGCTTACCAAAACAACTTTTACAGAAGAAAATATTCTATGCTGAAAAGGGAACTACTTGTTTTATTGAGGAAATGTAAATTACAAGTACCCTATCGAAAAAATAGCTCGAGATTGGCAGTGTTCCATGGTCTGGGGATAGCCTTGATGGCTCTATCTTCCAAGTGATATGCCCCTTTTCAGCTAAACCAACCACTTTGTATGGTCCATCCCAATTGGGCCCTAGCTTTCCTTCTCTGGGTTCTTTACATCTATCTTTTCCTGTACCAAGTCTCCCACTACCTTCTGTTCAGCTACCTCGCTAACATCTGCGAACAGCTCCTTGCTCTCAAGTTCTTCCTTTTATGTATTGGTCCAAGTGCCCAGCTGCCACTAACTCTTCCAAATGCTGCTTTAATGGCGTGCAATTTTCAGTGCGGTGCCCCTGTTCATCATGGAAGGTGCACCGCGATTTCTCGTCGTAGTCTTTTTGCGCTTCTCCCAGCTTAGCAGGCCATCGGACGAAAGGTTCATCGCGTATCTCGCTGAGAATTCGGTAGATTGGTTTTTTGATCAAGTCTGCGTTCCTCCGTACGACGTCGCTTTGTCACCTGAAAACACAAACGTGAGCTGGCCGGCGGGTGTGTGCCGGAAACCTCTCCGATGCCTAAGTCAGAAAGCAAGACAAGTAGGCAAAAGCTCAATGTAATCAGGGAGCAAAAGTTGTGTTACCTCTCCATAGGTGATGTTGTGAGCTTATATAGGTTCCGCGTGGCACAATCCTAGTAGGACTTTTACTCCTCCATTCAGAGTCCTCCTAGGAATAGGACTTTTACTCCTCCATTCAGAGTCCTCCTAGGAATCATACTCCTGAAAGATAATGCTTATCCTTCAACACCCCCTCACTGCTTAAACCAAGTGAGATGGTTTTACCATGACCGAACTCCAACATGACCGAAGTAAACATGACTGTAGTTAGCCGCAGAATAGGCCGAACTATCGTTAGTTCGGCTCTTCCTCCCACTGTACTTACTTCGGCTTCTCATGCGCGACCCATGGCATGGCTAAACCGGACTAACAACTAGCTAGGTCCGATCGAGCTAGTCATGCTATGCCGCAACCGGACTAACCGTAGTACTCTTCTGGACCGAGATAACATTAGGCACTTCTGGGACCGGAGTAACTTTACACCTCTTGCGGACCGGAGTAACTTCAAGGCTCTCTTGGACCGGGCTAACCGGAGTAAGCTTCTACCGCGCTACCCAGAACGAAGCCCACCAAGAGAAGCCATTACCTCGGTTCCAAGTGCCATGGCCGAGATAACTATCTCTACTCCGATTGGTAACTTATAATCACGTTTGGACCGAGGTAACACTTGAAAAAGTCCCTTCCACACTTGGACCGAACTAACACTTGGACCGCGGCCCACTTGCTAGTCTTTTCTACCACGGCCCATATTCGTTTAGTTCTTGGACCGAAGTAAATCTATCCTTACCTCGGTCCATTACGCGGCCCAATTTCCAAGGAAGTCTCCTCCTTAGCTCGGCCCAATTTAGATATAAATTACCCTCTCAATTGCCCCTTAATTCCATCTGCCATGCATGACTTGGGATTACTTGTTTCCAGCCGAGCTAAACTTTAGCCTCTCAACCGAGCTAAACTGTGGCCTTCTACCGGGCTAAACCAGCTCCCTGACTTAGTCAAAACCGAACTAAGAATGCTGCACAATAAGCTTCAACCGGGCTACGAATCCTTCGTTCCACTTAGCCGAGCGAGGACTCCATTTATTTCACCTTTGTTTCTTTTAGCACGGTCCAACGATCCGTGCTTAATACTTTTCCTTTTTACTTTGCAAATTGACTAGGTTGGGCAGGCACACCTTTGCACGCTCAACCGAGATACTGCGCGAGCTATATCCTGCAATGTGAGGCTGCCAAAAACCTCTTCTTCAAGTGTGGGTGGAAAGCAGCTGTGGCGCAACTCGGTCATAGCCAAGAGACCGAGGTCTTCTAAACCCTCCTCCATATTGTATACCGAACTCCATGGTGGAGTATGCAAATGCCATTCAGCAAAAAATTCTCCAATACTGAGGAAGGGGATGTATCCCAAAAGCCTGATAATAACGCCCAGCTCGGTCGCCAGTCCAACTCTCCAACTCCTGTGGTCTCCATCCCACCTTTGCCTGCTGTGTGATGCGGTGCTTTCGACCGAGCTCAACCAAAGTGTGCTTGTCATGACCAAGCTATCTTTAGGTGAAGCCAGGGTTGATTCGGATGTCGATTTAAATGACCTCTATGCATGATTTTTCTTCTGTTTATCAAAGGAGTTTGTAACCTGGCTACGGCCCCTCCTTTTGTAATGCACTTTTGGAATGAAATCTTCAGTTCTCTCAACTGCTTGTTCGGCTTGCTCCATGCTTGCATTTATTTTCCGCTATGTTTTGAATGAAGTTTGACATTCTCTGGCCGATATACTCATCTCGGTCTTAACCTTGCAATCTATCTTGTCATACCTGCCAACCACTCTTCAGCCTTGATCCTTATCTCGGCTGAAGAGTACCAAGTGTTGGTTTTTCCAGCCAACCACTTTTTAATCCTTATCTCGGCCGAAGAGTAAAAAATGTTGGTCAAACCTGCCAACTACCTTTAGCCTAGGTCCTTACCTGGGTTTAAAGGGTGCAAAAAAGTTTTGTTGGTCATACCTGCCAACCTCCTTTAGCCTAGGTCCTTACCTCGGCTTAAAAGGTGCAAAAAAGTTTTGTTGGTCATACCTGCCAACCACCTTTAGCCTAGGTCCTTACCTCGGCTAAAGGGTGCAAAAAAGTTTTTTGTTGGTCAAACCTGCCAACCACCTTTAGCCTAGGTCCTTACCTCGGCTAAAGGGTGCAAAAAAGTTTTTTGTTGGTCAAACCTGCCAACCACCTTTGGCCTAGGTCCTTACCTCGGCTAAAGGGTGCAAAAAAGTTTTTTTGTTGGTCAAACCTGCCAACCACCTTTAGCCTAGGTCCTTACTTCGGCCAAAGGGTGCAAAAGAGTTTTGTTGGTCAAACCTGCCAACCACCTTTAGCCTAGGTCCTTACCTCGGCTAAAGGGTGCAAAAAAGTTTTGTTGGTCAAACCTGCCAACCACCTTTAGCCTAGGTCCTTACTTCGGCTAAAGGGTGCAAAAGAGTGGTAAGTGTTGGTTTTTCCAGCCAACGCTGCTTTTAATGCCCCTAGCTCATTAAAACAACCGTTACAGAAGAAAATACTCTATGCTGAAGAGGGAACGACTTGTTTTATTGAGGAGAATGAAAATTACAAGTACCCTAGAGAAAAAATAACTCGAGACTGGCAGTGTTCCATGGTCTGGGGCTTGCTATCTCCATCTTCCAAGGGGTATGCCCCTTTTCCCGCTAATCCTACCACTTTGTATGGTCCTTCCCAATTGGGCCTTAACTTGCCATCTCCGGATATCAAAGTGTTCCTTCTTTTATGTATTGGTCCAAGTGCCCAGCTGCCACTAACTCTTCCAAATGCTGCTTTAATGGCGTGCAATTTTCAGTGCGGTGCCCCTGTTCATCATGGAAGGTGCACCGCGATTTCTCGTCGTAGTCTTTTTGCGCTTCTCCCAGCTTAGCAGGCCATCGGACGAAAGGTTCATCGCGTATCTCGCTGAGAATTCGGTAGATTGGTTTTTTGAACACCGTGGTCATGGCAGTGTGGACTCTCAACCTTCTTTTGCCTTGGTCCTCTCCGTTGTCCCGCCTGCCTTGCCCGTTTCTACTTGGACGTTCTACCGTGTTGACCTTCGCCGTGGTCATTTTATCTGGTATTGCGGTTGTGCCAGATTTTGTTTTAGCGCGGGCGCTATCTTCCTCCACGCGAATATGTTGGTGTACTCTTTCCATCAAGGCTTCTATCGTGAGGGGTGGCGTCATGGTAATTGAGTCCCTCAACCTGTTTCCGACTGGAAGACCTCTATTGTACTGTGCGATGGCGAGATTGGTGGGACAGTCCCCAATCTGGTTGAAGGTCTCCCAGTAGCGACTATTGTAGGATCTTAGGGTCTCCTTGTCACCCATGTCGATGGAGAGTAACTGGTCGATCTCCACCGGGGTTTTAGTGTTTGTTCTGAACCTTGTTACGAAAGCCTCCGCCAATTGCGCCCAGGAGGCTATGCTGCCTTCTGGGAGTTTTTCGAACCAAGTCAAGCCTAGGTCGCCAAGGCTAGATGGGAAGAGGATGCACATCAGAGCCTCGTTTCGCCGGTATACAGTCATGACCTGGCGAAAGTGGCTCAAGTGTGAGTAAGGGTCCGTCTTCCCCTCATATGTAGTGAATTTGGGCTGAAGGAAGCCTGACGGTAGGGGCGCGTTCTCTATTGCTGGGACGAATGGTGAGGTTTGCAGCCTCGCCAATGCCTTGTCCGCTGGTTCGTAGGCCGGGCGCGGTATTGGCATTCCAACCTCGACGCTTCCATGCGTCCGAGGAGCCAACCGCTGTAAGGCAGAAACTCTGTGTGGATCGCGCGCTCTAGCGTCCTCCTTCCACCGCGCTTTCTCTTCTAGCACGGTCCGTAGGTCGGACGATCTGGGCAACTCTGTCTGCCTAGACCTTGTCTGGTGTGAGTGTGAGGGCCGATATGTGCTTCCTTCGGTGTGCGACCTTTCAGACCTCGTCCTCTCAGGCCTGGAGTGATGAGTTCTGGAGGATCTAGATAGTGTATCGCCTGTCCTGAGGCTTCTGTTCTCTGCATGGGAGGGTGTAGAATTCCTACTACGCCCTTCCGAGTGGCGAGGGGGTGTCTTGTTGTTGCGCCCCTCTCCTGTCGCCACTTCTCTTCCTTTCACCTGGCATTTGAGTGACTCCATGTCCGCCGCCATCTTACGAATCAATTCGTCTTGTTCTCTGACGCGATCCTCCAGAATTTGAGGATCAATCCTGCGCCTTTGTCTTTCTGGGCTTTGCGAGCGAGAGGGATGAGGGCTGTTATTCCGTCTTCGTCCCCTCGCATCCCTTCTGGAATTTTGTCCTTGTGGTTCCAGACTCGCCATGGGAGCGACCAAGGGTAGGCCTTCGCGCCTTGCACCCCCTTCTGGGGTTAGTCCGTCAATGGTGGAGTGAGGAAGTTCTTCGTTGTTCGCCATTGATCTTCGAGAGAAAGCTTGACCAAGAGGTTGTTCTTGTCTGAGTTCCCACAGACGGCGCCAATTGTACGGGAAAGAAATACACCTTCTCGTATAATCCTGTTGATAAAGTCTGCGCTCCTCCGTACGACATCGTTAGGCCACCTGAAAATACACACGTGAGCTAGCCGGCGAGTGTGTGCCGGAAACCTCTCCGATGCCTAAGTCAGAAAGCTTGACAAATAGACAAAAGCTCTATGAATTCAGGGAGTAAAGTTGCATTACCTCTCCAAAGGTGATATTGGTGAGCTTATATAGGTTTCGCGTGGCACAATCCTGGTAGGACTCTTATTCCCCCTATTGTAGAGTCCTTCTAGGATTACTCCTCCTTGCGTAGAGTCCTCCTAGGATTCATACTCCTGGAAGATAATGCTTATCCTCCAACACCCTCCTCACTGCTTAAACCAAGTGAGATGGTTCTTCTTATGGCCGGACTACTTCAGGACCGAAGTAACCCATAGTTCGACCCTTACCTTCTTATCTCTTACCTCGGCTTTCCCATGCTACGACCGAGCTACCCATAAGAGAATCGAGCCGAACTATGGCGTGGCCAAACCGGACTAACCCGGACAAACCGATGTCAACGCACAACCGGTCTATCCAATCTCAACCGAACTACCAACAATGCTTTCCCAACCGAAGTAGAATTAGAACCTTGGTAGACCGATCTAGCTATTACGGTCTCCAAACCAATCTAACTCCAAGGCTATCTTTCCAGACCGGAGTAATTTCACACCTCTCGCGGACCGGAGTAACTTCAAGGCTCTCTTGGACCGGAGTAACTAGAGTAAGCTTCTACCGCGCTATCCAGAGCGAAGCCCACCAAGAGAAGCCATTACCTCGGCTCCGAGCGCCATGGCCGAGATAACTATCTCTACTCCAATTGGTAACTTATAATCACGTTTGGACCGAGGTAACACTTGAAAAAGTCCCTTCCACACTTGGACCGAACTAACACTTGGACCGCGGCCCACTTGCTAGTCTTTTCTACCGCGGCCCATATTCGTTTTGTTCTTGGACCGAAGTAAATCTATCCTTACTTCAGTCTATTACGCGGCCCAAATTCTAAGGAAGTCTCCTCCTTAGCTCGGCCCAATTTAGATATAAATTACCCTCTCATTAAGCATGGAATTAATGTAAGGAAATGTGACATATCTGTGTCATAAAGATTGCTGGAAATTTTACAGGATTATTTACATCTTATTTTTCTGAAATTCTTTCTGAAAAGTGACCTAAACATCCACATTGAGTATTCTGTTCAATTGCACGAATTTTAGGACTGTGTAAATAATTTATTTATAATTTTAATATCTAAGTTATAATATTCATACCATTGTTTAAATTAATTGTCTGTTAAATTTTGGACATTAAATTATTATTGTGTGACACGTATAATGTTTTATGTTGGGAGTTTTTTTTTAGTTGGTATAACATTATTGGTGATTGAGATTTGAATAATTTGTGTTCAATATATAAAGTTACTGATAAAGGATTAATACCAGTTGTTCAGGGTGAGTCTTGGTTTTAAAGAGTGTACGAAATTAAGGGTTGACGGTCAATACCGGTTGTTTAGGATGAGCCCTGGTTTTGAAAATTCTCACGTAAATTGTGTTGCGAAACTCTAAGATGGCACGGGACTTATTTGAACCATTTTCGGTATTCGGTTTTGGAATAAGGATGGATGTGCCAGTGGCACACAGGGAGGTTACGTACCCCTGGCAGACCGTTTCCTTGGGGCAGACCACGGATGCCATTACTTGGGTATATAACTCCAGACGTGGGCATCCCTGGTGGTTACGGTTGGTAACACTTAAATATTTGACCAAGGGAGGGTTTCAAATTAACCGTTGCCATGCTTAGTAGTTGGTAAGTTAAATCTCTTTGGTGAGATTTCGAGTGTCACATAACTTATTAAAATTATTGAAATTACTTTAATGGTTGTAATTTATGCTTATAATTATATTGTTATCTCATGTTTATAATCTCATTATTTTTCTCTTAAAAAGAATGGTAGGTTGGTTATGTTTTCTTACTGTGTTGCAAAACTCATGGCATATATTTTTGTTGCCCTGGCGTTTTATGCCAGGTTTTGGCGAGGAAATAATTGAAGCTGAAATGGAGTTGACGCTAACGTAGAGCCTTGGCTGACTTGAAATCATGACTAAAGTCGAACAACTTTATTATCTTATATATTAGCTATTAAGGATCTTATAATTTCATTTGATGTTGTATTTGGATAATTTTAAGTTTTTATTTAATATTATTTGAACCTTTGATTATGTACGAGAGTTGGAATGCCCTATTAAGATGTCAACTTTTTAGTTTATTAAGTCATTTTGTTTATTTAATTTCCCTTGATGTTCCAAAAATTTGGGGCGTCACAACTTTTGGGAAAAATTGCACGGTTTTAGGTGCATAAATAACACGGTGATGTTTGGCCCGTAAGGGCCCATCACAGGTCCCATTTTAATAATTTGAACCGTTCAATGTGTAGAACTCATCGAGTACTATATGCTTATAAAAAATCATGTTGATTGGATATCGGTAAATATATGATCAAATCAGTTAAAATTTATAAAATGGATGATGTTATAGTTAATGGTTGAAAAAAAACTAATTGATCAGATAACTATCGATATCCGATTAACGTGATTTTTTACAAACATATAGTACTGGACGAGTTCTACATATTGAACGGTTTTGATTAACAAAACGGGACCCGTGGTGGGCTCCACAGGCCGAACAACACCTTCAATTCAATGCCCACAAAGCAGAGAATCATATCCCAGGTACACTCTGCACACGCTGTCCTCAATTATCTTACCGTACCGCCTATTTCCTCACAATCTTCTCCTATACACTAATTTATATAATTTTTTAATACACATTTTTTCATAAAAAGTCAAAAAATTATCCTAAACAATCATATTTTTTTCCTCAATTTTTTAGTCCAAAAAATCAAAAAGTCCATTTATTTAGGACACCCTAAACAATTTCGGGTTATTTTAGGACGTTGGTTAAAAGTTGATTTTTTATTTTTAAAAAATGTATAAAAAAATAAAGAGGTGATATGACTCAAAATAAATTAAAATGAAATTCTCAAATTAAGCCTAAATAAAAAATACACCCTTAACATTTCTGATATGTCACAGAGAACTCTGGACATGTGGAAGTCATATTAGTTGAACCTTTATTGGCTATCACTGTTAATCTATTTTTAATGAAAATACAAATTTAGTTCACTATCACAAATACCTCTAACATCAACAAAAACAAAAACAATGATGAGGTTTGGAATCCAACAAGTAAATGTTAGAGCATCTCCAGCAGTGTCTTCATTTCACTAAAATCTTTACAGTAGCAAGTTATAGGCTTAAATTTTTTCTCCAGCAGCCTAGCTAATGTGAAGCTAAACTAACATTTTGCTACAGTACCTCGTCTTTACTGTGCACTAGCTTTAATTTTTTTTTTTATCCTTTTTTAATTGAAATTTTTGTTTCTAAAAATATTTTAATAGAAGATATCTAAAGTATAAGAATATTTTAATAGAAAATAGCTAAAGGAAATAGTCTTGTGGGAGTGTATATTAAAAAAAAGATATATTACAAACACATTACTTGAGGTTTACTTACCTTATAAATTACTTCATGTGGTTTTAAAAATTACAATATACCCCCTAAGGTTCTAATTTTATAACAAATAGGTTCTTTTATTAATAAATCATCAAGTTAATTAACAGTTTTTAATAATGTTAAAATTTCATTTCAATTAATAATTCAGATAATTTCATTATTGTATAGGTGAACAGTTAGAAATTTTCCTTTTATCAATTAATTTTGTTAAATAAAAAATTCTGACAGGAAGGTATTTGTAATTTTCCAAACCACAGGGGGTAATTCGTATTGTAAGCAAATCTCAGGGGGTGTATTTATAATTTACTCTTAAAAAAATGACTAGTTAAAATAGTAAAGTGATATTTTGAATAGTTATTTTGACTATCCTTGCTGCAGATGCTCTTAGGAGGTGTCCTTGTAGTTTGGTTAAATGTCAAAGGGTGTCCATACTATACTTTTTTTTTCTTTTTTCTTTTTGAAATTTGTTCGGGTAAAATTAAAATAAAACATAGGATTTTGAACTCGTTTAAGATAAATTATAAAAAAAAAAAAAGAATTTAGTTGTTCTAATTAAAAGTTAATGGGACCAAAAACTAGAGAATTCTAATATACACGCTGTACGAGCACGAAATATTCTTCTCGTATAATCCTGTTGATCAAGTCTGCGCTTCTCCCGTACGACGTCGATTTACTCCCTGAAAACACAAACGTGAGCTAGCCGGCGGTGTGTGCCGGATACCTCTCTGATGCCTAAGTCAGCAAAATAGATAAATAGACAAAAGCTCTGTGTATTTGAGAATTAAAGTTGTGTTACCTCTCCATAGGTGATGTTGTGAGCTTTTATAGGTTCCATGTGGCACAATCCTAGTAGGACTCTTACTCCTCCATGTAGAGTCCTCCTAGGAATCACATTCCTGAAAGATAATGCTTATCCTTCAACACCCCCCTCACTGCTTAAACCAAGTGAGATGGTTTTACCATGGTCGGATTCCAATATAACCGAGGTAAGCATGGCTTATGCTAAGCCGCAGAGTAGACCGAACTAAAGCCAGTTCGGTTTCTTCCATTCACTGCTCTTACCTCGGCTTCTCCTGTACAAACCATGGTATGTTTAGACCGAGCTAAGAAATAGCAAGGTTTTGACCGAGCTAACCGCAACATGCCACGACCGGGCTAACTCTGAGTGTGGTGACCGGGCTATCTGTAACGCTCTCTTGGACCAGGATAACAACAAGGCCTTTTGGGGACCGGGCTAACGCCAAGGCCCTTTTACTCCGCCCTTTTTACTATGGCTCACAAGGGCCCATTACCCAGCTCGGCCCAATTTATATATATAAATTACCCTCTCAATTGCCCCTTAATTCCATCTACACAGCATGATAGGGATTACCTATTACCAGCCGAGCTAAAAAGTTTTAGCCTTTCAACCGAGCTAAAAAACTTTAGTTTTCCAACCGAGCTACAAAATTGTCTGGTCAAAAACGTCTCTTCAATCGCAGCAACTGAATCGCTTCTCATTCCAAGGACACGTGGCACACTCTGATTGGCCCAATGCAGCTGTCACGCCGTCTTTGTATCTCGTGAATTTTGAACAGTTCCGCTCTTTTTGTTATTCCTTCTACACAAAACAAACCCTCGTTTTGAATCACTCACTTCACTATTCATCTCCCTCTCTCTCTCTTGCTTAAGAACTTTCACTGTTCTTGGATCTGCAACTGAAAAAGCTTCATGCCTCCTTCTAGTGCCATTTCCATTTTCCAGTTCCCTCCTCACGTCCTGGTAAGCTACCCAGATCTATTCTCTTTTTGTTGTTTTTGCCTTTGTTTAATCCATAGCATATTGACTATGTGTTTTTGCAAAACACATTATTTCAGAACCGTGCTATCAAGTGGGCTCCAAAGATCACTTTTCAGAACCATGCTATCACGGATTCTGACTCAGTGGTCGCAGAAAAAGACCACCTGATGGCATTCAACCTGGCTAAAGGTGTTTGCCTTCCAGCCGACATGAGGCACCACGACCACCTAACCGAGCTGAAGGCCCTTCGCTCGTCCACAAAATCAATGGTGCTGGTAAGTTGCCCATTTTTTTATTTTTTTTTTCAAAGGAATTTTTATAACTCTCAGCTCGGTTATATTAAAAAAGTGTCTTACCATCCTTTTGCAGGCCATACAGAAAAACCACATCGCTCACAAGCGAGTGTTGGAACTTCGA
This sequence comes from Camellia japonica, assembly GCA_030407325.1. Lineage (NCBI taxonomy): Eukaryota > Viridiplantae > Streptophyta > Magnoliopsida > Ericales > Theaceae > Camellia > Camellia japonica. The sequence goes on along the minus strand of JAPPVO010000016.1, from coordinate 22,567,971 downwards.
AAAACTACCAGGCAAGCCATGGCCGAGGCAAATGAAAAGGCGGCCGAACTGAAAGTGTCCCAACAGAAGGTGACCGAGCTAGAGACCGAGGTAGCTCGGCTCACTGGGCTAGTTACCTCGGCTAATGTTGATAAACAGAAGGCCCTTGCCGTGATGAAAGATAAATACTTGCGCGAGCTAGCCAAGCTTGAAGGAAAAAAGAGTGTCGAAATAACAAAGCTCGAGAAGAAGTTGGAGGACGCGGAAGACCGTGGTTTTAAAGAGGGCGAAGCCCTATACATCAAGCAGTGTGAAGCTGCGAAGGACCTGTTCTTCAAATGCGGGTGGAGGGCGGCCGTGGCGCAGCTCAGTCATGGTCTTGAGACCGAGGTCTTCAATCCTCCTCCATATTTCATACCGAGCTCACTGGCGGAGTATGCTGCTACCATTCAGCAGCAATTTCTGGAAGAGGAGGATGAAGATGAAGCTCCAGAAGACAACACTCAGCCCGATCGCCAGTCTACCTCCCCAACTCTAGAGGTCTCCGTCCCGATTTTGCCTGCTGATGAGGATTTTTCAACCGAGCTTAACCAAGAGGTGCCTGCCACAACCGAGCTACCCCTGGGTGAAGACCGCGTTATTCTTGATGCTGATTTAGATGACCTTTTTGCTTAATCTCTGTAATTTCTTCTTTTTTCTTTTAGAAAGATATTGTAACCGGGCTGAGGCCCCACCTTTTGTACTTGATCTGAGTTTCCAATGAAATCTTCTTTTGTTCCATCTTTTATCCCGGTTTAATCTATGCTTGCTTTACCTTTCCAACTGTAATCTGAATGATGTGTAACATTCTCCAACCAGGATACCTATCCTGGTTTTAACCTTGAAATCTCTGGTTTTACCTGCTAACCTCTTCAGTCTAGGGTTTTTACCTCGGCTGAAGATCACAACAAGTGGTATTCCAGCCAACCACTCTTCAGCCTTGATCTTTATCTCGGCTGAGGAGTACTAAGTGTTGGTTTTTCCAGCCAACCACTTTTCAGCCTTGATCTTTATCTCGGTTGAAGAGTACTAAGTGTTGGTTTTTCCAACCAACCACTCTTTAGCCTTGATCTTTATCTCGGCTGAGGAGTACTAAGTGTTGGTTTTTCCAGCCAATCACTCTTCAGCCTTGATCTTTATCTCGGCTGAGGAGTACTAAGTGTTGGTTTTTCCAGCTAACCACTCTTCAGCCTTGATCTTTATCTTGGCTGAGGAGTACTAAGGCCTCGTTTGGGAACCCTCCATTTTAGCCAAAAAGCCAAAAAGTTACTAAATTAGCCAAAAAGCCAACAACTCATACCAAAAAGTCAAAGATTTTCTTTTCTCTCTACTTTTTGCACATCTTTTCATAAAAAGCCAAAAAGTCATCCCAAACATATTAATTTTTTTTAGCTCATATTTTAGCCAAATAGCCAAAAAGTTACTAAATTAGCTTGTTCCCAAACGGGGCCTAAGTATTGGTTTTTCCAGCCAACCACTCTTCAGCTTTGATCTTTATCTGAGCTGAAGAGAGCTCAAAGTTGGTTTTTCCTACCAACTCTGAGTTATTCCGACCAAACGTCCTGCAGCCTGGATCCTTATCCTGGGCTTAGGAGGGGTGTTGGTTTTTCCAGCCAATCTCTAAGTTGGTTATTCCTGCCAACCTAGAGTAAAGTGTTTGGTTATTTCAACCAAATGTCCTGCAGCCTAGATCCTTATCTTAGGCTTAGGAAGGGTGTTGGTTTTTCCAGCCAACCTCTAAATTGGTTATTTCTGCCAACCTAGAGTAGAGTGTTTGGTTATTCCGACCAAACGTCCTGCAGCTTGGATCCTTATCCTAGGCTTAGGAGGGGTGTTGGTTTTTCCAGCCAACTTCTTCAGCACTGATCTTAATCTTAGCTGAAGAGAGTACAAAGTTGGTTATTCCGGCCAACTATGCTTTCAGTGCGCCTAACTCACTAAAACAATCTTTTATAGAAGGAAACAACTATACTGAAAAGAAACTACTTGTTTTATTGAGAAAAAAAAATTACAAATATTTGAAAGAAAAGCTAAAAATAAAATACTTTGAGATTGACAGTGTTCCATGGCCTAGGAATGGCTTTGTTATCTTTATCTTTCAAGTGGTATGCTCCTTTTCCTGCTAATCCAACCACCTTGTAAGGTCCTTCCCAATTAGGCCCTAACTTGCCATCCCCGGGTACCAAGGTGTTTCCTATCACTTTGCGCAGTACCCAATCTCCGATTTTGAATTGTCTTGGATGTACTGTTTTGTTATACTTTCTGGACAACTCTTGCTGGTACGAGGCAATGTGAACCAGTGCTCTTTCTCTTCTTTCTTTCGCAAGATCGAGCTCCAATGCTATGGCTTCTCCATTTAAGTCTGGATCAAAATTTTCACTTCTAATTGTGGGGAGGCCAACTTCCAGTGGGATTACTGCTTCCATGCCATAGGCCAAGGAAAAAGGCATTTCTCCAGTAGACCGCCGAGGTGTGGTGCGATAAGCCCATAAAACGTGGGGAAGCTCCTCAGCCCACTTGCCTTTTGCATTCTCTAATCTTTTCTTCAATCCGTCCAAGACCACTTTGTTTGATGCTTCTGCTTGGCCATTTGCTTGGGGGTATGCTAGTGTAGAGTTGTAGAATTCTATCTTGTATTCTGCACAAAAGTTTCTAAAGATCCTGCCACCGAACTGAGTGCCGTTGTCCGATATTAGAGCTTTTGGTATGCCAAACCGAGTGATGATATTCTGCCAGACGAACTTTTTCACATCCTTCTCCTTGATTGATGCTAATGCTTCTGCCTCCACCCACTTTGTGAAGTAGTCTGTTGCTGCTAGAAAGAACTTTCTGTTGCCGGGTGCCGTTGGAAGTGGTCCTACTATGTCCAAGCCCCACATTGCAAAGGGCCATGGGCTTGTCAATGGTAGGAGTTCTCTGGCTGGCTGATGTATTTGGTGTGCGAACTTCTGACATTTCTCGCACTTCTTAACATACTTCTCTGAATCTGCTTGCATGTAAAGCCACCAATATCCTTGTGAAATGGCTCTGTAAGCTAATGATCTCCCTCCTTGATGGCTTCCGCAGACGCCTTCGTGTATCTCAAACAAGAATGCCTCAATTTTGCTGGGGTGGACACACTTTAGGTAAGGTCCTGTGAATGACTTCTTGTACAAGGCCATTGATGGGGAGAGCCAAAATCGCTGTGACTTTGCTCGTATTTTGTTGGCCTCTTTCTTTTCTTCCGGTAAGACGCCATCTTTTAGGAACAGTATGATGAGATCCATCCACGAAGGGCCCAGTTCGGCACAACATACCTCTTCTACTTCGGGTTCTTCAATGCTTGGTCTTGGTAGGTAGTCAATCAGCAATGGATGAGGGATGAAGGTATCTGCCATTGAAGCAAAGCCTGCTAGTTTGTCTGCTCTACTGTTTTCTTCCCTGCCGATCTGCTCTATCCGCACTACTTCAAATTTCTTGATATTTTTTCTGACTAACTCTTGGTACTTAGCCATCCTGTCATCCTTTGCTTTGTAGTCACCTGAAATTTGGTTTACCACCAGCTGTGAGTCACTGTAAACCATTAGCTCGGTGACCTTCATGTAGGATACTGATTTTAAGCCTGCCAGAAGTGCTTCATATTCTGCTTCGTTGTTTGATGCCGGGAAGCCAAGGTTGACTGCTTATTCCACCACTAGGCCATCTGGTGAGATGAGGACTATGCCTAGCCCTGCACCGTGCCTGTTGGACGCTCCATCCACGAAGAGCTTCCACATCTCTCTAACGAACAGTTTCCAGCAAGTGGAGGGATTAGATGATGCCTTGGGATCAAGAGTGTTGCTGGTGTTTTCTTCAATGTCCATACTTGTTGTTTGCCTCTCGCTATCTGATTATACCAAGTCTTTATTTGCTGGTGAGTCTTGGCTGGGTGTAGCATGGTTTGCTTCTTCCCCTCTTACTTTGCTCTGGTCTGCCTTAGGGTCTGACTGGGTATCCTGCACCAGGGGTTGCGCTATTCTGGCGTCAACTTCCAACCTTAGTTCGGCTGTATCAGTCAGGTCGACTGGGCAGATATGATGACTTCCTGGGGTGAATTCTGCGACAAAGTCTGCCAGGGCTTGGGCTTTTACCGTGGTTCTGGGTTGGAACTTGATGTCGAACTGTCCCAACTCTACTGCCCACTTTAGGATCCACCCAGAAAAGTTTGCCCTCTCAAACAAAGCTTTTAATGGAAAGGCTGTGAGGATGACTATGGTGTGGGCGTGAAAATAATGCGACAACTTTCTTGAGGCCATCATCAAGGCTAGGGCCAATTTTTCAGTGGTAAGTACCTTGTTTCTGCGCCTAGTAATGTCTTGCTGACATAAAAGATGGGCAGATGTTGGATTCCTTCTGCTCGGACCAACACTGCGCTAATTGCGTGTTGTGAGACTGCCAGGTACAGAAAGAGTTCTTCTCCAGGTATTGGGGTTACAAGCAGTGGTGGAGAAGACATATATTCTTTTAAGCTTTCTAGAGCACGATCGCATTCTTCGTCCCACTCGAACTTGGCTTTTAATGCTTGAAAAAATGGTCGACATCTGTCCGACGACCGGCTTATGAATTGGTTGAGTGCAGCTGCCATGCCGGTGAGATGCTACACTTCTTTCACTAAGTTGGGCCTCTCCAGATCCTGAATTGCTTTGATCTGAAAGGGGTCTGCCTCAATACCTCGGTTGGTCACCAAGAAGCCTAGGAATTTGTCAGATCCTACTCCGAACGCACACTTGGATGCATTAAGGCGTAGCTTGTGCTTCTTTAGGATCTGAAACATCTCACCTAGGTCCCTGAGATGGTCATTCTCATCCTTGCTCTTGACCACTATGTCGTCGATGTAGGCTTCCATTGTTTTGCCTAACAATGGTTCGAACATCTTGGTAACCATCCGTTGGAATGTTGCCCCTGCGTTTTTAAGGCCAAAGGGCATGACCTTGTAACAATACAGTCCTCTTGGCGTCGTAAAAGAGGTGACCTCCTGGTCTGGCTCATACGTAGCGATCTGATGGTAACCTTTGTACGCATTAAGAAAGCTAAGACGGTTGTGTCCTGCCATCAAATCTACCAGTTGGTCTATCCGTAGTAGAGGAAAGTTGTCCTTCGGGCATGCCTTGTTGATTGTTTTGTAGTCCGCGCAGACACGCCATTTTCCATTCTTTTTTGGCACTACTACTGTATTGGAGATCCATCTGGAGTAGTGCACCTCTCTGATAGCTCCTTCTTCTAGCAGGTTTTCTACCTCTTCCGCCACTATCTCGGCGTGGTGGAGTGCTGATCTGCGAGTGCACTGTATAATTGGTCTGGCAGTTGGGTAAACGTTCAATTGGTGACAGATGAAGCTTGGGTCAATGCCAGGCATATCATACGGCGTCCAGGCAAACACTTCAATGTTAGAGGTCAAGAATTCCATGACCTCTATTCTCTCAGTGCTGGACATAAATGAGCCAAGCAAAAAGAACTTATCCGGGTTCTTTTCATCTATTCTTACTTGTACCAAGTCTTCCACTGCCTTCTGTTCAGCGGCTTTGCCAACATGCGCGAACAATTCATTGTTCTCTGGTTCTTCCACCATCTGAACGAACCCCTTGGCAGCTCGGCTGCCATTTACTGTGACGAAGCATTGCTTGGACATAATTTGGTCTCCAAAGACCTCTTCAATTACTCCGGCTTCGTTGGGGAACCGCATTACTTGATGGTAGGATGATGCTATTGATCTCATGGCATGCAGCCATGTTCTTCCCAAGATTATGTTGTAAGTGGAAGGGACTTTCAATACCCAGAATTCCACTTGTTTCGTCACGCTTCCTGCTCTAACTGGGAGGATTATCTTGCCAACTGGCCATTCTGACATTGAGTTGAATCCGATCAGGGGAGATACAGTAGGTGCCAAGTCTTTGTCTTCTAGTTTCAATTGTTTGAATGTTTCGTAGTACATTATCTCACATGAGCTCCCTTGGTCAATCAAAATCCGCTTGACGTCAAAATCCTTGACTCGGAGAGTGACGACCAGTGCATCATTGTGAGGGCAGTATATCCTTGCGAAGTCTCTATCTGAAAAAGATATGACGTTCGTGGCTTCTGTTCTCCCCTTTTTGATGGTAGGTTGGGCTCTTAGTACCTCCCTCAAGTGCTCAGCCTTTTTGATCATGCCCCTGAGCTCGCATACGCACGCAGGTTCGAATACCCCATGGATTACGTTGATCACGCCTTGGGGTGGGGCGTCGATTGGCATTTCGTTTGGGTTGTTGTGGTCCTGGGGGGCTGGCTGCGTCCCTCCTTCTATGTACTTGTCCAGATGACCGGCTGCCACCAACTCCTTTAGATGCTGCCTCAATGGTGTACAATTTTCAGTGTGGTGCCCCTTTTTCTTATGGAAGGTGCACCGAAATCTTTCGTCGTAGTCTTTTTGCGCTTCTCCCAGCTTAGCTGGCCATCTGACGAAAGGTTCATCGCGTATCTCGCTTAGAATCCGATAGATCGATTTTTTGAATACCGTGATAATGGCAGTGCGGACTCTCAGCCATCTTTTATCTCGGTCCTTTTCGTTGTCCCGCCTGCCTCGTCCGTTTCTGCTTGGACGTTCTACCGTATTGACTTTTGCCGAAGTCTTTTTATCTGGTATTGCGGTTGTACCAGACTTCGTTTTAGCACGGGCGCCATCCTCCTCCACCCGAATGTGCTGGTGTACCCTCTCCATTAAGGCCTTCATTGTGAGGGGTGACGTCATGGTGATTGAGTCCCTCAGCCTGTTCCCGATTGGAAGACCTCTTTTGTACTGCGTGATGGCGAAATTGGTAGGGCAATCTCCAATCTAGTTGAAGGTCTCCCAGTAGCGACTATTGTAGGATCTTAATGTCTCCTTGTCGCCCATGTCAATGGAGAGAAGCTGGTCGATCTCCACTAGCGTTTTGGTGTTCGTCCTGAACCTTGTCACGAACGCCTTTGCTAATTGTGCCCAGGAGGCGATGCTGCCTTCTGGTAGCCTTTCGAACCAGGTTAACCCTAGATCGCCAAGGCTGGATGGGAATATGATGCACATCAAAGCCTCGTTTCGTCGGTATACAGCCATAACCTGGCGAAAGTGGCTCAAGTGCGAGTAGGGGTCCGTCTTCCCCTCATACGTGGTGAATTTGGGCTGCAGGAAGCCGGAAGGTAAGGGCGCGTTCTCAATTGCCGGAACGAATGGCGAGGTCTGTAGCTTCGCTAATGCTTTGTCCATAGGTTCGCAAGCAGGGCGCGATATTGGCATTCCTACCTCGACGCTTCCATGCGTCTGAGGAGCCAACCGCTAAAGGGCAGAAACTCTGTGTGGGTCGTGCGCCCTGGCATCCTCCTTCCATCGTGCCCTTTCTTCTAGCACAGTTCGTAAGTCAGACGATCTAGGTAACTCCGTCTGCCTGGATGACGTCTGGTGCGTGCGCGAGGGCCGATAGGTGCTTCCCTCTGTGTATGACCTCTCAGATCTCGTCCCCTCAGACCTGGAGTGACGAGTTCTGGAAGTCTTGGATTGAGTGTCGCCTGTTCTGAGGCTCCTACTCTCTGCTTGTGATGGCGTGGTATGCCTACTGTGATCTTCTGAGTGGCGAGGGGGCGTGTTGCCCTTACGCCCCTCTCCTGTCGCCACTCCTTTTCCCTTGATCTGGCCCTTCATGGCCTCCATATCCGCCGCCATCTTCCTTATTAGTTCATCCTGCTCTTTCACGCGATCCTCAAGAGCTTGAGGGTCGATTCTTCGCCTCTGCCTTTCAGGACTTTGTGAGCGAGAGCGATGAGGGCTGTTGTTTCGCCTCCTCCTTGCATCCCTCCGGGGGTTCTGTCACTGGGGCTCTAAGTCCGCCATGGGAGGGACATGAGGTAAACCTTCGCGCCTCCCGCCCCCCTCTGGGGTTTGTCCGTCTATGGCGGATTGCGGCAAATCTTCATTGTGTGCCATTACTTCCAATTTAGCGAGGAAAACTTGATCAAGAGGTTTTGTTCTTTATCTGATCTTCCCACAGACGGCGCCAATTGTACGAGTACGAAATATTCTTATCGTATAATCCTGTTGATCAAGTCTGCGCTCCTCCGTACGACGTCGCTTTACTCCCTGAAAACACAAACGTGAGCTAGCCGGCGGGTGTGTGCCGGATACCTCTCCGATGCCTAAGTCAGCAAAATAGACAAATAGACAAAAGCTCTGTGTATTCGAGAATTAAAGTTGTGTTACCTCTCCATAGGTGATGTTGTGAGCTTTTATAGGTTCCGTGTGTCACAATCCTAGTAGGACTCTTACTCCTTCATGTAGAGTCCTCCTAGGAATCACATTCCTGAAAGATAATGCTTATCCTTCAACACCCCCCTCACTGCTTAAACCAAGTGAGGTGGTTTTACCATGGTCGGATTCCAATATAACCGAGGTAAGCATGGCTTATGCTAAGCCGCAGAGTAGACCGAACTAAAGCCAGTTCGGTTTCTTCCATTTACTGCTCTTACCTCGGCTTCTCCCTGTACAAACCATGGTATGTTTAGACCGAGCTAAGAAATAGCAAGGTTTCGACCGAGCTAACCGCAACATGCCACGACCGGGCTAACTCTGAGTGTGGTGACCGGGCTGTCTGTAACGCTCCCTTGGACCAGGATAACAACAAGGCCTTTTGGGGACCGGGCTAATGCCAAGGCCCTTTTACTCCGCCCTTCTTACTGTGGCTCACAAGGGCCCATTACCCAGCTCGGTCCAATTTATATATATAAATTACCCTCTCACACGCGCATTCCTTGCCTTATACATTTCTAGTTACGTCATTTTTTTTAAAGTTATGATCATTTTCCTTCTTTAATTATGATATTATTTTGATATCTTTGATTATGTCTCATTTGTGTTTAGTTATGATTTTTTTTTAAAAATTTTAATTAAGACTCAAAAAATAGAAAATAACTATAATCAACACAAAGAGTGCTTATTAGTAGCAAGCCAAAGAAAGCCTTTTATTTTTATTTTTTTAAGAGCTATGTTTGAATTTTATATTTGAAGAGGAATTTTTTAACTAAATTTTTTAGACTACTTATCACGTAATATCTACTAAAATTTTTAGATTTAATTAATACTTATATTAGGTAGGGTTTGACAATTATTTTTTGCTTTTTGGAAAATACAAAAAAATTAATGCATATAATATTTTCTTAAAAAAAAACCTTTTGTAATATATTTACTTCTTTGGTGAAAAAACAGCTTTTAAAAAGCTGGTCAAATAGCGCAAAAAAGCTGGTCAAACTTACTTCAAGTTATTCACTTATATCTTCTAATGAATTGATGTGAACACTTTTATCAGGTACCATCAAGACTTTGACCATTCAAATTTAATTCAAATTTTACGTAGCATCCTTAACAAAGTTTGGCAATAAGGACATAATATTATTATAAAATTAGACATAAAATGTAGGGAAAATTTTTAAAAAATTTTTGACATTAAAATTTTATAAAATAAATGACATATAATATTTTTATAGTAATAAATGTCACTTAATATTTTTAAAGAGAAAATTTGATTCAAAGAAATTTCATCCGACTCAGATAAATTTCAGTCTCGATACAAAGAAATTTTAATTTTTACAGAGAAATTTCTCTAATTTCATAGAGACATTTTGAAATTTCTCTAATATGATCATAAAGAAATTTCATCAAGGGACTTTAACTAATAAAAAAAATAAATAAATTTTTCTTACTACACAAAGTTAGAGAGAGATATTTTACTAATTTTTTTTTTTTGTTATACTTCTATTCTTTAATGAATTTATGTCAACACTTACATTATACAACAAAGGCTTTGACCATTCAAATTAATTTTAGTTAAAGAATTAGATATGCGTGTACTATATATGCAAAATATTAAATTTAGGAAGACAGAACATTATTACAAAATGAGACTCAATAATTACTAAATATTTTATTCATTCTCTATTTTGTTTTCTATATATATATATATATATTTTGTATTCATGTGTTTTTGAAAGTGGATAAAATTTTTTTTGACTTTTTTAATTTATTTTACGTTTTTGTAAGTAAGTTATATAAGAGGTGATATGACTCAAAATAGATAAAAAATTGAAAGTTGACTTTTTACGCTTTCCAAAACTCCAATCATAAATCAGAGAAAAAAAATACAAATAAAAAGAAAGAAACCATTTTTCAGTAGATAAAGAATCTGTGGCATCAAAAGAGCACATTTTTTTGGCATTTTATACATTAGATAGATTGATTCCAACGCGAATTTTCCCCAAAAAAAAAAAAAAAAAAAAAAAAAAGGAAAAGGAAAATGAGAAGCAAAAAAAGAAAAATCTTCCTACATTTCCGAGCCGTCTCTCTTTGTGCTTTGGGATTTCTTCAATTTTTAAACCCACCGAAAACTCAAACTATTCTTCACTTTCCGAACTCTCCCATTTTGCCTTTCCTTGCCTTGCCTTGCCTTGCCTTGCCTTGACTTCAATCTCTCTCTCTCTCTCTCTCTCTCTCTCTCTCTCTGGGTCTTGCGAAAAGGGTTCAATAGATAGATATAGATGGAGATCGATAAAGCAATCAGAGAAAGCGATGATCGAAGGCTGAAAACGAAGTACAACAACGCCATTTATGTCATTCAACGAGCTCTCGCTCTGTACTCGTGAGTTCAACACCTTTTTTTTTATTTTTTTTATTTATTTTTTAGTTTTCACAATTCACAAGTTTTCGCAGTATTGATTGTGTGAAATGCTGAATTGGGTTTTTAGTCATGTGGGTCTTAAGGGTTTTAGAAGTTATATTATTTGATGATTGTTTTTTTCCTTTTCCTTTTATGTGTTTTTGAGCTTAAGTGAAAATCAATGCATTTCTCAGTTTTAAATTTTAGGTCTGTGAATCTTGCAGGGGTGAAGGGTTTGTTAGATTTTTGGGTGTCTTTCTGTTGCATTATTATGACGTTTGAAGATTTATCTCGAGAATTTATTTTATTTCCTGGTTATTTTTTCATAAATCAATGCACACACTTCCATAATTTGGCAGTTATATCATGTAAACATTCTGTCAAATATGTGAATCTTTTATCGGCCACGTGTACATTTTGATTAAGATTTTGCTGTGAGGGGTTTTTATTGTTTATAATCAATGAACAAATTAATGATGAAGTAAAATTACTCTCTCAATCCATTTCCACATCGGTTTATGTTCGTTGGGAAGGATAGAGATCAATAGATTTTGGATGTAGGGAACAGTTACAAATACTCAACGCCCGACAAATTTCTAATCTTGGATGCCATTCCAATGAGGTTGTTAAAATTGCCTTATCTTGGAATCAAATCAAATCTATTTTCCCGTGCTTCAGTGTTACAGATAATAGTTGCTTATTTGGGAATTGAGCCAAATACATGTCCTCTTGTGCTGCAAATGGTTGCAAATGCCAATAAAAGGTTAGCTTATTCTTGAGTCCTGATCTGCTTGGGGCATTACTTGTCGCAATGGTAAAAGCTCGGGTTGTCAAGTTTCAGAATGTGGGTTCAAGTCTAAGAGCAACTACATTGCGCATGTAATGCCAAAGATTAGGTTTGTTTCCAGTCTTACTCCTGTCGTCACCCTTGATAATGGAGACCAACACCGGGCAATGCCTTTTATTTTCCTGAACAAGTCTCATAATATTTGCAAAATAACCTTCTATTCATTTTTTTTTGTATGATCAGCTTAGCACAATCCACAAAGGCACAAACCATCACTGTATCTATCAAAGTAAATTACCTGAATGGTTTTAGGTAAGGATTTTGGATTTGTGTATAACGATTATTTTATGTCTTTCGGCCCCTCACTCTTGTTACGGAAAGTAGGAAACTAAACTCATTGATCCCTGACCAGAAAAAAACCTCATTCGTTGGTATTTAGTACATAATTAGATGGTGTTGAATGTGGCCTGAAAGTGTGAAAAAGGTGGGTTGAGTTTAAGAGCTGCTGCTTCATGCAAATAAGGTCAGATTTTAGGTCCGTATTTTGTCTCTGCTCCCCACCTAGAATCTTCTTATTCTTTTTTTAATGATAACTGATTTTGTTTGATAATTAGGTATATCATTTAACGGTAGGTCATGCTATTTTAACATTGGTTTAATCCAATTAGTTTGGTGGGCTACGCTGGATGACTAGATCGGTTTAATCCAATTAGTTTGTGTTGTTGATGTGAACAATCATTATGATGAGGTTTCCTTTTAAATGATGTTCTTTGGGACCAGATGTAAAAGTTTTAAGTTAATGATGCATATTACTTGGACATTTTTCTCTTTGAACTGATATTGTGCATCTATTTCCTAATTCATTTTTAGTTGGTTTTTTATTAGTAAATTGAAAAGAGAGTAATTCACTAATACAAAATATTGTCTACTTGGAAAGAAAGAGGAAATAGAGAAATAATTGATTATAGAATGTTATTCTGGGACATATGATTTGAAATACTACTACTTCCGAAAATGTACTCTTCTTATTGCTTTGAAGTCATAAAATCATGGTGCATCTTACAGTTCCAATTTTCGGTCTGAAATAATTTGAGAATTGACATGTTGAAATTTTTTTGAAGCAAAATGAGGATGTTGAGTTAACATGAGTAGCATCACTAGAAAAGGTAAAAATAAAAACTGTTGTGGCCTATGGGTGGATAGAGGTGGTACTTATTGAAGATAATACAAGGGAAAGTCATTGGAGATGGTTTTCCTTTCGCATCTCTGATCAATTAATGCTTTTGATATGGAGGAGTGACTAAATCCAAGTTGAAGGTGCCAAAATGACAAGGGGACTTGTCGAGTTGAGCTAAGTTCGCAATTTAATCCTAGTTTTGAGTTGAGTTGACCTAGCAATAGAATCATTGTTTTGTGTAATAATGTGCGCCATATTTGCTTTGGATCATGCTGTTAGCGTATCACATAAATGAAGAAGCGAAATGTGCTTAATAGTTGTTCTATCTTTTTGTGATTGTTCTTCTGTGCATATTAGCATGTAACATCAATATGGAAACGCTCAATTAATTCTTATATAATCTTGTAGTTGTGCAATGAGCCAATTGATAATAGTTTTTCTTGTTCTTATCCATCTGTGGTCATGTAAGTCTGTGGGTACTGAAATTGTTTGCTTGAACAGAATTGAAGAGGTTGCCTTTAGCTTCAATGGAGGAAAGGATTCAACTGTAAGCTCTCATATGTGCTTGGCATTGCTAACCTCTCAATATCTGTTTTTCATTGGTTTGACTTTGTCTTCAATTATTTTTCATTGGTGTTTCTAGGTTTTGCTACATCTGCTGCGAGCTGGTTATTTTTTGCATCAAGCGGAACAAAGTGATTCGAATGGGGATCTCACTGATTGTGATTTCACATTTCCAATACGAACCATATATTTTGAGAGCTCTTCTGCATTTCCTGAAATCAACTCGTTCACTTATGAAACAGCCTCTACGTAAGAAAAGTTATTTTCTTTTTCTTAACATTCTTTTATTTTTTGGTTTTTTTCTTAAAATTTATATTTTGTGAGTTTCTCCTCTAATCTTGTTTCATTATGTGATCATGAGAATGTTTTGTGTTCTAGATGTAATTCTATTTTGAAGCGTTTGGTTGTTGATGAAAACTATTTCTCATTGAGCAGTTATGGCGTGCTACTGGATATCATTCGCCTAGATTTCAAGTCTGGTCTTGAGGCTCTCCTAAAGGCTAATCCTATCAGAGCTATTTTTCTTGGCGTTCGCATTGGCGATCCTACCGCGGTATATTAATGCATTTTAAAATCTCTTGGCTCACTAAATTGTTCAATATTTTCATAAAATACCTTTAGAGGCTTGAAAGTGAGAAGATGTTAGCATTTATATCTGATCATTTTCTTACAGGTAGGCCAAGAACAATTCTCCCCTAGTTCCTCTGGATGGCCGCCTTTCATGAGAGTGAATCCAATCTTAGATTGGTCATACAGGTCTCTTCATGTACTATAAGCTTTGCATACATATATTGATGCGCAAAGATAGCTAAGTTTTTTATTTGTATTTTTCCCCGGAAAACAGTGATGACTGTTTGGTAGCAAAGTTATTCATTTGGTCATTTGTTACTTAGAAAGAATAGACAATAAAAAAGGAAATAAAAAAAAAGGTTATGGTTATAACTAATCATCAAGTTTTGGTAAGTGCTGGTTTTAGAAAACCAAGACCAAAAATTTAATTCTTGTTTAGTGTGCCAATAAGTGCCGTACTTTAATAGAGAGGCTTTAAAGTTGGGAAAATTAATAACAAAGTCATGCTTTTAAATACAATAAAAAAAACTGGTATGCAGGTAAAGGCCAGCATTGCCGTCAAGGGTGAATTTGGATTTTGTTTTTATGTGATCCCTGCAAATATGCAACAATACAATTTCTTTTTCTTTATTTTTTCCCTCTTGGAGATAAAAAAATGGATAATACTAAAAAGGAAGAATAATGTTTATGAAAGGCCAAGAATCTGGAAACCCGTGACTCGTATACATTGTAGCTCAACTCAGGAAAAAGAAAAAAGGTTGTTTACTGTCTTTCACTTTTCAAAGAAATATTGGGCGTGTCACTGCCAGATGTTCAGCTTTTGGTGGCTGTTATGGAATTATACATAGGGCTTCTTGTATCCTTGGCCAACTTGGATAACTTACTCTAGAATTCAAGATATATAATTTGCAGTCACTTTATCTCCTTCTATTAGCAGTTCCACTGGATTCTTGTCTTTTTCTTGTTGGTTTTCCTCTATTGCTTGAGGATTTTTTTTGCCTGAGTAATCATGTTGGGGTTCTTTCAAGTAGTGAGTAAAGTTACTCTTAGCTTTTAATTCTCCTGATTTTTGGGTACTCCTTGGGTTTTGCCTTTTATTCGATGTTTCCAAACTGGACCGGCCAGTTTGCCTGGTTGGCCAGTTGACCAGTCTAGGTTCTAGTCCGGATACACCTCGAACTCGTTCTCATTTGAAAACTGCCTTTTTTAAAAAATAAATAAATAAATAAAACTTAAACTGGTGAAATCCATGGTTGAACTGGCTGACTGGACGAACTGACACTGGTTGAAGAGAAACGGCCCAACTTGACAGTTTTCCAACATGCCTGTCCAGGTGTTGAAAAAATCTGCCACAAGGGATCGAACACAGCACCTCTTGCTTGAAAGACCTGCTTCATTCCACTAGACAATCATGACTCGTTAACAATGTATAGTAGAAATATATTATGTATTGTATTCAATGCAATTTATCTCAAAATCTAGTATAATTAACATTTTTGCAAACAACATCAATATAATTTTTTTCATGAATGTATGTTAATATTTATTTCTTTAAAGTATAATTTTTTATATATTTATTCAGTAATTATGACATCACAGTTCGATTATGTTGACTTGATGGTTGAACAAGTGACCCGTGACCTGGTTACTTTTCCGGTTTGGCCAATGGTCTGGGTTTCCGAACATTGCTTTTGTTGGCACATAATAAGAGTTTAATGAATTGGAACAGCTGCTAATTTGCTACTATAAGTGCATTGGGCTGTGCAAGCAGCGACAGGCACTGCAGTGTTGTTTGGGACCTTTATTTATTTTTTAGTGATTAGTTGTTTCATCTATATATGCATAAATGCACTGCTTGTAGAGTTTGAAGATGCTATTTGTTCCACTCTGTTTTTACTTTTGGTAAATATGGTGGACTAACTTCCTTGTGTTAATTTGACAGAGATGTATGGGCATTTCTTTTGACTTGCAAGGTTCGATATTGCAGTCTGTATGATCAAGGGTAATTATTCTTTTCAATGGCTTGGAAAATTCTTCTACATGATTGTTCAATTTTTGTTGATGTACGATATGCTTTTTAGTTGTGCTTGTTTGATCTGTGACGTAAATATGTATTTCACATTTTCTTTTTGAAGTCAAACTGGTTTCTGCTTGTTAGTTCATATTAAAATTTTGGTTTTGTAATTTTTTTGTCATGTTCACAGTTATACTTCAATTGGGAGCATACATGATACAGTTCCAAATGCCTTATTGTGCATAAAAAATTCTGACAACAGCAAAGAAAAATTTAGAGCTGCGTATATGCTTCCAGATGGAAGACTAGAAAGAGCAGGGAGAGCAAAGAAATATTCGACTCCAGTTTGTGGACGTTTTCCTGCTGTTGGCAATGGCTTGAAAAGTGTGGACGTGAATGAAAATGGCATCCTCACAGCCTCGGTCATTGCTGTGGGAGATGAGCTTCTGTAAGTTCCTCGTTATTGCATAATTTATTTGGAATAGTCTCTACACTAGTTTACCTATCTTGAGTCACTTGTTGTGTAGTCCATAATACCATTTTTTATGTGCTCTTTTCACTTGTAGGGAATGTGATTCTGTATGTCTCTTGTTTGTTCAATTGTTTTAACAGAAACAATCTTCACGTTGCTTTACCTTCTATAAGCCACATCTTCTGTTGTAATGAATAGCATTGGAATTCTATCATTAAACTTCAAGCTTTGTTTGGATACTCACTGATTCCAGCGTTGGACTTCGAGCTTCAAAAAAACTATTTCACTCCTATGATTCTTGTCAATTGTCTTTTGTTCTTTGTTGATCTCTATGTGGTTTTGGGCACTTTCTTAATAACATTTGTATTGCATTTTTTGAGTTTTCTGAAAGAAGCTATATTTAACAATGAGTTCATATTTATGAGCTAATGTTCCACTGATTTAATGTTCCTTGCTAATCCCGGTGTTTCCATTTTAGGTTTCTGTTCAAATCAATGTGTATTAGCCATCAAACTTATCTGTTTGGGTTTTGATGCTTTTCTTTTTGCAATAGAATTTATGCTGTTCACCTATTTGACAATGACATAGATGTGGATATGGGTTTCTGACGTATATAGAAATGTTTCACATGTGAGTTGGACATAGATATATACGAAGTTCCAGACATCATCAGATGGTTATCAAATTTCAGCACATTTGGGCCTTACAACAGCCTTTGTTTTTCAGAGTTCATTAATTTCTTTGGGAGAGATAGTTGTTCAAACTTCAATGAATTGCATCATTCATTGTGATTAATATGTTTATATATATATATATATATATTCTGCATTAATTATTGTTGTAGTATCTTATATTTTCCTATCGGTTCCATAGCTCAGGTTTGGCACCATTGAGGACCAACTGGGACCTTCCTTGTGTAGAAAGCTCCGTTCTATAGGTTGGGCAGTATCACAAATTGCTGTGGTCCGAAATGATGTAAGTTATTATGAACTAATGTTTGTCTACGTAAGAGCACTTAATAGTATGTCTCATTCTCTCCTCCTCCTCCTCCTCCTCCTCCTCCTCTCTCAAGTAAATCAGGATCTCATCAGATATTGTGTCATCATAGAGTTTTGGATGCTTTTGTGCATGAAAAGCATGAGGAAATATGTAAATAATTGATGAATTACCTTAGAGGCATGGTTGCCTTGCTTCCCCCCCAAATCCTGCTTAATCATAGCACACATTTTATTTTCTTAAAAGATGCACCCTGAGTAACTCTTAAATTTTCATTTACTGACTTCTCATTGTTGAATTCCATTCCTAATGAAATTCTTTCCAAATCCAGATAGATTCTGTAGCTGATGAAGTTGAACGTCAGAAGTCTGCAAATGATCTGGTACACTTGTCGGTTTGCTTTAGAGCTCTTTCATCTTTATTTGAAAAATGAAAAACAAAAGAGAAAAATGAATAAACACTTTTGCTGATATTCTTTGTCATCAAAATAAATTATTGGAACTTGGGTGTCTATTGTCTGATTCTTTTGTGGATCTAACTTGAGCTGGTCATTGCAGGTTTTCATATATGGAGGGGTTGGCCCATTGCATTCAGATGTTACTGTTTCAGGCGTTGCAAAGGCATTTGGGGTTCGTATGGTACGTCTTGTGTGTGTGGGGGCGTGTGTGCGTATGTAGAAGAGACCATTACTTGTGAAGATCAGTCTGGACTCTGGAATTTAGCTGCATTTGAAACTTCTAGCGAATACTCATTATTATACAATGAAGTGTTTCATGCTTTGCTATTTGGGTAGGGATTTGGAAAGGTAAAAGATTGGTGAAATGTGAAAAGGAAAGGGAAAGGGAAAATATAGGTGAAATGTGAATGAAATATAGTTACATTCCATCTATCTTTACCTTTTCCATTTCTCTTTTCAAATCCCTACCCAAATCCATGATCCAAACACAATTAGATTTAGAACTGCCTAACTCTTCCATTGCTACACTGACTAGTAATAAGTGATTCAAAGGGATAAAATTTGCATGTTTAAGTTTGCAGATTTGTAGCACTAACTATACTTTTGTACCTTTGATTTTCTAATTCAGGCTCCTGACGAAGAATTTGAAGAATATCTTAGGCATCTTATCAGTGACAAATGCACCGGGGATCAGAATGAGGTAGAATATTAAATTTTGTTGTTTTTGATACTTAATATATCTCACATGGGTTTTGAATTAGTAATCGTCTAATAATTTATCCCAAAAATAAAAATAAAAAATAGTAATCATTTAATAATAAACAAGGAATATCTGTTTTTCTGGTAAATAGGATGAATTTAACTCTTAATTCATTGGACGCTCTTATATATATATATATTATAATTTTATGAATGTCGACTGAGCATTGTAAGCAGACCACTCCTGGTTGTTTAATCGTTTGATAACTAAGGTTAATTTTTTTAAAAACTGTGAGTTAGATTCAGTAGACTTCGATCTATCATATATAATATATATATATTTCTTCTGTCTTAAGGTAAAAAGCCGAACCAAGTATTCTCTTTGGAGAGAATGGGACAGCTAGATCTACTTTCAATTTTATTGAAATAAGATGGGCATACATTAGTTGGAAGGAAAATAATACTTCAGATGCACAAGTAGCTGCTGAAACATTGCCTTCAATAGGGAAACCTACTTAACTTTCACATATCCCTATATTTCCTAATATGCTATGGTTTTGAGTTATGCAGATGGCTCTCTTTCTCTTTCTTTCTGTACATATATATATGTTTTTCTAATTTTTCTCATTTCAGATGGCTCAGTTGCCCGAGGGTATCACTGAATTACTGCATCATGAAAAACTGCCTGTGCCTTTGGTATGTTTTTGAGATCTGACATGCGGTGATTATGCTTTTTGATTTCTAGGGTCTGCTATACGTTATTGCATCATTATTAATAAGCATCAATCAAATAGTAAATCATAATAAATCTCATGCTAAGAATTCTTTGGAACTACTTGATGAATTTAGCTCTATGCAAAAGGGCTCCCGTAAGCTTGATTATGAAGCTGTGGTGTACTTTTTCTCGAATTTTGTTATTGATTTAATCAATTTTGCTGTAAGTTTCAATTAGGCATTTCCTTAGGAGAATCATTTGATTTGTTATAATGTTAAATATAGTAAAATAGGAAAATGGATTCTTAGGTGATGGTTCTGGTTATCAGCTATTGATGTGCATGCTACTCTTTATGAAGGGAGAAAGATTATCCTTTTCCTCAGTTTATTTAAGAAGCTTTATCAAGTAGTTCATTGCTATGAAGATTGTGAATTCAAATGTTAGGTTACCAATTAGGAGATTTAAAATCAGTTTCTTAATGCTGTTTTCATCTAAAATATAATATATCCTGCTGGGAAACCAGTTCGTTCTTATTTTTATTTTTAATTTTTGATGTTTGAAGTAGGAAACATCAAAAGGGAAAAAAATGAAGTACAAATTAAATTTCGAGTGGTGATGTAAGAGTATGGCTGTCTACTGATGTTAGGCAATGCAAAAGTTACAACAATTTATAATCCATATTCATAAAGGGGCCCAATCTTTTGCTATTTTGCTAGTCAATTTTTGAATGTAGTCTCTATTCATGGAGCATACGGTATAATTTAGAGGGCTGAAAGCCCTACCTTTTTCCTTTGGACCCCCACCTCTTCTATTTTTTTATTACAATTTAACCCTAACATCAATTTCCATTTTTGACCCATCTCTATCCTTCTAACCCTAACCCTAACCCCGTCTCCATGTCCACCTCCATTCCACTCTGGCCGACAGCCTCATCTGGCAGCCATCCCAGTGCCTCCTCACCGGCGACCACTCTCCTATGACCTCTCACCACCCTCTCCACACTTCTTGTTGGCGGTCACTGTTTCCACCTCCCACCGCCGCCACCAAGCCCTCTTTCTCTATTCCCCTTCAACTCCTAAACCTTATCTACAACCCTTAACCACAGCCTCCTTTTCCACCTCCAACTACCATCGCCGCTGTTGTCAACCTCTTTTGATTCCAACCTAGATCTCTCTCGCAATCTCTGACCCAGATGTGCCACCCCACACCACTCCACAGCCTTTGCGAACCCAGATGCGCTCTTCTTTGCCCTTGTCGTCGATGGCTTTGAGTATGGAATTGGCAATGTCGGACGGGGTCAACGTAGGTTGTGGATCCACCGATTCAACTATGTTCTCTTCCCATCTACATCTTTAGAAGTAGAAGAAGAACGAGGATAAAGAGAAGAGGTGGCTGTGGTGGTGGGAGAGGAGCCGGGGTTGGTGGCGGTGCGCCGAGGCGGAGGGTGTAGCCGAAGTTGGTGGGGATGGGATTAGGGTTAGGGTTTGGGTTTGAATTTGGGGTTAGAGATATAGGGTTCGTTTGGTTTGAATTTCCCAAAAATTTTTGGGAAAATTTCTCTACAAATGAGTTTTCAGAAAAACTCAAACCAAACAAATTTTTCCAAAATTTTTTTCCAAAACTTGTAAACCAAACAAGTTTTCCAAACAAATCTCTCTCTCATACACATCAAATCAATCACTTTTTCCAAAACTCTCTCTCAAAATAATTTTCCAAAACATCTTTCCAAAAAAACCAAACCAAACAACTTTTCGTACTTTTTATCTCCCAAACTCATCTCCCAAACTCAAACCAAACATACCCATAGTTTGTATTAAGGTGGGGATTCAAAGAGAAAATGGAGGGGTTTCATTTTGTTGGATGGAGGTTCAAAGAAGTGGGGGGGCCAAAGTAAAATGGTGGGGGCAAATAGCAGCCCTCATAATTTAATATGTCAAATATGGAATGCCTTAAAACTCACATTAGCATTTCATCACAGAAATATGGATTTCAACATATAACTTATAAAACAGCAAAAAGAAAAAAAAGGCTTTCAATATATGAAAGCAAGAAGAATGTTTGCATAGCTAGGAGCAAGACTAAAGTGAGTGAAATTTAGGCAAAAATGAAGGAGAATAGATCCTATTGGCTGAAAGCTATCTTTGACATGTATATTACCAATGCTGTCCTCAACTGTGTCCTAAATATTTGTTACTAACAGTGACTGCCTGCCCTTCCTGTCTCTACTTTACTGTATAAATCTTATAATTTTAGACTGTTTGCTGCATTTTGCTGATTAGTCCTGTTGTACCTCTCTAGATTGTGATTCCATTGTTATTGGTCTATGTTTTTATTTATTTTCCCTGACAAGATCCTTTGAATTACTGACGTCAAATGGGTGTTTCTTTTTGTAGATCAAGTGTCTAAATGTAATCATCCTTACTGCAACAAATGTTACCGAGCTGGACGGGCAGTGGGATTGTCTGATTGAATTAACAAGTTCTAGTGGCCTTCTAGCATTGGCGGAACCGTTTGTATCTAAGCACTTGAGAACCACTCAGTCAGATGTAAGTGCCAAGTTTACTATTCTGTACTTTGTTATTTTTTTTTTCAGTTTCCATGATTTTGTTATTGTATGGTAGTCTCTGCTAGAAAAGAAGATTTTTTGTTTTGCCTTTGTGTTTGCCACTTGATTTCTGCCCACCCTTGAATTTCCCTTCATTATACACACAATAATATTCCCTTTTCTTGTTATGTGTTGTTTGGGTTTTACACAACTGGCAGGAAAACGAAATATATAACAAAAGGATAAATTTCCCTCCATTTCACTGTCGGTTAGTCTGTACAAAAACTGAACATAGAAATGCAAAAGGGGGCAAAAGATGGTTCAATCAAGAGCCTGGTTATAAATAAGGAAAGATAATAGCGCATTATTTAATGAAACAAATAGCAAGAGCAATATTTTTGCTCAATTTAGAAATTGAGCAAAAATAGAAGAAAGCTGAAGGAGGACATAGGTTGAGATTGTACAAAAGGAGGTGATTGTCTTAGACTAATTGAGGACATGACTTTTAATAGGAACTAACCGGAGAAAACAGTTCAACCCCAAGTAATTGGGATGGAGGCTTGTTAAGTTGAGTCAATTTGAGATTGAAAAATAAATTGTGTTGCTTATTGTCATGAAAAGGATAATAATATTGAGAAGATTTTTATGTGGTTTTTGTTAGGAGTGAGGCTTTGACATTGCTTTAATAGCCCTCCTCGAGAATTTTTTCCTCACCAGCTCAAAGAATTTTGTGGATGAATTCTAAGTCCGATTTAATATTTATATTTCACTTATTTTATTTTATGTTATTTTTTATTTTTTGGTGGCATGTTTCCCTATATGCTCTAGTTTATACATGCATGGGTACTCTCACACTTAGGTCCATGAGAGTACTTAACTCAATATTTGGGTATTGCAAGCTAGCAGGAAGTGTCGACATTGTTGAACAGTTAGATCATTATTCTTTGAGCCAACTTGGCTGGTAATCATTGTCTTCTTGTGCCGATGCCATGTTCAAATTCCTTTCAACAGTTTTTCTGGTATATCCATCTACTTCTTCCTTGGTACTCTGTGAATCGGGGTAGGTAGAACTTATCAATGAGGAAACAGGTAAACATTGCATTCGTATGGGAATGGAGTGGTCAATATTGCATATTTTGAAAGTTTTGGTGAAATTGTTGCTAGGCTTGGTTTGTGTGAGTAATGCTTAATCAAATAGTTGTGCAATAGCTTTTGTTTGTGGTGTCATTGATTCTTTATGTGTTCTACCTAATACAGGTAGAAACTGCTCAACCTCTATCAAAACTGTGTCTTGAATTCCCAGATCTTTACATAGGTGAGCATCTTTAGTTTTAACTGTGATTGGGAACTATAATATAACCGTTTCTTTCTCTTCTAATTGTGTTATTTTTTTTGAAACGTCAAGGTTGCTATCGTGAATCCAGAACTGGTCCCCTTGTTATTAGTTTTGAAGGCAAGGTACGGGGATAATTGCACAATGATGTCAATTAGTTCAAAATATATTTAATCCTTAACAATATGTTATTTCGAATGATAAAGACCTTCTTCCCATGATTGGCTGCAGGATCAATCAAGAGTAGAAGCAGCTGCGGAAGCACTTTGCAAGAAGTTTCATCCTGGGGCTTTCTATGAAATCAATTGACTTGAGGGGGGTGAAACTGCTCGTCTTTGAACCATAGCCTGCTCGGGCATTGACTGAGCTTTGTTGTAGCGGCGTCAGGCGGCATTTCTATCGGGGGATTAAGATAGTTGGTGGGTGGGTGGCATTGGAATTACAACGGGGGAAAGTTTATTTTATTTTATTTTATTTTAAAATCATTAAGAAAATAATTAAAAATTTAAAAATAGAACAATTTCGGAACTTGTAAAGACCTTGATTTAATTTTTAGGAAGGGAATTGTTAAGCACTGTTGTCAGGCTAGTAACAAGCGCACAAGACAATGTATTAGTTGTTGGGCAAAGGAAAGAAATGTTGTTGCTGATCCAATTGAAACTTTGAGTGCCTTTTTCGCATTCAGTTAATCTAAAAAACTATATATAAAAATAAAAAAAAACTCTAGTCTTGGTGATGCGATAGATATTATAGTTTCTTGTTTTTATATATCTATCTGATTGTAAGGATGAGAATTGAGTCACAAACCTCATCTTTTAATGTGTGAAGTCGGCCAAACAACTTAAAAGGACAACCAAACAAAATGAAATTGACCCATGGTCTAGGAAGTGACGCCCAACAAATACGACTTACTAAGAGCATCTCTAATCGTTCATTTCTTTTTTTATCAAATCTGAATAAAAAATAGATTATTTTTTCAATTTGATACGGCTTCCTTCAACGGTGAGCAGTAAACTTGTCGAACAAAATATATGCAGATTGAGGGAAGGGTCATCCGGTGGGTCGACCGGTAAGATTAAATTTTTTTATTTTTTATTTTTATTTTTTAACCTGTTTGAACTTACCTATTTGAAAGGGAACCGGTCGACCGGTTGGTCAACCGGCCAGACATCCGGCTAGTTGATTGGTTGGTTTCCCCCAACGGTAAAACATAGTAAAATAGTGAAATTTGGAGCCTGTTTCACTTTGATGAATTTTTTATTCCATTCTCATTTTGATACCAATTTGTTGAAACCATTGGAGCTCCAAAAAATGACTTTTTTACCAAATTTCAAATCTGATGCAAGGTTTGATGAATCGTTGGAGATGGCCTAACAAGTAAAAATAAATGTTAAACAAGCAACTTTAAAATAAAACATTTTTATACACTATTACAAATGAAAACCCAACAATTAGAAGGGCAATTTTGGTTAAGAGACTTACCTGTAGGTCTTAATAAGTCGATTTTATTCTCTAATAAGTCATGTGAGAATTAATGATATTTTTCATCAAATACTATTAGAAAAGTCACTAATTGTTAATTTTTAACGACAATTTAAAAATTGTCACAAAATGTCACAATTTGTATAAGTTTTAGTGACAATTTAAAAAAATTGGCACAAATTAACTTTTAGCGACAGTTTAAAAAATTCGTCATAGAAAAATATCACTAATTGTAAATTTTAGTGACAATTTATAAAAAACGTGAAAATAGAAGTCATTGATTGTCAAATTTTAACGACATATGCAAAAACATGTTACAAAAAATTATTTTTAATGACGATTTTATTAAGACTTATTTTTAATAAAAATTGATAGAAATTAAGTTTAACTATTAGGGCTTATTAATGGTTTGCTCTTTTGGTTATTTACGATTAATTATCTTGATGGATAGAGCTGACATTTTTTTAAAATCCCATTAAATTGGTGTAAAAAAAAAAAAAAGGAAAAAAAGAAAGAAAAAAAAGTTTAGAAGACCATGTGACAAGAGTTATCCAATACAATAAGACTGAATTATTATTATTGTTTTTTTAGATAGAATAGGACTGAATTATTGGAGTGACAATTTCATGTCACCATTAAAAAGTGTAGCCAGAAGTTAACATTATTGTAGACCATAAATGTCAGTCCACAACATGCTTCCCTGCAATCTTCCAAATCCATATCCCATTTGCTAATGATAAAGCAAAAATAGATTTAAAAAAAGTTTAAAAAACACAAACTAATCACAAAATTAAATACAATCTTTTGATAGGAGATATATCTCATATTTTTATGAGTTTTATATTCATGCAAGAAAGTTGTGTTTAATTCTATAATTGATTTATGTGAAAAAAAAAAAAAACTAAAATAGACAAGTGGTGAGCCTAATTTGGTCAATTAATTTTTTATAATTAAACCTGAGTTACTACATAATTTATTTTTTAGATGCTAGTTGTTTTAATTTTATTTCTTAAGCTTAGATTATTTTTCATTTTTTGTATTTTTTTTTTTGAAGTGGTATTTTCAAAATTTACACTTTACAAAACAATATGGATGTAGGAAAGGAATCTGCTTACCTTAAGAGGAAAGATATTTACAAAGCATTCTTATCCATTTCTTTTCATTTATTTTGGACGTGGAATTTTATAGATTTTTATAAAAATTTTAAAATCTTTCTTGAAGCCATCATTTATACTAAATTAAAAAAATTCACAAAACCAAAACCATAATATACAGTTGGTTTTAGTTCCTCAACTAACAAAAGCAAATGGTTTGTTTCAGTGTTAAATTTTTGCTCAATCTCGACTGAATTGAACTACTTACACTCCTAATTGTATCTCTAAAATTTTAGAAAGAATTACACTGTGAATTTATTGAGAAATATCACTTGATTGCGTCACATGCTGACATTCTACTTACCTAATAAAAATAAAATAAAAAAAGAAATGGAGGACAACTTTGCATATTATTATAATTTTTAATTCCTCCATTGATTGAAATATGCATGCACCAAAGCTGTATTTGCATACCCAAAATTGCCCTCCAAAAAAAAAAAAAATCTTTTAATCCAGATTTTTGTCAAGAATTAATTTGTGCGGTAAAAATTAAATTGGTGAAGTATGAGTCCATATATAAAATAAATTTGAATCATAAATTGTTATTTCTAAATAAAATTTTAAATATAAATTTTGAATTTGTAATCCGTTTGAAAGAAAATTGAACAAGTAGGTCCACATTTCAAAACCCTTAAAATGACCTAAAACAAAAAAAAAAAAACAATAGTAAAACCCACTAGCCTGTTCATACTTGTCTTATTTATCATGGAATCCAGTAATAAATTAGTTGGTGTTGATTGTTGATTGTAGCAATGGTCATTAATTTTTGGGAAAATTGCAAATTCAGTATAGATTTTTTTTTTTTTTATTAGTGATAAATCTTTTCAACTTCAATAATTAAAATTATAAAATTTTCCATACATTTATAAATATTTTGTGAAATCTCAACTGAATTGCAATTTTTACCTTAATTTTTTTTTTGTCCCTTTTATTTGTTTTCTTCATGTTTCTTTTGCCCCTTTGTCTTCTAGTCTTTCCTAGCTTTTCAATTTATTTAAATGTATTAAATAAAAATTAATTAAATTTGTTTGATAATTATAGTTTAATATTACTTAAAAATTTAAGTAACTTTAAAAATATAAGTTAAAAGTTAAAAAAATTTGAGTAATTAAATTTATAATTACTTATGCATAAGTATTAACGTGCACTATTATTACTTTATTACTGTTGCCATCATTATCACCATAACCCTCACTATCGCCACTACCATTGCCACTGTCACTGCCACTGCCTCTGCCTCGATTGTCGTTATCACCATAGATATCAGCCATCATTTTACTACTACCATCACTACTGCGGTCATCGTTGCCACTACTATCACTTCATCACCACCATCACAAGTACTATAATCTTTCATCTCCATCACTATCCCTACCTCTATTATATTTAGCACCATCATCATTACACCACCACGCTTCTCCACCATCACCACCACAACTATTGCTCCACCTCAACCACCATCACCATTGATAACATAGTCACCACAGTTGCCCCTGTCACCTCCTCCCCTTCGACCACCACTTTACCATCTCACAACTCAACATAAAAATTGAAGGGTAAAATTTTAAAAATAATAAATTTATATCAAACAATTTACTTTAGTTTAACAATATAAAAATTAGAACTTTCAAATTTTATTTTATACATATGAATTAATTTGTTTTGGTTCAATACTTCAATTTTTACCAAATAATTTTTTCTTAAAATTCAATATTCAATTTTTGATACTTGTTTTTTAATTTAAAGTTTTATCAACATCACTTTAATCATCTGCATCTCCCAAACTCTCTTCTCATTATACAATATAAACAATTAATTTATTTTAATTAAGTGTTAATACATAGTAAAAATGAGAAGAGAGTTTGATTTGAGACGTGAAAAAATTGCCGAACCTTCTTCCTACGTCTTGGCTCGGGGAGTTTCCACTGCAAATTGGTATGCAAATTGTAAATACATATTTTTTCTTTTTCTTTTTGAGTCATCATTAAAGATTGCATATGCTTGCTTTAAAGACTAGAATTTCTGGTCTTCTCCAACTTCATTTAAGTAAAAAAGTGTAGAAAGAAAGTTGAAGCATTTTTAATGGAAATATTAAATTTATGTTTTAATTGACAAAAAGTGATAAAAAAAAATTTGTGTGCTAAGTGTTTGATGATTTAATGAGTGTATGGATATTTCAATAGAGAAGAAAAAATATGTGTTAAATTTAAAATCTACTTAAATGTGTATAAATATAAAAATAAAATATATATAAAAAATGATAATGCTATATATGGTACACACAGTTCAAAAGGTGTACCATATACACCCTTCTTATACATTTTTTTGGTGCATTTTACTCATTTTTGTGGTAAATGTCACGTATTTTTCTTGATAGAATTATGATGATTTGTGGTTAAAAAATGAAATTATGCATTTTGTGGTAATATTATGCATTTTTGACATAATATTTCACATTTTTTGGTTAGAAAATGATTTCATTAAAAATTTGTAACATTACTACAAAATGTGCAATTTCATTTTTAAACCATTAATTGTATTAATTTAATAAAAAATAAATAAAAATACACAACATATTTGCCATAACAATACATAACATATACATCATAAAAATTAATTGAGCCCAAATTATATTGTATTTAGACAGCTAAAAATTAATCCCCGAGCCCAGTTAACAATTAGGAGCCCAGTTAACAAACTCAAATCTTATTTTTAAATTTTTGTGCTCTTTTGGGAAGCTGGTAAAAAGCCAGCTTCTAACTTTTTACCAATTTTGGGTCACATCACCTCTCACATAACTTACCCACAAAAAGACTTAATAAGCTAAAAAAGTAAAAAAGTCAATTTTTTACCAACTTCCCAAAACAACTCAACTAATCTCTTAAAGTTTTGAAACTGTTATCAATGACAAATTACGAGAGTTTCACACCACTGGATCAAGAGATTAGAATACATTAAAAAAAAAAAAAAACCCTTTCAATAGAGGAGTCATAATTATTGATTTTTTTGGGAAAAAGATTTAATGGAAAAAAACTAATATGAAAATTGACTATGCTAAAATATCATAAAAAATATTTTTTTTCTTTTATATTGAAACAAACAAATACATAATTTTAAGGGTAAATTACAAACACACCCATTGAGATTTGATTAAAATATGAATCAGTGATTCTAGAAATTACATCTCACCTCCTGAGGTTTCTAATTTCATAACAAATCGCTCCTTTTATTAATAAATCATGAAATCAATTAATAATTTTTAATGATGTTAGAAATATATTTTAATTAATAATTTAGATAATTTTATTATTGTATAGGAGAACAATTATGAATTTTATTTTTTTAGTTAATTCTGTTAAATAAAAATTATTGACAAAATAATGTTTATAATTTTTTAAATCATAAAAAATAATTTATAATTTACCTTAATTTTAACAAAGTCATGTTGAGTTTATTGATAACCCTTCCAAAAGAAAACAAAATAACGCTAAGTGGGAATTCTGTGTGAACCAAAAAAAAAAAAAAAGGTTCTGTTTACTTGTCTTCTTTTTTTTCAGATGGATTCTTTTTAATATTTTAATAGTTTTTTATTTTTAATAATTACTGTTCAAAAGTGGTGTGCCGCCGCCACACGGAAACATTTTAACAACCATCTTGGCTTGATTTTTTTAAAATTAAGATTTTATAAAATAAATAATATATAATTAGTGTAATATATTAGGTATGTTTTAAGTTTAAAAAAAAAATTTAAGAGAAAATACAAATTAACTTAAAATAAATTGACCCATTAAAAAATTAAAAGGCCCATTCAAAAAAATTAACATTGTAATCCACTAAAAATAGACCCAAAAAAGGGTCTTCCTATTATAGTTTATTGTAATATATTAGGTATATTTTAAATCTAAAAAAAATTAAGGAAGACCCAAACTAACTTAAAATAAATTGACCTATTAAAAAATTGAAAGGCCCATTTAAAATAATTAGCATTGTTATTCATTGAAAATGATTTTGCAAAAAAATAGATTATGCAAGTATGATTAATTTATTTGCGTCTAAAAATGCAAGAAGTGCGAGAATCAAACGATACTTATTAATTGTTGTAATGTAATACTAAGTATTTTTTGTAATTTTGACACAAATTTTGTCTTTTATCTTCATTTTTTTTTTCTTTTTTTTTCATTCAATGAAAAAAAAATATATGAAGGACTCCAAAAATTTGTTAGTTAATTATTGACTTTGAGCCCCGAAAATCTCAGGGCCGGGCCTGCATCTGATCCAGAAGCATCTTTGATTGTGATGGATGGACAAGGTGATCAACAATTCCAAGCAAATCAGTAGCTTTCAAAATATTCTGAGTTTGATTTTTCCAAATCAAAAAATTTGAAGCATCAAGTTTGACAGTGATAAACGAAGACAGATTGGAAATTAAAAAGAAAGATTAGAAGGAATCGAAGACATCGAATAAGAAGATGAATTGGATTCAAACACAGATGATGATCAACTCGCAAGAGATTGAAGCTCTGATACCATGTGGAAAGTTAGAATTCAACACAGAGATTTAAGATTTAGATATTTTCATTGATAGCTCTCTCTCCCACTTTTCAACTCTCTCAGGATAGTATCTATATATAGAAGCCTAATACATTCTTCTAGAATCTCTAACAGATTTGCATATCTCAAGTTAGTTATAATTGAGAGATGAACTAATAACTGCTTTTTCAACTGTGGCTCAAGGTATGGCTTGCTTCTGCAACTGTGGCTGAAGTGTGGTTTGAGCTGAAGTTGAAGTTGAGACTGCAGCTAAACTTTGTTCGGTCATTGGCTCAGTAGTCTCAACACATGTACATTGTAATGAGTTTTATTCCTCTTGTATTTATTTAGAATTTCTCTCCTTTAATTAATTTTTTATTTTTTATTTTGGTAATAATGATATGTTGTATTTCATTTTCAATGTAATGTTGGTAAAATTATAATGTTCAATGATGTCTTCCCCAGCATGCCAAATTAAAGTACTTGATAGCCCAGCTTGAAAAGCATTTCTAAATTTTTTTATTGAAAGTAATTTCCATTTTTTAATTTTATAAAAAGAAATGTGTTTTGTTTGGTTCTTACCCTAGCATAAAATTTGTTTTCTTATTATATTTATTGTGTATGTCATACACAATTCAACTCCTAAAATGGGAGAAAAAACATGCCCTTTTGTGAAAGGAATTGAACCTTTGAGTTTATAGGGAGATGCAACCACTCAAGCGAAATAAATTTTGTGTTTTGAGAAATTAATTTAAGAAATTACTTGATGATGACAACTATACTTTCAAACCTTCTTAATTATAACTTTTGAATTGATAGGTAAGTGTGGGGACATATTTCCTGAGTACCAACACGTGGCATGGTAGCCGAGGTGCCACGTGTCGTAGTAAGTTATGCCGAGGTAATCACGGAATTGCCGAGGTTATCTCCGAAGATATCGGAATCCGAGACAAGCGGATAAAGGACATGAGTCCTAGATTGGAAGAAGACTTCAGTTTGAATATAGGTAAAACTCTTGGAGAGTTTTGTCCTAAACCCATTGGGAGTTCCAGATTAGCAATAATCCTGAGTCCATTGGAGTTGGGCTCCTATTGGGACTAGGACTGTATTGACTATAAAAGGTAGGCACCCCCATGGGTCTAAGGTACGTTTTTAATACTCAAGCTTGTGAGTTGAATACTTAATTATCTTTGAGAGATATACTGACTTGATCGTCGGAGTGCCCCCGGGTGGAAGAACCACCGCCGGAGCCTTTTCTTTCTGTGCAGGAAAGTAAGGCGCCATCTATTCTGCCTGTGTTCTACAGCTGAATTCCTAAGGAGAGCAGTGTGATCGGAAAATCACTCACACAATTTGGCGCCGTCTGTGGGAAAGAAAGACGAATAGATGGCCAGTGACGCACAAAACGAAAAGGTTGGGGACGACGCTCCCACTGGGAGTGGCAGGCCTATCAACCTTGACGCCGAAGGAAACAACCATAACGAAGAAGCCCGTACCCAGGGACACGGGGGAAAGGACGTCGTCCAGGAGGGTGACACTTCGAAGAAAACAGACCAGGGCAGATATTACAATGAAGACAACCTACAGGTATGGAGGGACAGGTGCCTACGGAGGGATAACGAAGTAAAAGAACTGGCAAACAAGTTGGCTGACCTACAGTCGGTCGTCAACTTTATGATGCAAAACAATGTCATGCAGCCACCATACCCGCTGCAGGACACGCCAATTCCAGCAGTTAGCACCCAGAAGGGAGGAAGGAAAATAATTCCTGAAGCACCACAACACTCCAGGAGCAAAAGACACTCTCACCCGCCCTCCGAGGAGGTCAGGCGAGAGGAGCCAAGACAAGAGAAGTCCTAGAGAATGTATCAAACGAAGGATCAGGGACCCAGAGAACATCGGCATGTTCAAAAGCAGGCGCTCTGCTTTGACACGACCCACGGAGAAAGATCGAAACGGGCCCATCACGAGGCCGAGAGTAGTGTGCCGAAGAGACTGAAGTCCAAAGACAGCCGAGCTCCGGGGAGGAGTAAAGAAGACTTGAGAAACTACCTCAAGAGGAAGGAACAGAACGCTGAAGCCGAGATAACCTCACCCGACAAGCCAAGGACACCATTCTCGGTAGAACCGGACAAACTTGAAGCACCAAAGAGATTCAGCATGCCGAGGTTTCAAATATACGATGGTAAGTCAGACCCTAACTTCCACGTTGGACTATTTTTGAACTCAATGGCGTTGTACAGTGGAAACGAGCCACTACTCTGCAAAGTGTTCCCCTCGTCCTTTGGAGAAATTGCTTCAGATTGGTTCCATAAATTACCAAAGGGAAGCGTGAAGACATGGGAAGGCCTGGCCGAGATGTTTGTGGCCAGGTTTGTAACAAACAAACTACAGCCATTAAGGGTGGACGCGCTAATGGCTTTAAAAATCAGCAAGGATGAAGGCCTCAGGGCCTATGCGAAAAGGTACTACGAGGTGTTCAATCGAATACCTGAATGCAATCAGGAGGTAGCGGTCGTGTCTTTCAAGAACGGCCTAAAAGATAACTGTTCACTACGGAAATCCTTGGCAAAGACATTGCCGAAGAGCATGGAGGAGCTCATGGCAAGAATCGAAAAGTATGCACGAGCCGAAGAGGATACATCGGCCCACAAGGAAGTCAAACAGGAAAAAGGGAACGGCTCGCCGAAGCAAAGCCGAAGTAACAACGGATTCAGCAAAACAGAGATGGAGTTAAGGGCTAAACAGGCAGTGACAACCGTGTTCCGAATTCCAATTCAAAAAGTCCTAGGAAAAATTCGGAGCCAGCCCTATTTCAAAACCAGCAAGGAACCAGGAGAATTCATGGGAAGAAACATGGACAGACATTGTGCTTATCACAATGAGAACGGACATACAACACAGGGCTGTAGAGCCCTAAAGGCACACTTGGAAGATCTGGTAAGACAAGGCCACCTGAGAGATCTTGTCGATGAAACCAGAACAAGAGAAGAACATGCAAGACTGCCTCCGGCTCCAGCAGCCCCACCACCTCCGCAACCTCGGGCAGAAGGACCTCGGATAGTTAATGTGATCCACTCAAAAGTTAATGAGAATGAAGTCAGAGGAGAAACTCAAAGGGTTAGGCATCTGCAGCATGTCTACCAAGTCGGGGAAAGAGACATCGGCCTGAAGAGAGCCAAGGACCGATAATAACCTTCACCGAAGCCGACCTAGAGATGGTCCAGCACCCGCATAATGATGCCTTGGTAGTATCCCTCCAGGTTGGGGAGTGCCAAGTGAAACGCATCCTAATAGATCAAGGCAGCTCTTGTGACATCATGTACGTTAGATGTTACAAGGAGCTAGGCCTTCACCCAGATGACATGGAGCAATCGAACGGCCCGATGGTCAGCTTCAATGGAACGCCGACATGGCCACTGGGCGCCACAAACTTGGAAGTACAAGCCGGTACTAAGAAGATCAGGATAGAATTCATCGTGATTGATACGCCTTCTCCTTACAATATCATATTGGAGAGGCTATGGTTGCATGCAATGGGGGCAGTTCCCTCAACATTGCACCAACTACTGCGCTTTCCAACAGAACATGGGATTGAAGAAGTCAGAGGAGATCAACTGCAGGCAAAAAATTGCTCCATGGCAGCAATGAAGACTACCTGCAATGTTCGAGAACCAGCAAAGGCAGAGATTGAAGATGAGGACATGGAGGTCCTAGAAGATGTCGGCAAGGAGCCGGCTGAGAAGAGTGAGGAATCACTAAAGAAAATCCTCGTCCAGGAGGGCGACGAAGAACGTTTTTTCTTCTCGGCTCAGGCTTAGCCGAAGAAGAAGAGAGAGAACTGGAAGCTTTTTTAAGAACAAACATAGAGGTGTTCGCCTGGACACCTTATGAAATGCCTGGCATTGACCCCGAGGTCACATGCCACAGACTGAACGTCGACAGGTCGGCAAAACCTGTAATACAGCGAGCTAGGAGACCGACGTTGATGCACGTCGAAGCAGTGGAGGAAGAAGTAGACAGACTCCTGGAAGCCAAAGCCATCAGAGAAGTCAATTATCCAACATGGCTGTCAAACACTGTGGTGGTGAAAAAGAAAAATGGTAAATGGAGGGTTTGCGTAGATTTTACAAGCCTAAATAAAGCCTGCCCCAAAGACAGCTTCCCTCTACCAAAAATTGACCAGCTGGTGGATGCCACATCAGGGCATGGAAGGATGAGCTTCCTAGATGCTTATAGGGGGTACCATCAGATAGCAATGTACCCCCCAGACGAAGAGAAGACAGCGTTCATCACTCCAAAAGGCCTGTACTGTTACAGGGTGATGCCTTTTGGGCTAAAGAACGCAGGAGCAACCTACCAAAGGCTGGTAACCAAAATGTTCAAACACCTGATAGGCCAAACAGTTGAAGTCTACATCGATGACATGGTCGTGAAGACCAAGGAGCCCAAGAGTCATCTTGCCGACCTGAAAGAGGTATTTGAAATACTCAAAACATATCGGCTCCGACTCAACGCATCTAAATGTGCGTTTGGAGTTGGATCTGGTAAGTTCCTAGGTTACCTGGTAACAAGAAGGGGAATAGAAGCCAGCCCAGATCAGATCAAGGCCATCCTAGATCTACAGAGTCCAACATCGGCAAAACAGGTTCAAATGCTCACTGGAAGGGCCGCAGCCCTAAACAGGTTCATAAGCCGGAGTTCAGACAAGTGTAAACCCTTCTTCAAACTGGTAAAAAAGACCGCAGACTTCCTATGGACTGAAGAATGTGAGGCCGCTCTGGCCGACTTAAAGAAGTATCTAACCACGGCCCCAGTTCTCTCCACACCTGAACCTGGGGAGGAGTTGTTTTTATACTTAGCCGTATCAGAACACGCAGTAAGTGCAGTGCTAATCCGAGAAGAACAGGGAGAACAGAAGGCTGTCTATTATGTAAGTAAAACCTTAGCCAACGCTGAAACAAGGTACTTACCACTGGAGAAGTTAATGCTGGCCTTGGTAATGGCCTCAAAGAAGTTGAACCACTACTTCCAGGCACACAGGATTGTAGTGCTAACAGAGCACCCACTGAAGTCCTTATTGCAACAAGGAGACTTAACAGGAAGAATTGCAAGATGGGCAGTGGCCTTGGGCCAGTATGACCTGGAATTCAGGCCCAGAACAGCAATCAAGGGCCAGGTTTTGGCCGACTTCGTGGCAGAGTTCACACCTGAATGCCTCGAACATCGGGCTCCGTTGAGCCAGGATGAACGAGGTCCTAGCAAGCAAGGAGAATCCCAGACAAAAGCAAAGGAGCAAAGGAAGGAAAAGCTCAGACCTTGCAGCATCTACATCGGCGACTCATTCAGACTGTTTGTAGATGGAAGTTCAAACCGACAGGGAGCAGGGGCAGGAGTACTGCTGATATCCCCAGATGGAGAAATAATAGAACAATCCATCCGTCTGGGATTCAAGGCCTCAAACAATGAGGCAGAATACGAGGCATTAATTGCAGGACTAAAACTGGCAGCAGCAGCAGAAGCAGACGAGGTAATAGTTTTTTGTGACTCACAATTAATTGTTAACCAGTCCACAGGAGAATTTGCAGCCAGAGACGAGAGGATGTCGGCATATGCAAAAGAGGTTATCAGATTAGCCGAGTTATTTCAGAACTGCCGACTTCTTCAAGTAAGCCGAGATGATAACAGCCACGCCGACGCGTTGGCCAACCTGGCAAGTTCAATGCAGACTGGAAAGACAAGAACAATTATGATCGACTACATGTCGGGCCCGAGCATAGAACCACAGAACGCAAAGCAAGAAGCAATGTGTGTGGACATGGGGCCAAGCTGGATGGATGCAATTGTTGCATTCCTGAAAGAAGGAAAGCTGCCAGAAGACCGCAAGGAGGCGCACAAAGTCAGATTGAAGTCGGCAAGATTCAGCCTGACTGCGGACGGACATCTCTACAGAAGGTCCTTCACTGGACCCCTTTTAAGGTGCGTACACCCTTTACAAGTTGAAGATTTTTTATATGAAATTCATGAAGGGATTTGTGGAAGCCACATTGGGGGCAGATCATTAGCCCATAGGGCCATTACCCAGGGGTATTGGTGGCCCTACATGCAAAAAGATGCAGAAGCATACGTGAAGAAGTGCGAACAATGCCAAAGGTTCGCACCTTTGATTCATCAGCCAGCTGCTGACCTAAACCCAGTATCTAGCCCTTGGCCGTTCGCCCAGTGGGGCATGGATCTGGTTGGACAACTCCCCCAAGCGACTGGGCAGAGAAAATACTTGCTGGTAGCAACAGATTACTTCACAAAGTGGATAGAGGCAGAACCTCTTGCCAAAATCCGAGATGTGGACGTCAAGAATTTCATATGGAAAAACATTATCACTAGATTTGGCATCCCCAGAGCCATCGTTGCCGACAACGGAACGCAGTTTGACAGCAAACTTATCAAGAATTTCTGTGCAAAATTCAAGATCAAGAATTACTTTTCAACACCAAGTTTCCCCCAAAGTAATGGACAAGCAGAAGCATCCAACAAAGTAATTTTGGATGGAATAAAGAAGAGGCTGCAGGCAGCAAAAGGGAAGTGGGTAGACGAATTGCCCAACGTACTTTGGGCATATCGGACTACGCCGAGAAGATCAACGGGGGAATCCCCCTTTGCCATGGCCTATGGCACAGAAGCAGTAATTCCACTGGAAGTCGGCATCCCAGGGATCCGAACCCAGGGAGTTGAGAATGGGACTAATGACATACTCTTAGCCCGAGATCTGGATCTTTTAGAAGAACGAAGAGAGAAGGCTGCAATTCAGCTTGCAGTATACCAGCAACAGCTTGCCAGAGCTTACAACAAGAAGGTCAACCCACGAGATTTTCAAGTCGGCGACCTAGTCTTGAGAAAAGTCGTCGGCAACAAGAAAGATCCCAGAGAGGGCAAGCTTGGCCCAAACTGGGAAGGACCTTACAGAGTTACTTCGGTGTTAGGCAATGGAGCTTATCGGCTTGAAGACAATGAGGGCAAAGCACTACCAAGACCCTGGAACACTTGTAATTTGAAATTTTTCTATCATTGAGATGTTCATTATTTTTGACCGATGTCATCAATAAAATTTTTTCAGAATTCTTCAAGCATATATGATTGATTAAGATACAACATTGTTCCTGGAAGACATAAAAAATGAGAACCCAAGTGGAACTTAGGTTCACATTGGGGGCAGAGGAGACAAAGTCTACCACTTGTTGAAATTTGTAGCAATTTACAAGTTGGTCAGACCGATACAAAGTCTACCACTTGTTGAAATTTGTAGCAATTTACAAGTTTGTCAGACCGATACAAAGTCTACCACTTGTTGAAATTTGTAGTAATTTATAAGTTGGTCAGACCGATACAAAGTCTACCACTTGTTGAAATTTGTAGCAATTTACAAGTTGGTCAAACCGATACAAAGCTTACCACTTGTTGAAATTTGTAGCAATTTACAAGTTAAAGGTAAGCCGAGATGGTTCCTCCACTTTACTTGTTGAAATTTGTAGCAATTTACAAGATGAAGTTAAGCCGAGATATCTGTTTCTCTTCACTTGTCAAAATTTGTAGAAATTTACAAGTCGAAGTAAAGCCGAGGTTATTGCTTGAGGCCTTATAGCAATCTGCTGGTTGGATAAACCAAAGAAGATGTTTAACACTTGTTGAAATTTGTAGCAATTTACAAGTTAAAGTTAAGCCGACATATGATCATCTGTTGAAATTTGCAGCAATTTACAGGTTGAGGTAAAAGATAAGTATATTGTTTAAATCCTTGTTGAAATTTGCAGCAATTTACAAGTAGATCATTGTTTAATACTTATTCTAACTTGAGAAAAGTTTACTGTATATGTTAATCCATGTTGAAATTTATAGCAATTTACAAATAGGACAGATTGAGATTACTGTTTAAACACTCGTTGAAACTTAAGAAAAGTTTGCAAAGTCAACATTGAATAGTGTATGTTTTATACTTGTTGGAATTTATGAAAAGATTGCAGGTCAATGTCTTGCCGAAGTAAAATTTGCAGCTATTATACCCGAGGTATGTAACCCCGAGAAGATTGTGCAAAGGAAGAATTATGTAAATCATACAAAATATTCTAAGTATAAAGCCATACAGAAGCCATGAAGAGAAATTAAAGGCTAAAGCATTCAGAGAAAAAACAGTTGCAGTTGTGTATAATAAAGGCACTATGGCCTAGCAAAAGTTAAAAGTTCACAAGCGACAAAGAAAGGCGCATCGGCCACAAAGAGGAAGCTTATATTGTTCAGAAAACAAAAAGTACAAGAAAGAAAAAAGTACAAAGGACATTCAAGACTCCCCAACATCAACAGATGGTTGGGCTGGGACCTTGGAGGACTCTGGGAGAACCACCTCGGCATCCTTTTCCACAACCTCGGCATATTTCTCTGCCGCAATCTCGGTGTCAATTTCTGCGACTGTTTGATTAAGACTTTTTTCAACCAAGGGGATGTCAGATAATACTTGTTCAGGAGCGGCCTCTTTAATGACCTCTTCATCTTCCTCATTAGTCAAGTCAAGGACTTGATCACCTTGAGGAAGAGACTTTGTCTCATTGGTATCCTTAGGCTTCCTTACTAGAGCATCATCATCATCTTCGGCTTCAGATTCGGATTCCTCTGAATCTTCAGTTTGACTTGGAGGTGGAGGAGGAGGGAATGGCAAAGGAATAGCATCAGCCTTGCGCAATGGCGAGTCATCTGGAATATTAAGCTTCTTGACAAGAGACATCCAACCAAGGGAGAAGCCCCTGTTGCATGCCTGCCTGACTTGAAGTTTATATTCCTCAGTAACGTCGGCCATGCCTTGGGCGTATGCTTTGTCATCAGCCGCCTTGATCTCGGCATCCTTGGTAGCCAAAGCCTTCTGGAGTTCTTTCTCGGCTTGGGCTACTTTTTCCTCAGCCTCTTTCTTTTGGGCTTCAGCCACAGTCTTTATGGCATCAGCAGCCTCGGCCTTTTCTTCAGCTATTTGTTGAGCCTGAGTGGCAGCTTCGGCCTGATCCTCTAAAGTTTTCATTTTGTTTTGAAGACTCTTATTAATTTTTTGAAGGGCAGCATACTCCTTCTTCATCTCGGACAACTTCTCCGATTTTTCAAACGATTACATGGAAAAAGAATGGGCATGCTGAACAGCCTGTAGGAACATAAAAACAGAAGTTAGTTCAAAATTTACAAATATAAAAAAATGAAGACAGACAGGTTAAAAGATGAAGACACTTACTTGAACACAGCGTTGCAGCATCAGAGCGTAATTTTCGTATTCACTCATCTCGGCGTTCTTTTCAAGATCGCCTGGGAGAAGGAGGGCTGTGCTTAGTGCAACGCCAACGTTTATGTCATCGGCGCTGTCACTAGCCAAGATTGGCTTGTCCTCCAAGGTAATTGCAGGTGTCCATGGGACCTTGGGTATTTTGGATTTTGAAGTCGACGCAGAAGATGACCTCGGCTTCTTCGATTTGTGGGACTCTGAGGGTTGAGTCTCAGCAGACCTTTTGACCGAGGCAGAAGCGGTCTTCTTGCTCTCGGCCAATTGGGAGATAGGCATGGCATCCTCAGCCTCAGTCTCAGTTGCTTTGGTCTTAGGCTGGGCTTTTTTGGCTCTTTTTGGTTTTGGCGGAGGCATTGTTTGAACTGGTACAGCGTCGGCATCGACTGGGAGGTCGGCCAGAAGATCTTGCACAACGGGCTTCGGGCGACCCATCTCAGCTGTTTTGACAAGGCGTCGCCGACGTTTCCTCTCTGGAATTGGGACTAAGTATGGGGTTGAAGTAGATGGTTGATCGGCTGGATCAGAAGTTGATCCTTGGTCAGCCCGAGATGTTGATACGGAATGTGTAGTGGTAGCAGTAGGTGAAGAGAGGCTCTTTTTCTTCCTCCTTGGAACGTCGGGCAAAGTAGATTTGTAGGTAGGGATGAAGTTCAACACCAGTGGAGCCTTGCGCTTCTGGATCGGAAGGTCCAGGAGCTTCTTCAGGTCTTTTCTAACGAAATAGGACTGGCGAAAGTCCTTTGGTGGCTTGCGAACGTCTGCAAAAAAGAACACTACATCAGAAACAGATAAAATTTTTGGAAGACTTAAACAAAAAAAACCAACAACTAAGTAATTCGCATTGGGCTCTTACCCTTGCCCTCTTTGACTGTTCGGGAAAGAGGGTAGAGATGGACTTCTTCGTCTGGGCCATATTCCCAATTTCCAGAGGCAATAAGATAATCGTCTCCAGCCCCTTTGTTAGAGTCTGGGAGGTCGGCTACGATTTTAAATTCGGTAGACCTCGGCTTAAGGTAATACACATAACCCTTTTCTTTGAGGTTAAGGGCGCACATAGTGTAACAGTATTGGATATCGGCAAGAGTGATCCTGACATTCTCCTGCCGAGCTAAAGCTATGATACCATTAAGTATTCTATAGGAGTTGATGGTGAGTTGCATAGGGTTTAAAGTGTAGTAGTGAAGAACTTCACGAAAGAGGGGATTGAGGGGGAGCCGAAGTCCACACTCAACAAAGGCTACAACAGGGAAAGGCATTGTATTGTCTGTAGGCATGATGGAATCATCATCCCCAGCTAGCCTAAGATGGACGTCTTCAGGAATAGAGAACTCTTGCCTAAAAAATTCAAGTTTGGTTGGGGTGTTTACCCTATTTCTCCACATGCCCATTGCGTCAATCTAAGTATGAAGGGCTGGGTTTCAGAAGAGGGTTATTTCAGAAGGGTTGGAAGAATTTCGGCTACAAATCTGGGAAAGTACAGGTAAGGCTTGTTTCAGTTTTTCCTAAAAATCAAAGGTTCTATAAACAAATCCCAAACCTAAAACTATGAAGACGAAGATCAAGGGCACAGATCTGGAAAAAATACAAAAGGCAGAAAACAAAGGCGAATTTCAGATTCAAGAACAAAATGGGTTATCAGAAACACGAGAAATACAAAGGGGTGAAGGCCAAGACAGTAGTGGAACAATACAAATGTTCATAACATGTGTAAAATCATGAAGTAAGATATATTCAGGAGAATGATTCACAAATTGAATGCTTGAACAGAACAGTAAAAACAGGAAATTCCAGGGATAATCAAGAACTGGAAAAGAAGGGCCAGTTGCTTACCAGATAAAGTGAGGCCGGAATAAAATTCGCCGAGGACAGACGACGGTCGAAACAGTAGCGAAAGCCTCACAGGAATGGCAGAATGAAGACAGTTGCAGAGTTTGGAGCTTAGAGCAATGGCAGATTCGAAGAAGAAAGAGCTTTAGAGAGAGAAAAACAGGTAAATCAAATGCAAAGGTGAGAAAAGAAAGAGGGAAAAAACAAAGTTTTGTTAAAAAACTTGAAACGGCGGCAAAATAAGGCAATTATTGTGCCTAGGGCAACGCACGCGTCAGACGACGTGAACAGATGAAAGACGGCTTACCAGCGCGTCACAGGCACGGGCCAATGAAGATAAAACACGAAAGAGAAACGATTGAGAAGTAATGCAGGACAGCTCATACGCGTAGAAGAGTGCATTTTGAATTCTTGTTCTTGAAAGCAGACATGTCGGCTTTAAGAGAATGACTTCGGCTCAAGAGTTCTGACGCCGACGTACTGGAAAGAGGAACAATGTAGGTTCCATCACCTCAGAATGCCGAGGTAATAGAACCTAGGGGGCAGTTGTGGGGACATATTTCCTGAGTACCAACACGTGGCATGGTGACGCCGACGTGTCG
This sequence comes from Camellia japonica, assembly GCA_030407325.1. Lineage (NCBI taxonomy): Eukaryota > Viridiplantae > Streptophyta > Magnoliopsida > Ericales > Theaceae > Camellia > Camellia japonica. The sequence goes on along the minus strand of JAPPVO010000016.1, from coordinate 22,526,049 downwards.
GCCGAGGTGCCACGTGTCGTAGTAAGTTATGCCGAGGTAATCACGGAATTGCCGAGGTTATCTCCGAAGATATCGGAATCCGAGACAAGCGGATAAAGGACAGGAGTCCTAGATTGGAAGAAGACTTCAGTTTGAATATAGGTAAAACTCTTGGAGAGTTTTGTCCTAAACCCATTGGGAGTTCCAGATTAGCAATAATCCTGAGTCCATTGGAGTTGGGCTCCTATTGGGACTAGGACTGTATTGACTATAAAAGGTAGACACCCCCATGGGTCTAAGGTACGTTTTTAATACTCAAGCTTGTGAGTTGAATACTTAATTATCTTTGAGAGATATACTGACTTGATCGTCGGAGTGCCCCCGGGTGGAAGAACCACCGCTGGAGCCTTTTCTTTCTGTGCAGGAAAGCAAGGCGCCATCTATTCTGCCTGTGTTCTACAGCTGAATTCCTAAGGAGAGCAGTGTGATCGGAAAATCACTCACACAAGTAAAAAGAACTAGATATGGAATCAGAAATCAAATATATCAAACAAAGTAGTGAATGTTGCATTACACATAATTGATTCTCATACCATATGTTTTAAAATAATTTCTCAATAAATGGGTATTGAATTAAATCTATTGATTAGCTTAAGTGCGTATAAGTATAGAAAAAGTAGAGTGGACCTAATGGTTGGGGCAGCAAATTGGTCACAGCTCATTTAGCCTTAATTTGGGGATGTATAATTAACTATAGTTAGGTAAACCTTACTTGAAGTTTGGCCTTTAACTTTTTTCTAAATGAGAATGAACTATACTTTAGTTCATCTTAAATTTGGTCATGGAAATTCTCGAGACACGAAAATCTTAAGATATGATTCAATAATTAAAAATGTAATGAGGCAGGAGAAAAAAAAAAAAAAACTAGGAACTCAGAATTATATATCCCAGACAATTTGCATATATATTTTCAACAGTTTGATATTTATTATTTAAAATAAAGAAAATATATTTATTATATCATATTACAAAATCCGTATTTGGTCAATGAATTCCAAACTTTTATGAAAACATAAAAGTATAGGCTATTTGATAATAGGGTAACATTCAGAAATTTAATCTGAATAGTACACTAAGTAAAATATTTTTAAATTTTAAATGAAAGCCTAAGAAAATCTAAATTAAACCACCGGCAGTCATAATCAAAGAGATCATAATATAATAATCAAATGTCACTTAAGATACAATCAAAAAAATTTAGTCATAACAAAAATAACAACTACAATAGATGATAATTAGGTCATAACTAAAAAATACAATGAAATATATCAAGTCATAATCAACGCTACAATAGATCATAATTAAAAATTATAAAAGATTATAATTGAAGCATATGATACACCCTTTCAAGAATAATACATATTATTTAAAGAATTTAAAATCTGAATAAAAGTCCCATATAAATTGGGTTTAGGCTAAAAAATAAAAGAAAAGAATATTGTCAATTTTGTTAGTAATAATAATTTTTTTTACAACATTTAAAGATTGTGTCACAAATAATCCCAACACAAAAAAAATCATTTTAGTGGGTACGAATTATGGGTCAGTAATTCGGTTTACCCAAAAAAATAATCTCAAATTTCTACCGACGTAACAAGATTGTGTGATTAAGATTGAATTCATTTAATATGAGATTATACATAGAATAAATTCAAACCACAAGTTAATAATTCTAAATAAATTTTGAAAAGGATTTTTGGTTTTTTGGGCTAAAATAGAATTAAAAGATAAAATATGCTAAAATAACTAATAAGACAAAATGTCATATCAAATTCATAATTATTTTATTTTCTCTCTCACAAACATCATATTCAACTATAAAAAAATCTCACCCTCTCCTCAAACATAACTATTTTAACCTATTAAAATAGTCAATATTTAAAATAACCTATTAAAATAGCCAACTTCTCAAATGTGAAGGCTCCATTAGGGTTGTTTTGGAAATATAGTTAAACAAAAATGGTAGACACCTCAAATATTCTACTAAAAATTCTATCAAATGTCTCACATGGGACACACATTGTATGAGTTCCACACCCATGTGAGACATTTGGTAGAAACTTTAGTATAATTTTTGGGATCTCTAGCATTACTCATAGTTAAAAGTTAACTTTTAAAAAAAAATTTCAAAAAAAACGTGTAAAAAATATTAAAAATAATATGACCTAAAATGAATTAAAAGTTAAAAAATAATTTTTAACCATCCTTTTAAAATAGCCGTAGAAAGCTACTGTTGGGGATTACCCATTAATATTATGCGTGCCAACCACCAACATATATAAACTCGTTACACTGCCAACCACCAACATATATAAACTCATGACACTGTATTTTGTAAGAGTATTCACACTAGTCTCTATAAATTAAAATTTTTAATTAAATATAGTTAGCAAATCATGAAACAATGCTCCATCTGACTCAAAAAACTAATTTACTGCCAATTGAACAGTTTATCTTCTTTTTTTTTTTTTTGGGGAGGGGGGATAAACTTTATCTCCACTATTTTGACTTTTTTGAGTATTTTTCATTGAGGGAATGAATGATAAAATAGAATTAGAATAGAGAGTCTAATGAATGATACAGTTAAAACAGTAATTAATTAAAATAAGAAATTAGTTTTTTTAAATTAGAATTTGGCTCAAAATTTGTTGAAACTGATGTGAATGTTCTAATTAATCATAGAGAAGAAGGTTGTTAGATATTAAAAGAATTTGTTTTTTTTTTCTCATACATTAGAGCATCTCTAATGGCAAGCTATTGGAACTGCCATTGCCAAAATTTAGCAATAGTCTCCAAAAATCTTACTCCAGTGGACTGCTATAACCCTTGTTAAATTTGACAATTGCCATTTTCTCTGTCAAATTTGGCAACACGTTTGGCAATCATCATCCAAGCAAATAGAATTTGGCTCCGAAATTTCTATGGAACAAACAAATACATTGGGAAAAATCCAGCAGCAATACAATAATAATAAAAAATACTAGTTTCTAGATTTTTGGAGATGGAGATAAAGGCAAAACCCTCCCCCTCCAAACAACATATATATATATATATATATAACAAATTTAGAAAACAACAACAACAATCACTACAAAGACAATAATCAAACAATTTCAGAAAAATTTCAAGCAATCTCAAACAAAGCAAAAAGAATCTCAACTAATTTCAAGCAAATTTCAAACAATTTCATAAATGAAATTTTACAAAAATAAATACTTGGAAAGGGGTTTGAAGTTTCTTCATCTTCTTCACTCAATTTTGTAGTGGTATCAAATGGTGGGGTAAATTATATATATGTATATATATATATATTTTAATTTTTTATATTTGTCTAGTCAGATAGAATGTAAATATTTAATTTTTTTTAGAAAAAAATTGAAAAAGGTCATAAAAGATAAAAAAAAAAAATAAACAATAAAAAAATCATTAAAAAACACATAACCTAAAATCCTATTCAAGACTTATAAAAAATTTTAAAAAAATTCTGGAAATATTTTTGATTTAAAATATAAAAATAACAGGTGTAAAAAAAAATAAAATTGAACACTGTTTCGATCAATCAGCCGAACGTCCGGGTTAGCCAAATTTTCCCGCCTAGAAAAGAGTTTTTAAAAGTGGGTGTAGAATTATAATTTGAAAATTCAAAACAAATACTACACTGAAATTAATGGGTGGAAATGTGTTTGGAGAGCTTCTCCAAACGCAGCCAAATTTTTTGTCAAATTAAGGATGAACCAAATCTTTCACTAAATTTTCAATAAGCTTTTTTCTTTTAAATTTGATTCCGTCCCAAAATAATAGTCTATTTTGGAGAATTTAATTTTTTTTAGTAATACAATTATTACATTTAAAAAAAGTAATTTTCAAAATTATCCTTTGATAGTACAGTATATTTTTTAGGAAATATCAATTATCATAATTATACTTTTTTGTGTTGTTAATAATTTTTTTTTAAAAATGAGAACAAAATAAGAAATTTATATTATTTTAGTCCTTAATTTTTAAGAAAAGACTTATATTTTGAGTGGGATGGAGAGAATAATAAAATTTAAGATGAACAAGTAATTTTTTAAAAACTTTTGATGAAATTTAATGAAAGATTGGAATACCCATATCAAAACAAATTTTTAACTCATTTAAAATCAAATAAAAAATTTAATAAATGATTGGAGATGGTGTATCTATTTTTCTAGTCAGATCAGTCGTTTCCAAAATTTTCATAACTCATTCCTTAATTAAATCCATTAATCAACTTTCATTCTCTTAAAATTCAAAATTCCCTCCCTGCAATCTATTTTTCTTTCCAAAATTTTCACAACTCATTCCTTAATTAAATTCATTAATCAACTTCCATTCTCTTGAAATTCAAAATTCTCTCTCTGGAATCTATTTTTCTTTCCAAAATTTTCATAACTAATTCCTTAATTAAATTCATTAATCAACCTTCATTCTCTCTTGAAATTCAAGGTTGCGTTTGGTAGAGCTTTCTAACTATGATTTGAGAGTAGGAGTTGTATTTTGAGTTTGTGAGTTTTGGAATTATGATTTGAGTGTGGAAAATTTGTTTAGTGAAAGAGTTTGAAAAAAGTTTTTGAATTGAGTAGGGAAATTTGATGTGACATATCATATTTGATACAAAAACTTATAACTTATAACTAAACATATAACTCAAAATTCTATTAAAATACATAAAAAAAATTTAAAAATTCAAAAAATATTTTTTTTGAGTATATAATAATTAACATATGTCAATTGTAAAAAATAAATAAATAAATAAAATTTTGTATTGTTCTGATCAACCGGTTGAACGATCAATTAATCCAAATTTTTCCGCCTTTGATAAAGCTTTCAAAACTGAGTGTAGAATTAATTTTGGAAACTGTAAACAAACATTCAACACAAATAAGGAAGTGGAATCACAGTTTGAAACCATTCCAAACAGAGTCCAAAATTCTCTCTCCCCGCAATCTCTCTTTCTCCATAAATACCTACCCCTCTCTTCCTCACCTTCCACATCCTACATTAACTCTCTCTCTCTCTTTCTCTCTCTCTCTCTCTGTACACACACAGGGTCTTTTGTTAGAATGGCAAAGGAAGTTGAGGAAACAGTAGTAACAGAGCAGGAGTTCTCAGCCAAGGACTACCACGACCCGCCTCCAGCTCCGCTAGTGGACGTGGTGGTGCTGACAAAATGGTCGTTCTACAGAGCTATCATTGCAGAGTTCATAGCCACACTTCTCTTCCTCTACATCACCGTCCTCACCGTCATCGATTACAAGAGCCAGATTGACCCCATCAAGAACCCTGACCAGTGTGGCGGTGTCGGCATCCTCGGCATCGCATGGGCCTTCGGCGGCATGATCTTCGTCCTTGTTTACTGCACCGCCGGTATTTCTGGTTAGTATAACCTAAAACCATTATTTACCATTTTACTAATTTAAACCCTAATAATTATACATATTTTTTTATTAGTTAAGATTGTCACTGACCTTTGTAAACAATAATTATTCTACCTGCACAAAAATATATGGCTGAATTGATGTAGGATTAATAAAAAGTGAGATTCATCTCATGTAAAAGGGTTCTGTTTAATTTTATATTCAATTTTTATGTTTCTAATTATTTATTTTGGAAAGAATTGAATTGTCCAATATTTTGATGTGAGCTCAAAATAAGATGATTCATCCTATTTATTTATTTTTAATTTGGATCATTTACAATCATATCATCTCACCTTATTATATTATTTCGTCATTTTTGTTTGGGTGAAGTACCAATAAATGCTAAATTTAGATTTTGTGAACTGATTAGTCCCTAGGTTTTTCTTATGGACCCAAAAGTCCTGTTATAAGTGAAATTACTTTAAGGGATGGGGCAGAACACGCGTGTGTGGAAAACAAAGGCTGAATGTGGGATTTTGCAATAGGCTGAAATTACCCAATTACACCAAGCTCACTATAGATTTTTTGTGTTTTCCCTCCTTTGCAATCGAATCTCACACTATCAGGGTAGGAAAGTTTCTGTATTCCCAATGTTGAATTGTTGCGTAGTTAATATGACATTGGGTTCCAATGTTCTTCGTTGCGACTTCCAGAAGTCGTGAGATTGAGGCACATTAGGATACAGAAACCCTACATTGTGTGAACGAGGGATTGGGTGTTAGAGCCAGCAGACGTTGAATTTGTATTGTTGAATGGGTGTTGCGGAGATGACAACGCCACGACTAAGTTAGTGATGTTTATTTGAAAAGGAGTCGGGAATGGGAGGCGTATTGATGGGGTTTGCTAGCGTAGAGTTAGGGGTTGCAACGTTGGGGTTTAATACTGATGTTGTATGCCTTTTTGTAGTATGTGCTTGGTATTTGGTCCACCACTGTTAGATTTTTGAATTTTGTTGGGTTTAGATTGTTTGGCAACGTCATCTGGTATTCAATCTTGTGTTGATGTGTGTTTTTTTTTTTTTTGGTAGGATCAACCATTCTGTGTTTCTCTTTCACTTTTAGGTTGGGGTATTATTCGGGTGGCACATTTTGCAATTGGATTGTGATGTTAATGGGTGATATATGAGAATTCCACATACACATTAAACCATATAACCAAAATGTGGTCCTGGTTATGTGATTCTAATGTCTATGTGGTTTGGCATTACATGTTGGCCAACCTAGGTGTAGTGTCCTGTGTTGTGGAACTGTAGATGTGTTGGATCTGCTTATATAACACGGCATTAACACCGTACTCAACTATGTCGTTGAACGATATGAAAATAAGGAGTAGTGGTTATATTGTCAATGTGTATGGACATTGTTCTGTCAAGGTTTTCTAGCGTTTTTTATCGTTTTAATGTGTTCTTATTTTTAAACCAGTATGGGTCGGAATGGGTGGCTGATGTGTTGTTGTAGGTGTTGTTTGTATGTGATTCGTAAATTTGCGATAGTTGTTTAGGTCTTTGATGGGAAATGTTATATTGGTTATTATGTGTTCCGTCACACTTCTTTGAAAATGTATTATTGGGTCTTCCATAAGCTTGTGAGGTTGTATTAATTGTTTCCGTATGTAAGGAATCGTTAAGGCATACACGTTTACATTGGAAGTGCGTTTATGGAGAGTGATAACAATTATTGAGTCCATGAATGGAACAATGTTTTGCACGTTTGGTGAGCGAGTCCTGTACAGTCATAACCTAAGTACACTGCAATGCACATGACAAAGAATATGTTATTCAACTCGTTGTCAACATGATACAAACATATGTGTATTACACATTAGTATACAGTCGTTATAAGGAAATGATGAATTCAAACGTCGATCCACCTTGAACTTATTGTAACCAGGTACGTCGAACAACATGTATACCAGACCCGGCACCAACCCATCAAACTTCCCACAAATAACATCAACGATTCTCTCGAATGTCGATGCATAATGCAACCGAATAGCAGCATTGGTTTTGTCGTACGTGCACAACGACAAAATCCCAGCATCCATACCTGCGCATAACAAACACATGGCCATCACACATTCCATACATTACACATTATGGTGATGTATAATTTTTTTGAATTAGACACCATTACAGTTAACTTCTTGATTGAAAAAAAAAAAAAAATGAAACCCAGATTGAAACAAAACCACCATGATGACCAAACATGCTAACGTGCATCAGTAAACCAACATAGACACATTGAGACCACCGAATGCGAAAAAAATTGCCAACCCGTGTAGAAAACCACATTGATCAACCACCAAACAAACCCACATTACACATAAACACCCACCATTAACACAACACACGACAAACATGAAAAATGACCCCCAACCAATAACAATTCCCACCCCCCTATCCAACTAAAAAATCACATCACACCCCTGTACATAAAGAACAATCGACCAAAATGTACATACCTTGTGTCATTCTGCTAGACCCGAGCAAATGCAACACCACTGTCTCTAGAAAAACACACTAGTAAAAAAGACTCCTGTTCACTCCCCGAAATGCCAAAATCCACATCCATCGTGATCAGTGTTTTTTAAGGCGAAAAGCGAACCGAGGCGACAAGGTCACCTAACGCCTAAGCGCGAGGCGACGAGGCGAGGCGAGGCGAGGGCTTCATCGAAGCGAGGCGACCAGAAATGATATTTTTTTAATTCTATCCAACAAGCAATTCAATGTTACAGCATAAAGAAATTAAAGAACATATTTTAACAACATTAAAGAACGTAAAGAAATTAAAATAGTTGAAATTAATTGAATCAAAATAATTAATTGAATTAAAATAATTAATTGAATAACCAGGAAATTAAAATAACCAAGAAATTAATTGAATTAAAATAATTAATTGAATAATCAGGAAATTAAAATAACTAGGAAATTAATTGAATTAAAATAAACATATTAATTGAATTAAACAAATTAATTGAATAATCAGGAAATTAAAATAACTAGGAAATTAATTGAATTAAAATAAACAAATTAATTGAATTAAAATAATTAATTGAATAACAGGAAATTAAAATAATCAGGAAATTAATTGAATTAATTGAAATTTTAACACAAGAAAAAAAATAATTGAATTAATTGAAAAAAAATTAATTTCAAAATAATTGAATTAATTTTAAAAATTAATTTTTGCGAATTAAAAATTAATTAAAAAAAAAAAAAGGATTAATTCGAAGTCGAACAGTGTTCGACAGTGCTCTTCTTCTTCAAGTCGAAGTCGAACAAAGAACAGGTGAAGTCGAACAGGTCCGACAGTGAACAAAGGAGAAAGGAAGAAGAAGAAGAAGGTAGAAGAAGCAACTCACCATGTCCGAAGAAGGAAGAAGCAGACCTAGGCGATCGACTCCGGCAGAAGAAGACCAGAAGAAGACCAGATGCTGCGATTCGACTTCGGCAGACGATGCACTCCACCAAGTCGATCTAGGGTTTGGCTTCTTATTTCATAATTAACTTTGTCGATCAAGGGCCCAGACGATTCGAACGAAGTCAATCAAGGGCCCAGATGTTTCGCACTTAAATCAGGCAAAAATACGATGAAGCGTCGCTTCTTTCTGCCTCATGCTTCATCGCCTAAGCCTCGCTTCAGGCGCTTCTGAGTCGCCTCACCATTTCGCCTCGCCTCAGCACGCATGAAGCGCTGAAGGCTCGCCTCGCCTCGCTTAGCGCTTAGGCGATCTGATAAACTGACTGACCGTGATACACTCCACCAAATCTCACACACAGAATAATATCAATCACGTCTTACCCACCAAATCTCACACACCCAGCAATTTGTTCCCAAAATGAATCATTAAAAAGGGTATTCTAGTCAAGAGATACGCCTTTTCAAAAAAAACTAGGACCAATCCGTCCATAAGAAAACTCTTAGGACTAAATGGATCAACACTCCCCCATATAGGATTTATGGGTAAATTCTCCTTTTTGTTTTGTAGTATATTTTAAAATTATATTTATTATTGGAAAATGTTACGAACCCCAAATAATCTACCAAACTTCGACCCACACAAACTCACACATGTGAGAGATTTGGCAGAAAATTTAGTAGATTATTTGGGATCCCTAACATCACTCTTTATCATTTATTTATTACAAGAGTCTAGTTAATATGTGCTTTTAGAATAAATGCTAAAAATATTTAAAAATATTATGGTCTTGTTTGGTTTGTTTTTAAAATATTTCGATATTTCTTTAGAAAATTATTTTCTTGTTGCTGCTTATTTGTGATAGCTTCCAAGACTTTCGACTTTTAGGTTCTCCTTTATCTTCCTTCTTATATGTAGTTACATCAATATCTATGTTTGTGTTTGTTTATCTCGGTTATATACAATTGTTATACAAGTTTCAAATTTCCAATTCATTCCGAAACTAAACGAAGTTTAGGGTTTGAGGATTTATTTTGATGTTTGTTAATTGTGAAAATCTTGATGAAGCTTGATTTTGTGAATTGTGACATGTTCTTGTATGAAAGGAACTGCTTTTCTTGATCTCGATTGGATAATTTAATTTTTATTATTATTTATTTTTGAAAAAATCTGTATTGGAGTTTTGTCATTTAGCTGTGTGATGTAAGGGAAAGACTTTAAATTGTACTTGAAGGGTTAAGTTGCTTGTGGGTATTAATCTCAAAATCAAAGAATCAAACTTTGATTAGATAGTATATTAGTATCTACTTGTTTATATATATATATGTTCTTCAAAACCAAACATTCTAGGGTTTGGGAAAGATTCCAGCATTCACCCGAACTTCTTCCACCCAATTTGATTCGGATTTCGGAGTCCCTCTTCTCCAGATTTGACATTCATTGCAACCTATGAAATATAGATACTTCTAGATGAGAGTTGTATTTGTATCGAGTATCAATACTTTTTGGATACTAGCATAAACCTATTTGATACTTCTTAAACGTATCTATAATTTGAAATTTATTTTATTTTATTTCAATCAAGTACTAAATCGGCTATTCAATTGATCCTAAAATCAGAATATGTGGAGAATTGATCTAAAAGAGAAGATCAAAAAGTTTTGAGAAGAACTAGAAGAGAGAAGAAGAATACAACGGTCAAAACCTTAATCTCACAAAAACGGCCACAACCTTTAACTACTCAATACTATTTTCTCAAAGCTAACCGAAAACTATTACATAGAGCCATATATATAGGCAACGTAGGAAACCCTAATTAAAAATAACAAAGTAAATCATGACATTATTTGGAAGCCTAATCTCTAATAAAATAAGTAACTAAATATACTAAGGTTTTAATTAAATTATTAATAATAAAAAAAAACATAAATTAAAAAAAAATTACAAATAAATAAAATCCACATATCACGTTCCGCATCGTCTAGATCATGTAACTTATTTTGAAAGTTGAGTATTTCTTGCATAGCATTAGAGTAATTGTTAGGATAAATACAAGAGTAGTTTCCAGGTAAGAAGAATTGGGAAACATTGAGAATAAAGCATGTCAAATTTGGTCCAAGTTTGAGTGGACATAATGAACCCTCAATATATCTTATATGAATATATTATCAATATTAATATATAAAGGGGGCTCATTTTGGTGTTGATCATGTACTGAAGTTGTGTATTATTTTCCTTCTATCAAGTTATGGGGCAATAATCAAAATTCTCACAAACTCCTTTCCACTTAGAAACATTAAAATCAACTTCCCACAAATTCACATCCTGACAACTTCTCCCGAAACTACTTTTCACTTGCCAACTTTCTCTTTCAAATCAAATGGTTTCCTATATGAATTGGAGGATGTCTGTGGTGCAAGTGCTATTATAGATAAAGTGTTTTCTTGCTCCTACTAGTGTTGCAACTTGAAGGATAACATTTTTGCTTAAAGGCCTCAAGGTGGGTTGGGTCTTTGATTAAATAATGATTGTCATTCAGTTTCTTGTTGCAGTGGAAAAAACAGAGTTGCAAAGTACATCGTCTCTGTGTGTATTATATATATATATTTTCTCTATCAAAGAGGAATAGACTTTCCAATTCCTCCAAACCAATAGTATGGAGAAGAAGAACATTCAATTATCTCCTTGGATTTGCTCAGTAATTTTATACTATCACCACCACCTTGGTTTAAATGACATCACTTATGTTGGAAATTGGGCCGGGTATTGGACCCGAATTTGGGCGCCCATGTGGCATGACCCATGGCCCATTCAAATTACCCATGTAATTTGAATTTGATTTCTTGATTATCCTATTTGTTAGGATAATCCTCTATCTATCTACATCTATCCTATCCTTAGGAGATATAGATAGATGGATATATATGGTTATATATTTGATTATATATTTTAATATATAGAACATCAGATACGTGATGTGGTTTTTTATCTATAACATTTTTTCCCTATATTCTCTCTCTAACTCTCTCCCATCAGAGAATGATCTAGCCTTTGCACTGTGACTAGTGTGGGTGATACTCATACTGTAGTATCACTCCATTGCTGGTTGTTCATAGTTAATGGTTGTCAAGCACGTGATTTACCAACAAGGTTCTTTGTTTTGGATTCTTTTACACAAGATATAGTTTGAATCATTTTACCTGTTGCGTTATCTGTATCTTACATTGGTATCAGAGCCATAAATGGGTATTTTCGTGCTTGTTTTTTGTGCATTAAAATAAGTATATAATTATATATATATACACACGTGATATATGCATGAAAAATTAATATTTTTTCGAACTTTCCCCGATCAACTTGAAATTTACATATGTTGTGGTATATTTCATGTAGAATATATCTGCAAAGTTTCATGAAAATCCAACGGTCGGATTTTGAGAAAAATGGAGATTCATATTTAATTTTTCGAAACTTTGACTGCATGCTGGTTTTAAACGCTTTGTTTTTATGTTATGAAAATTATATATTTGGAATCCTTGTTTTGATACCTTCGAAATGGTATATTATGGGCTTGATTCCGACTTACGGTTGATGAGAAAAAATAAACTCTAATTTCGGTTCGTTTTGTGTTTTTGGTGGCTTAAGGAAGAAGATGAAGTGTAGAGTTTCTGCACTTCCACTCTCATTAGAGAGAGAGTGTGCTACACTCCATTATTTGTATTTGTTAAATGTCATTTTTGATACCACCATAGGTGCGCCGCACGCGCCAACTGACGTCGTCAGCGGCGGCCACGTGCCATCACGCGCCGGGTGCGCTTCCACGCGCCATCACGCGCGTGTCAGCCACGTCGTCCACGTGCGCTGCGCGCCCAGCCGAGCCGCGCTGTTTTCATCGCCGGCTTGTTTGGTTTGGCAGTTGGGTGTAAGGCGCTGTTTGTTGTTTTTTAAAATCTAGAATTGCTTTAAATGGTCATAAGTAATTCGTTATAGCTTTGTTTTAAGCGTGGTTGGTACTGTTAGACTTAAAATTAAATTTTTAATCTACTGCAAAATTTTCAAAATTTTATGAAAATAAAAATATTTATCCTGAAATAATAATTCATTATTTCTGTTTTAAAATGCTTCTGGTGTTGCATGACTAAGTTTTTGGGCTAAAATTTTTTCTGTAGACTACTGTAATGGTTTACTATTTACTGGTATGATTTTTTCTTTTTCCCAGATTCTGGAATATTTATTTCTGATTTTATGTATATTTATTAATTATTTGAAATTCCAGAAAATACCAGAAAATTTCAGAAAAATTTCAGAAGTGATATACTTTCTGTTATGGCATAATCTCAAAGTCTCCGTGGTTTTGTTGCCTTGTTTGGCACAATAAAAATTGATGCGTGCGCTATGGTTAGCGGCATGCTACGTAGTTTTGATTGGTGAGTTTTGGAGTTGTGAAATTAGTAAGCCCTCAATAGATTTGTATATGATCTTGACTATTGAGCTACGCGGATTGACTTTGTAATTTAACTTGTACTAATGTTGCATCATTGGATGAAGTAACATTCAAGAGTCACGCCATCGAAGAAATGCGAGCTTAAATGAATTAGTCATTAAGTGTAAGACGAGTAACCAGTATGAGCAATGTTTTGCTCTCTACCCAACTGTTGGGAGTGGATGGAGCAAAAATTTCACGCACTATAGTAGTGTACATTATAGTATCACTTGAAGTTAAAAGATTAGCGCAGTAGCAGCAAAAATCTATTAACACTAAGTGAAAAGATTAGCATCAAGTGACTGCAAAATCTATTAGCATTGCCAACTTGTCCAAGTCTGGACACTTACTGTTTCCACACTTGAGTGTGAGACATGATGAGGCGCTTCTTTGTATGATTCCTTAGCTAGGCTAACGCTTTTGAATAACGTTTACCACTTAGCAAACGTTGCAACATAGTAATGAAAAGGTCAAGGCCGACAAGGTTGTTATGACTCTAAGAATTTGACGCATGGCTCGTGAGAGCATTGTGTTGAATTAGACTCTTTAGCCTAATTCGCGCTTAAGTTACTTCGGGAGTTGTCATAGATTGATAGCTTATTCTCTCCTTCTTGTGGATAGTAGAATTAATTGCAAGTAACTATGAAGCGAGAAACAGAGATGGCAAGAGGAGTATCGTCATCTTTCAACTAGATGCAGTAAAGTGTATGGAGAATAAAATTGACTTGAAGGTGCAGGGGATTAGCACTTGCTAGTTAAATTTGCGACTTAGGTGCACTTGATATCTCCATAACATCCTTTTATGATCTAGTAAACATGAATTTGTCGTGAGTCATTACCTAGTTGGGCCTAAAACCTTTAAAACTTGTCTTCGAGAATTCACGCATTAGACTGATTGGAATTAGTTTATGACATTGGTCATGAACTGGTGGCTTATTATACTCAATCACATTAATGAGAAGATGACATAGATGGTTTGAGTAGGCCCTCTCGGGCCCACTCGCTTGTGACATCTTGCTCTCATGTGAATGTGTAACTTTGTTCGCAATGGTTGCGCACAAGTAAGTAGGAAAGCTGCAGAAGGGCATTTGTATTGGCGCATTTAGTCCACTATGATATTTGTGACTGGATATGTGTAAGGGTATGATAGCTAGCCTCAGTCTTGACACATTTATAGATTACGATATGCATCTTAGTCAAGGCTATTTGATCTCCCATAAGTCAAAAGTTTTGAGATGATTTTTGACATTGTACAAATGAGGTTGAGATCAATTAGATAAGAGCTTTTGTGCTTTTAGTTTTGACCAAGGTGGCGAGTATCTATTTGAGTTTTTTTTGAAAACTCTGTGAAGAGAGATGGATGCTTAGAAAATTGATTATTCCTAGTACTCAGCAACACAATGGTGTAGTAGAGATAAGGAATTAAGTATTGTTTGTGTTAGGTGGATGATGGCGCAAAATGTTTCCCAATTGGGAATTGCACTAGTTTGTTGCCTATATCCTTAACTAAGTGCCCTCCATATCAGATTTTACACTCCATTTAAGTAATGGGTTAGCAGAGAGCCATTTGTGGGCGATCTGTAACCATCAAGCAGCTTATCTTTATTTTATTTCTCTTAAGGTTGCGAAGTTAAGACCTAAAGATCTAGGGCGCATTATTGTATGCTGTCTTGTAAAAACTTAGGGTCATGTGGCGCATTATTGTATGCAATCATGTAAACCCTCCAGGTCATGTGCTTATAGATAAGCAGCTTTGTGGGAGTGTAACTAAGTCACATAAAGTTTTCTTAGTAAAGGTGACGTGAATAGAGTTTTGGAACTCTATAAAATAGAGAATTCTAAGTATAGCGGTTTATGTAGCCTAGTTGAGAATGGAAAGAAATTTCCAATATCCTAGGGACAGTGGGAGCGGTGTGCCTACTAGTGGATTACTCCATTAGAGAAGATTACTCTACATTCTTAGTTGCGTGGTAGAGAATGTGAAAATTTTCCACGTCATCAGTAGGTGATTGAGAGGGAAACATTCATGATTGCTCCGCAAGATGATAAAGGGCCTAGGATAATGCCAAAGGCTCTCTAGTCCCCTACTTTTAGAAAAGTGTATCAATGTTGCACAGTTTAAGACAAAGTCTTTGAGGATTAACCATTTCTATAATTTGGGTGACTTTCCGCTATGACGCGAAACTGTTCTAAAGTTATGCGCGATTTGGATAGTCATTTTTTGAGGCATAAGGCTCGCTAGATACCGAAAAGTCGCACCATTGAGGAAGGTGTAGACCATGAGAAGACTTTCTCCTGGGGAGTAAGGTTACTTTGACTTAGGCTATGATTGACATGAGTTCGGAATTTTGATTTGTGGACGTTGTGACCCAACTTCTTGTTGGAGAATTGGATAAGTAGATCCGTAGGGATTTACCTTCTGCTTTTATGGTGAAAAGTTAGGAGCGCAAAAAGGATTGCTAGTTCTAATAAATCTTTTACGGCCTAAAACAGTTACCCAAATAGTGGTTCTTAGATTTCATTGAGCCATGATAGGCCAACGATGATCGATGAAGACCACTGAGGCATGATCAATGGTCCAAAAGAAGTTTTTCCTTACTTAGTCATTATGAGCCAGGAATTTATACGGTTGTCGCCACCTAGGGTTGGCAGTCCTCTGTTTTAGACATGATGGACATGGGTGATGTTATTTATATGCTCGGATGTAAGATCCTTAGAGATTGTTCTGGGAGAATTCTCGGTTTGTCTTTAATGACTTACATAAGGAATATCCTAGAATGATTCTAAATGCGAAATTGCAAACCCATTGACTTACCTATCGGTAAAAGCTAGAGCCTTAGCTATTGAGTGAATCCTCGGATTGTCTTTGGGAGAAACAAATGACCTATATTCCTTGATTGTTTTTTTGTGGGAGCCTGAAGTATGCTATGTGGGCGTATTCGGCATAATGAGTGCTATCTCTTTAGATGGTCAACTGAGTAGTTTTAGACCTTGACCTTGCTCATTAGACTGTGGATAGGATGCTTTACTGGTAGTGTATAAATTTGCCCTTTGTAAGATTCAATGCGCTAGTTGGGCGCATCTTGAATGAACGTAGATTGGTCACCAAAATATCTTTAGAGAGGTAATTGTAATTGCGCAAGAGGTAGTGATCTTGAACCACTTCATGTGAGGCGCACATGGTGGATTCCGTTGTATATGCTTATCGCAAGAGGTGCTGATAAGGTTTATGCTTGGAATCCAGAATTGCGCAGACTGTGGTCGTGTTTTTTTTAAAATCGATCACTTATTTGTTGTGAGATGATGGGATGTTGACACTATTATGGTTTGTGTCATAACGATTAGCAGATGATGATGTCAGCAGGCAAGATTGGCTCACTCACACGAGCAATCACCCTTGGTGCTTGGGAGCGAGCAAGGATGAGACTAGTGGTTTATTTTTATTTGGAGCCAAGAAAGACTTAAATTATCCACTATATATGTCGCCTTGGTTACAACCAAGATGAGGTTGTGTCAAGGACCAAACATGGATGTTAGTACCCACTTTCCATGTTGTGCCTGTTATGATTAGCTAGATGCGAGATCTCATTTGGCGCCTGGAAGGCGAGCAACTAGAGAATTCGGGTTAGGCGCTAGAAAGAGACTAGACTAAGATCTGTACGGTGTATCGAGTATGACGTCACTCTTTTGGAAGAGTTACTCCACCGTAGCATGTATTCATACTCCATGTGCTTGGCGACCGAGTAATGAGGTGAGAGAATGGATCCCTGTTTCCTCACCGTGTGAGTCTTACGTGTCATTATTGATATGACTTTCACTTATGTACCCTTTTGTGACCTTTGACTATGTCACAAGGTCAGGGGTTGATGTTCTGCTACCTTGGTATGTTGCTTGCGGTCATGTATGATTCGGCCTTAAGGGACATCACTGGGAAAGCGGTCAATCCTAAACTAAATGGCATAAGGGCAAGGGGAAGATCATCTAGTATTACATCACAGTTGTATATTCACTGCCGGCAACTCACATCGCTCTGTATGAGGCGGATTGAGTGTGAATATATTGCAAGAATTGAGAGGGTCAAACATGTTCTTTTGAGGGATTAGAGATGTTTTTGGACCGGTGTAATGAGATGGGTCTGGGATATATGAGACACTATTTCTATTTTTTGGGTTGATGTCCCTATGCTGGCTCATTTTGAGTTTCTAGTATAGAGCTCCCACATGCAAGTGTTTCTCAGCGGTCGCACGGTTCATTGGCTAGTATGGGATTGTACAATATTTGGGAGATTGAGATAGAGATGTGGCAGTATCATGCCAACTTATGTGCGAGTGGGAGATGTTGGAAATTGGGTCGTGTACTGGACCCGAATTTGGGCGCTCATGTGGCATGACCCATGGCCCATTCAAATTACCCATGTAATTTGAATTTGATTTCCTGATTATCCTATTTGTTAGGATAACCCTCTATCTATCTATCTACATCCATCCTATCCTTAGGAGATATGGATAGATGGATATATATGGTTATATATCTGATTATATGTTTTAATATATAGAACATCAGATATGTGATGTGGTTTTTTTTTTTTTTGGGTGAATTTTTTGGGTGAATAGATGTGGTTTTTTACCCATAACATTTTTTCCCTATACTCTCTCTCTAACTCTCTCCCATTAGAGAACGATCCAGCCTTTGCACTATGACTAGTGTCGGTGATACTCATACTGTAGTATCACTCCATTGCTGGGTGTTCATAGTTAATGGTTGTCAAGCATGTGATTTACCAACAAGGTTCTTCGTTTCGAATTCTTTTATGCAAGGTATGGTTTGAATCCTTTTACCCGTTGCGTTATCTGTATCTTACAACTTAAAAGACTTTTCTTCATTTTTACGTACATATACATCTATGATAAATTGTATGTATATATAATGTTATTTTGACTTTTTTTGTGTGATGTTGTGTATGAAGCTTTTCATAGTCATTGTTGCCTATGAAGCACGGGTACAGGTACGAATACGAATACTAGTACTGGTACAATATGGGTACATCAATACGGTAAAATTTTTAAAAAATAGGGTACGGGTAAGGCTTGGTACGCTTGTAAAAAAATATTTATTTTTAATTTAGAGTAATGAAAAAATTAATTAAATGATTTAATTTGTTAAGGTTCAACTTACAATTAACATTTAATGTCAAAAGTAAAGGTATAAATCAAAGTTAAATGTTAATATATTAAATAACTTACAAACCATAGTTTAATTTTAAAATCATGCTAAGTATAAAACAAAAAATAAAAAAGAAGTCTAGTGAAAGGAGTTTTATCTCTGCAGTAGAAGAAAATATTATTTCAACTGAGGTACGGTACGGCTTGGGTATATACTAGGTACGTCTGGATACGCCAAAAATTAAAAAGAAAAAGCTTGGGTATGTGTTGTGTACCCGGTCAGTACGTATGCAGAAGTACCATACGAGGAATATACATATTTGCTCTTGTGAGAATATATTGTGTATTTTCTATTATTTTCCAAATTAGGCATGATTGTGGTTGTACAAATTAGAGTCCTATTAGAGGTATGGTTGTGTTAGAGTCCTATTAGAGGCATAATTGTATTCTCCCTTTTGGTTTAGGATTTAGGGCTATATAATCTAAGGTCTGATTGTAATCATTCACACATTGAATATACGAGATACAGAAAAGCTTTCAGGAATCTTACATGGTATCAGAGCCACTCTGACCTGAAACCCTAAAAGTTGTCCATTGTCTCTCGGAAATCAACCCTCTGGTTTTATCTCTCTGAGTCGCAGGTCGTGACTCCCTCTTCTTCTTTTGTGTTCGTCTAGTTCGAGCGAAGGTCCTGAGTTGTCCTTTGTCTGGTCATCTAGTTCGTTTCTCAGGTTCTCTGCCTCACGGGTCATTCGCGAAAACCCTAGCCTTTGGTTCGTGATCTGTCACTGGACTTGTGAAGTTGAGTCGTCGTCATCGCTGGTTCTCTCCTGCTTCGATTCACACGATCGAAGGGCTGTCTACCGTTGTTCCTCTCGATTTGCTTCAACTTCGGCCCTTTGCTCTGTACTGGCTGCTCCAGAGTCGACTTCGACTCTTGTGTCTCTCTGTCTCTCTCTATGTGGTTCGAAGTTGACCCACCTAGTTATGAAATTACCCAGTTCTCTTTTATTCTTATTTGGACCAAACAAGTTCCTTGTTATTATAGTTTGACCCCTTATATTTTGATTATTACACTTGAACCCCTGGTTTGGCTACTTTGTTTTATTACACTTTAACCCCTCAATTTTCTAGTTATTACGATGTCTCTGGCTTTTGATGGGTGTGCCTTCTGTCATCAGAAGGGCCATTGGAAGTACCACTGTCCCAAGAAGGGACGTCAGCCTGCCTCATTTTTTCAGCAATCTCAGAACCACTTCCGGGCTCCTCCCACTGCGTATGTTGCATCTGCTCCGACTCCTGATCTTGACTTGGCTTCCTTGACTGCTCAGATTAGTCAACTTCAGCATATATTGTCTACCTCTCAGCCATCTCCATCTGCTTCCGTTGTTTCATCTCTTCATTCAGGTTTGCTTGGGTCTTCTTCAGGTATCTCTTCGTCTGTCTGGCTTTTTGACTCTGGTGCCTCTCATCATATGACTCCCCATCTCTCCTTACTTCACAATTGTACTCCTCTTCCCTTTCCTATTACTGTCAATACGGCTAATGGATCTGGTATGTCTGTTGTATCTGTTGGGTCTGTCCTACCGTCTGCTATGTCTGTTGTCTCTATTCCATCTGTCCTTTATGTTCCTCAATTATCTGTCAGTTTATTATCTATCAGTCAGCTTGATGCCGCTGGTTTTGATGTTATCTTTTCTTCTGCTATCTGTTCTGTACAGGATCGAATGTCTAAGCAGTAGATTGGGACCGGCCGTAGAATTGGAGACCTCTATGTGGTGGAGAGCTTGCATCTGCCTATAACAACCCCTTTGACTGCCTTTTCCTCTTTTCAGTTAGATTCTCTGTCTAGTCCTTTCTACTTATGGCATTCTCGATTAGGGCATTTGTCTACTGACCGCTTACGGTCTTTAGCTCAGTCAGGTATTTTGGGTGAAGTTTCTCCTAGTGAACTTACTGAATGTCGGGGGTGTAAACTTGCCAAAATGACAGCCTTACCTTTTCGTAAAAGTACTTCTATATCTGATACACCGTTTTCTTTAGTTCATACTGATGTTTGGGCTCTTCTCCTGTTCTCACCAAAGGGGGTTCTGCATACTATGTGTCATTTGTTGATGACTGCACCAGTTACACTTGGGTTTATCTTATGACTCATAAGTCCGATTTCTATCAGATATACCGTACCTTTCAGTCTATGATTACTACTCAGTTTGGGTCTACAATTAAAGTGTTACGGTCTGACTTGGGTGGGGAATATTTTAAACATGAGTTTTGTGAGTATTTGGCCAATTTGGGTACCATTCACCAAACTTCTTGTACAGATACACCGGCCCAAAATGGTCGAGCCGAGCGTAAACACCGTCATCTTCTTGAGACCGCTAGGTCTCTTCTTCTCTCTGCCTCAGTTCCGGCTCCATTCTGGGGGGAGGCAGTTCTTACTGCTGCTTTTCTTCTCAACCGCATGCCTACTCCCCTTCTTTCTGGTCAGTCTCCTTATGAGGCTTTGTTCTCCCAAATTCCTAACTATTCCCACCTTCGTGTGTTTGGGTCTGCCTGTTTTGTTCTTCTTCCCCGCAAAGATAGGACCAAACTTAGTGCCCGGTCTGTCCTCTGTGTCTTTTTGGGTTATAGTCCTACTCAAAAAGGTTATCGGTGTTACGACCCTGTTTCCCGTCGTCTTTATGTCTCTCGTCATGTTTCTTTTCTCGAACGTCTGCCTTACTTTCAGCTTCCTCCTGTCACTGCTCCAGTTTCCAAAGAGGATTTGGTTCACATTGACCCATTTCCTTCTGAGGTACCGTCTGATGAGTACATCTCTTCAGTCTCTTGAGCTTTCTCTCTCCTCCTGCTTCACCTCTGGCTGTTTCTCCTTCTTCAGTTTCTTTCTCCTCCTCCGTTGTTAGTTTATTCTCGTCGTAAGGCTCCTCCTCCACCAGTTGTCTCCACTCCTACTGCTGATCCTCCTGCTTCTGACGACTCTGATCCTACTGCACACCGATATCCTCCTCGAGCACGTCATCCTCCAAACAGGTTGGGTTGGTCTAATACTTGTTTTTTCTGCTTCCTATCGTACTTTTTTGTCTGTTATTCACTCTTTTGTAGAACCTCAGTCTTACAAGGAGGCTTGTCAAGATCCTCATTGGGTTCAAGCTATGGAGGATGAGTTGTCTGCTTTTCAGAAAACTAGTACTTGGGAGTTGGTTCCTTTACCTGCTGTTAAGAACCAGGTTGGTTGCAAATGGGTTTACAAAGTCAAGACTCATTCTGATGGCTCTCTTGAGCGTTACAAAGCTCGTCTGGTTGCCAAAGGCTTCTCTCAAGAGTATGGTATTGATTATGAGGAGCCATTTGCTCCTGTTGCCAAAATGACTACTGTCCGTACTTTGATCTCTATCGCTGCTGTTCGTTCTTGGCCTCTTTATCAGATGGATGTTAAGAATGCTTTTCTTAATGGCCATCTCACTGAGGAGGTTTACATGCGTCCTCCCCCTGGCCTTCACCATCCCTCTGGACAGGTTTGTCGTCTTTGGCGTGCTCTGTATGGTCTGAAACAGTCTCCTCGTGCTTGGTATGATCGATTTCAGATTGCTGTTACCGAGCTTGGGTTTCATCCTTCTGCTTCCGACTCTGCTTTATTTCTGCGACATACCTCGGTTGGTTTTGTTGCTCTCTTGCTCTATGTGGATGATATGATCATCACTGGCTCGGACTCTTCTGCTATCTCTGAGGTCAAGCAGCATCTCTTTCGCACCTTCGAAATGAAGGATCTGGGTCCATTACGGTATTTTCTTGGTATTGAAGTTGCTTCTTCTCCCAAGGGCTATTTTCTGTCTTAGGCTAAGTATGCTAATGAAGTCATTCATCGTGCTGGTCTTACTGATACTAAGGTTTCTGATACACCTATTGAGCTTAATGTGAAGCTTAACTCTACTGATGGTGTCTCTCTGGATGATCCCACTTTATATCGCGAGCTTGTGGGTTGTTTAGTTTATCTGACTATCACTCGTCCTGACCTTGCTTATGCTGTTCATGTGGTTAGTCAGTTTGTTTATGCTTCTCGCTCTACCCATTGGGCTGCTTTGGTTCGCGTTCTTCGCTATCTCAGGGGTACTATCTTTCAGGGCTTATTGTTGTCCTCTACTTCTTCTCTTTGGACTTGGTAGCCTATGCTGACTCTGATTGGGCTGGTGATGTTACTGATCGTAAGTCTACGTCTGGTTTCTGTATGTTTCTTGGAGATTCCTTAATCTCTTGGAAAAGCAAGAAACAATCAGTCGTTGCTCGCTCTACTGCCGAAGCTGAGTATCATGCTATGGCTCATGCCACTGCTGAGATTGTTTGGCTTCGTTGTCTCTTGTCTGATTTGGGTGTCTCTCAGTCTTCTCCGACCTCTCTCTATTGTGACAATCGCAGTGCTGTTCAAATTGCTCACAATACTGTCTTTCATGAGCGGACGAAACATATTGAGATTGATTGTCACTTTGTTCGCCAACATCTGCAGTCTGCCTCTATTTCGCTTCCTTTCATCCCTTCAGCTTTGCAACTTGCGGACTTCTTCACCAAGACTCACACTACTGCTCGGTTTCAGTTTCTCTTAGCAAACTCTCAGTGTTTTCTGTTAAAACACCTTGAGTTTGAGCGGGGGTGTGAGAATATATTGTGTATTTTCTATTATTTTCCAAATTAGGCATGATTGTGGTTGTACAAATTAGAGTCCTATTAGTGGTATGGTTGTGTTAGAGTCCTATTAGAGGCATAATTGTATTCTGCCTTTTGGTTTAGGATTTAGGGCTATATAATCTAAGGTCTGATTGTAATCATTCACACATTGAATATACGAGATACAGAAAAGCTTTCAGGAATCTTACAGCTCTATCAAAGAGGAATAGACTTTCCAATTCCTCCAAACCAATATTATAGAGAAGAAGAACATTCAATTATCTCCTTGGATTTGCTCAATAATTTTATACTATCACCGCCACCTTGGTTTAAATGACATCACTTAAAAGATTTTTCATCATTTTTACGTACATATACATCTACCATAAATTGTATGTATATATATAAAATTTATTTTGATTTTTTTGGTGTGATGTTGTGTATGAAGCTTTTCATAGTCATTGTCGTTATATGCTTAGCTAGATATAGTGATCTATCTGCCTATAATTTTCATTTCTTTCACTGTTATTAATTTCCTATGTCAAATGTGTTACAAAGAGATTAAATAACTTCAATTTGATGATGGTATTATTATCCCATGAAAAAAAAAACACACACACAAAAATTGATGATATTCTAAACATAAAATTTAACAGGGACTTTGAATATTTTGTTAATTACTTTTTTATTTTTCTTTTTGTTCATTTTTTAAAAAAATTTACTGGGTTGCTGATCTTTTGAAGTAATTTACGGCATCATTTCTGGTAACATTTCATTTATACCATAAATTTTATATTTAGAATTGTTATTGTCTTTCAATGATTTATGCACACTTTGTGCTTGCTATGACTCCTAGTAGTTTGAAAAACAGTCTTCACAAAATTACTTTTTAAATTTATCCATATCTTTTTTACTTTCCAGAATTTGTATCGATGTATCCATATTGTGTCATACCTCTATCATGTATCCCATTCCATGCTTTATAGATTCAACTAGTCACTTAATCTCTACCAATATTACACTTTGATTTTTTTGCGTGCCATGACTTCTAGTGGTCTGAAATTAAGACTATTTGGTAGACTAGAAAGTCAACACATACTTGATGTGCTTGAATACATCGTAGGGAAGCATTGCAACTCTTGATGATAGTGGAGTTATATGCGGAGCATGGGACTGGAAGTAGAGAGCTTACATACTTTATGGTGGTTTGTAACTGTGTATATAAATACTATGTGACTAAAAATAAAATATGATTACTTATCAATCTTAATACATTCCTCAATTTTTGATATTCAACATACTTAAATTAAATCAATAAATTTTATCTCAACTTTTTTCTAGAAATCTAACTTCTGAATTCTCATTCCAAATTAGTTTGTTTCCTATATTAATAAAAAAAAATTATAATTATCCTAGAATTTATGACATTACTATTTTAATTTTTTATTATAATATATTTTTTATTTATGGTCGTATCCTTTAACATATATCCTACTTTTTCAAGATATTTTTTTTGATATTTTGTATTTGTGTCTATCTCTGTTACTTGATGTCATATCCTCTAGTCCATGCTCTTATAAAAATATGTAATTAGTCATAATCTTAACCGCTCAATACAATACTTTGTCTTATCTATTCTTAATGTAATATAATAACAAGTTATATTGAATAGAAATACTCTAATATATATCTAATTGTAGGTTATATACTCCGTGAATATATTTCTGCTCTTCATGTAGGCATGTATATTAACTATGTCTCTAATTATATATTGTGATATTTCTATGTTTTGTATATTCTAATTCTAATTTTCATGTCTTATTGTTTATCATAGTGTTAACTAATAATCAATCCATTAGAATAGACCTGTGTTTCTAATTCTTCAGTTACTTTCGGGGATGGGAGCAAAATTTTAAGAACCTTAATATTTTACAGTAGTTCCCTTATGGTAGGTCTGAATTTCTGATATCATTTTATTTGTGAGATATTTCATAGTTCTGCATCATCTTTGACTCTCCTAATTCCTGATAACTAACACATCAATATCTAAAGGACTCTAATTTGCTTAGGCTGCATGAAAAACCACCAACTGATCTTAGTTTCTGCATCAACATTAGGAACAATTCTGCAATTACTTGAACAGATACATTCTTCCATTTTCAATTTTAGCCTGAAACATTTTATTCTTGAATTCTTTTTCACAGTAGTGTCGGAGAAAATAGATGAGCAAGAAGGTTTCAAGCTGTTTGGGACCACAGATTCTCGTGAACCTGAAAATGCAGTAGAAATACTCGAGCAAAGGGAGCAAAAGGTCTTATTTCATGAATCCACTGAGTTGGGAAGAGCAAGCAACTTGCGCAAAAGTTTAGATTGGGATACTGCTTTTTTCACCAGTGAAGGTATGCTTTTACAAGAAATTTGAAATATTTGGTGCCTTCTGCCAATGTTAACTCATTTCATATGGTTAGAGCAAGTTAAAATTCAAAGTCATTAATGCTTCATGCGTGATCAGGACTTCTAGATCCAGAAGAGTTGTTTATTATAAATAAAGGATTTGAGAAGGTTGAAGCTCACCTATTACCCGTAACTCAAGAAGATCTGTGTACGCGGAGATATGCAGACTTAGAATCTACATTAGATAGTGATGACTTCTCTTTGGACAGCAACCAAAGCACTGAGGTTGATTTGTTTGAAGATATAAGAGCATCCATTGAGAAATCCAATATAATGTCCAATATTTGCAAGTCAGTTTGCAAATCAGGAGTTGGAGAAGCCCACAAACGGGAAACCCACTGTAAGTATATTGCAAATTCAGAACAAATCTTATTGTGAATGGAAGAAGAAATTTTTGCTTGTTCATTTTGTATGTGAATTGCAATGTGATTGCATTTAAGGTATCCCAAAGAGATTTAATGGGTAATCAGGCCTTCCGCTATTGTTGCAGCAGGAAATATTGAAACCTCACTTGTCCTAAATTCTTTTCTTACTCTTAGGCTTAGTAAGCATAATATCTTGTGTTTAGGAGGTTGGTACCTAGCCTTAGTGTCTTGTAAAAAATGTTATATGGTCTCCCTTTTTATGCATCTGTTTATCACAAATCTATGCTCAATATCTATGGTTGCTTCTTTTCAGCCTTGAAGAAACTTGATGACATCTCTCGAAATAGGGTATGTGCTATTGATTGTAGTCTTTCATTGTAATTGTTCTAGCATTTATTGAGAAATTAAGTTCTCTTGTATCTAAATATCAGGTGAAATCCACACCAACTTCTAGAAGCCAAAGCGTCTATATGCAAGGATCAAAAAGAGTTAAGGAGATTGTCCATCCACAAATCGTCCAGGCATGTATAAATCGAAGAAAATGAGATTATATAGTTCCTTTTAGTATTTAGTATGCATAAGTGTTCATCATCTCAATTGCTCAAATTGAAAGGCTGCATTATTATTTATAACTTACAAGTTACAAGTTTGTCTAGGCATGTATAAATCGAAGACAATGAGATTATATAGTTCCTTTTAGTATTTAGTATGCATAAGTGTTCATCTCGATTGCTCAAATTGAAAGGCTGCATTATTATTTATTACTTACAAATCACAAGTTTGTCCAACATTTGGTAGTCTAACATGTTGGATATGTAGACACAAGATTGTGTAAGGAAATGAAATTTTAACTCTAGGATATGAATTAACTGACTCAAATTTATTTGATCAATACAGGATGCTAGAAAGAACATGGTGTCAGTAGGACAAAGAAAAAAGATTTCCTTAGGTGCGGACCATGTCAAGATGGGAAATAAAGTTGCAACCCTTGGATCTCGTAAGAACCATCACATAATTTAAAAGTTCCTTTCTTCCAATTCTAATGGAATTTACATCAAAATGCATTGACTGTTACAGGGAAAGATTTAGTATCCAAGAAATCTGGATTGGGGAACTCATGTTGTTCCACTAGCTCTACAACATCCCTTGAATCATCTTCTTCAGTTTCTGTCACTACCAGTAATGATTCATCAGCTTCTTGTTCTCCATCTGGTAGTGCTTCGTCGTTGAAATCTTCCTCAAACTCGAGAAGAAAGCAGATTCCAGGAAAAGTAGACTTGCTGCCTCTAGTTCAACCTCCAAGACTCCTCTCAGGTGCTTACTAGGAGACAAAATTGTGTTGGAAAATCCTGGTTTGTCCACCCCTTCATTGTCCATGTCAAACCATTCTTCCAATGATCCTGCAAAATCGACCAGAAATTTCAAACCTTCAGGTCTCCGAATGCCATCACCAAAGATTGGGTTCTTTGATGAGGTAGTTTTATTTTCTTCCAATTTGTTTAGTTCTATGTTATGAGTATTATTATTTATTACTTACAAGTTACAAATTTTTGTCCAGCATTTGGTAGTCTAACTTGTTGGATATGTAGACACAAGATTGTGTAAGGAAATGAAACTTAACTCTAGGATATGAATTAACTAACTCAAATTAATTTGATCAATACAGGATGCTAAAAAGAACGGTGAAGCTAATTCGTTTCCTCATAAGTCACCGAAGATATTAAGCAGGATGAACATGGCGTCAGTAGGACAAAGAAAAAAGATTTCCTTAGGTGCGGACCATGTCAAAATGGGAAATAAAGTTGCAACCCCTGGATCTGGTAAGAACCTTCATATAATTTAAAAGTTCTTTTCTTCCACTTCTAATGGAATTTACGTCAAAATGCATTGACTGTTACAGGGAAAGACAAGAAATCTGGATTGGGAAACTCATGTTCCACTAGCTCTACAACATCCCTTGAATCATCTTCTTCAGTTTCTGTCACTACCAGTAGTGCTTCGTCGTTGAAATCTTCCTCAAACTCGAGAAGAAAAGCAGATTCCAGGAAAAGTAGTCTTGCTGCCTCTGGTTCAACCTCCAAGACTCCTCTCAGGTGCTCACTAGGAGACAAAATTGTGTTGGAAAATCCTAGTTTGTCAACCCCTTCATTGTCCATGTCAAACCATTCTTCTTATGAATCACCTGCTAGCTCCATTGATGGATGGTCCTCAGAATCATCATCAACTGCGAACCAAAGCTCCAACTGTTTAGAGGTCAGTTTTCATACCAGTACTTCCAGAGGAGCTTGTTTAGGAAATGATGCCACCCAAGCATTAAATTTTCAGAGTTTCCCACATGATGAATGTTTCGATGATCAAGAAAGTCATCAAACAAGGTTTCCAAATCTATGTCTTGAAGTAGTTAGGGGAACTGCTAATGATCTTGCAAAATCGACCAGAAATTTCAAACCTTCGGGTCTCCGAATGCCATCACCAAGGATTGGGTTCTTTGATGAGGTAGTTTTATTTTCTTCCAATTTGTTTAGTTCTATGTTATGAGTATTACCTTGTGAAGTCAGTATTTCAATCAAGTAAAGCTTATCTGCTTTGGCAGGACAAAGCTATGCTGTCGACGGTAGGTAGAGCGCAGAGTGCTTTGCCTAATATCAGTGGGGTGACAAACAGAAAAAGGCCGGATAAACTTCAGACTACTAGAATTTTACTAGAGAATGGGGATACAAAGCTTGGTTCTGTGCAAAATGGAGTGATAAATCCTTCTTTGAATGCCATTCGCAGATATGCAGCACAGAATCAAGAGCTAGATAAAAATTCCTCAAAAATGTCCAGCACGTCTGCAACCTCGAGAAATTTACCAGGGAAAACTTCAAAAGGTCAGACTGATACATCTCCTCAATTGTGCAGAGAAATTGCTCAAGATCTAGTAAAGTTAAAACATAATTCAAAAAAACTAGGCCTGCATTCTAGTTTGAAGGCAGAAAGGAAAAGAACAGAAGGGATATTGAAAAATGAAATGGGTGGAGAGAACAAGAGGCCAATGACGAAAGAACATGAAAGGGCCAGCAGGCGCCCTCTTGAGAATGACCCTCATTCACTTCATGACAACGAAAAAGAAAAGATACCTAGTTTTGGAGATCATGTTAATGGTTTAAATAGATGTTTGGAGGTCATTGATCTCAACAGGGGCGTGGTGATAGAGCTCAACGGGAAGAGGGGTTGCTCTCATTCCCACCTTGGTGACAATTTCGCTGAAAATGACAGAGCCCCCATATATATATCATCCTTCTCTAAGGAGTACCTTTTTCCCCGCCAGCAGGTTTCACCAAATATGCTGTCAAAGACTGGACCACTCTCTCTTTCGACGACAGTTGAGTTCATGCCCAGCGCAAGAACTCCATTGGCGGACAAAAATTCTGCTCCCATGTAGCAGCAGATTAATTCAGGTTTATAACAGAATCAGAATCAACAGTAGACAAGGCAGTGGAAAAGGTGTCAAAGCACTCCATTACATGGCATTGGAGATCAGATTTTTTTATTTTATTTTATTTTATTTTACTATCTGAACCTAGGATTAACATTTCAAGGCATGGGTCTCTGTTCTATATTTCTCTCACCTGAGTTTATTAATCTTTAAGTTGGTTCTTCTGTGAACACTTTCTCATTGTCCGATCAACCTTGTCATTTAGTGTTTTTTGATTGTGCATTTGGAAGTTCATAGTACTTGTATAGGAAAAATTGTTCCTGAATAAACACATACTATTTGTCAGATCAGATATAATAAATGTGTTGGATTTCTCATCTGTTTTGAGATTTGAATGCTAGCGTATGCTTAGCACATATTAACGTGGAGAAAACAAGTAAGGTAATATAGAACATCATTAAATCCATTGACATTCCAGGCACTGAAGTTAGCCACTGAAAATGCAGCAGTCACTGAAGTTAGCCACTGAAAATGCAGCAGTCACTGATCCTGTTCCGTAAGGATAAATCACTAGTGCAACTCTCTCTCTCTCTCTCTCTCATTAATATGCTGTGAATAATCTGCAGGAAATTTGAGAGGGAATTTAATTCTGAGCTTGAGAGTCTCGGGCCAATTTTGAGCAGCAGTTCTCAAGCCGAGCCATATTTAACTCATCCTGCTCAGTGGATTCTCAGTGTTGGAAGGGACCAGTAAGGTAGTTCTGGCGCTTTGCTCCGTCGTTTTTTGGGTGTAGACAATATTATTTAAGATGCCTTGCTTGCATTTGACTGTATGTATAGGATAGAGAGTTTTGTCCCTTGTTTGATTCTTGAGTTTTGACTGTATGTATAAACTCGTTACACTGCCAACCACCAACATATATAAACTCATGACACTGTATTTTGGGTTTGAATTTGGGGTTAGAGATATAGTTTGTATTAAGGTGGGGGTTCAAAGAGAAAATGGAGGGGTTTCATTTTGTTGGATGGGGGTTCAAAGAAGTGGGGGGGCCAAAGTAAAATGGTGGGGGCAAATAGCAGCCCTCATAATTTAAGATGTCAAATATGGAATGCCTTAAAACTCACATTAGCATTTCATCACAGAAATATGGATTTCAACATATAACTTATAAAAGAGCAAAAAGAAAAAAAAGGCTTTCAATATATGAAAGCAAGAAGAATGTTTGCATAGCTAGGAGCAAGACTAAAGTGGGTGAAATTTAGGTAAAAATGAAGGAGCATAGATCCTATTGGCTGAAAGCTATCTTTGACATGTATATTACCAATGCTGTCCTCTACTGTGTCCTAAATATTTGTTACTAACAGTGACTGCCTGCCCTTCCTGTCTCTACTTTACTGTATAAATCTTATAATTTTAGACTCTTTGCTGCATTTTGCTGATTAGTCCTGTTGTACCTCTCTAGATTGTGATTCCATTGTTATTGGTCTATGTTTTTATTTATTTTCCCTGACAAAATCCTTTGAATTACTGATGTCAAATTGGTGTTTCTTGTTGTAGATCGAGTGTCTAAATGTAATCATCCTTACTGCAACAAATGTTACCGAGCTGGACGGGCAATGGGATTGTCTGATTGAATTAACAAATTCTAGTGGCCTTCTAGCATTGGCGGAACCGTTTGTATCTAAGCGCTTGAGAACCACTCAGTCAGATGTACGTGCCAAGTTTACTATTCTGTACTTTGTTATTTTTTTTTTCAGTTTCCATGATTTTGTTATGGTATGGTAGTCTGTGCTAGAAAAGAAGATTTTTTGTTTTGCCTTCGTGTTTGCCACTTGATTTCTGCCCACCCTTGAATTTCCCTTCATTATACACACAATAATTTTCCCTTTTCTTGTTATGTGTTGTTTGGGTTTTACACAACTGGCAGGAAAACGAAATATAAATAACAAAAGGATAAATTTCCCTCCATTTCACTGTCGGTTAGTCTGTGCAAAAACTGAACCTAGAAATGCAAAAGGGGGCAAAAAATGGTTCAATCAAGAGCCTGGTTATAAATAAGGAAAGATAATAGAGCATTATTTAATAAAACAAATAGCAAGAGCAATATTTTTGCTCAATTTAGAAATTGAGCAAAAATAGAAGAAAGCTGAAGGAGGACATAGGTTGAGATTGTACAAAAGGAGGTGATTGTCTTAGACTAATTGAGGACATGACTTTTAATAGGAACTAACCGGAGAAAACAGTTCAACCCCAAGTAATTGGGATGGAGGCTTGTTAAGTTGAGTCAATTTGAGATTGAAGAATAAATTGTGTTGCTTATTGTCATGAAAAGGATAATAATATTGAGAAGATTTTTATGTGGTTTTTGTTAGGAGTGAGGCTTTGACATTGCTTTAATAGCCCTCCTCGAGAATTTTTTCCTCACCAGCTCAAAGAATTTTGTGGATGAATTCTAAGTCAGATTTAATATTTATATTTCACTTATTTTATTTTATGTTATTTTTTATTTTTTGGTGGCATGTTTCCCTTTATGCTGTAGTTTATACATGCATGGGTACTCTCACACTTAGGTCCATGAGAGTACTTAACTCAATATTTGGGTATTGCAAGCTAGCAGGAAGTGTCGACATTGTTGAACTGTTAGATCATTATTCTTTGAGCCAACTTGGCTGGTAATCATTGTCTTCTTGTGCTGATGCCATGTTCAAATTCCTTTCAACAGTTTTTCTGGTATATCCATCTACTTCTTCCTTGGTACTCTGTGAATCGGGGTGGGTAGAACTTATCAATCAGGAAACAGGTAAACATTGCATTCGTATGGGAGGGAATGGAGTGGTCAATATTGCATATTTTGAAAGTTTTGGTGAAATTGTTGCTGGGCTTGGTTTGTGTGAGTAATGCTTAATCAAATAGTTGTGCAATAGCTTTTGTTTGTGGTGTCATTGATTCTTTATGTGTTCTACCTCATACAGTAGAAACTGCTCAACCTCTATCAAAACTGTGTCTTGAATTCCCAGATCTTTACATAGGTGAGCATCTTTAGTTTTAACTGTGATTGGGAACTATAATATAACCGTTTCTTTCTCTTCTAATTGTGTTATTTTTTTTGAAACGTCAAGGTTGCTATCGTGAATCCAGAACTGGTCCCCTTGTTATTAGTTTTGAAGGCAAGGTACGGGGATAATTGCACGATGATATCAATTAGTTCAAAATATATTTAATCCTTAACAATATGTTATTTCGAATGATGAAGACCTTCTTCCCATGATTGGCTGCAGGATCAATCAAGAGTAGAAGCAGCTGCGGAAGCACTTTGCAAGAAGTTTCATCCTGGGGCTTTCTATGAAATCAATTGACTTGAGGGGGGTGAAACTGCTCGTCTTTGAACCATAGCCTGCTCGGGCATTGACTGAGCTTTGTTGTAGCGGCGTCAGGCGGCCTTTCTATCGGGGGATTAAGATAGTTGGTGGGTGGGTGGCATTGGAATTACAACGGGGGAAAGGTTTATTTTATTTTATTTTATTTTAAAATCATTAAGAAAATAATTAAAAATTTAAAAATAGAACAATTTCGGAACTTGTAAAGACCTTGATTTAATTTTTAGGAAGGGAATTGTTAAGCACTGTTGTCAGGCTAGTAACAAGCGCACAAGACAATGTATTAGTTGTTGGGCAAAGGAAAGAAATGTTGTTGCTGATCCAATTGAAACTTTGAGTGCCTTTTTCGCATTCAGTTAATCTAAAAAACTATATATAAAAATAAAAAAAAAACTCCAGTCTTGGTGATGCGATAGATATTATAGTTTCTTGTTTTTATATATCTATCTGATTGTAAGGGTGAGAATTGAGTCACAAACCTCATCTTTTAATGTGTGAAGTCGGCCAAACAACTTAAAGGACAACCAAACAAAATGAAATAGGTTGTTTTTTTAATTTGATACGGCTTCCTTCAACGGTGAGTATCAAACTTGTTGAACAAAATATATGCAGAATTGAGGGAAGGGTCATCCGGTGGGTCGACCGGTAAGACTAAATTTTTTTTTTTTTAACCTGTTTGAATCTACCTATTTGAAAGGGAACCGGTCGACCGGTTGGTCCACCGGCTAGACATCCGGCTAGTTGACTGGTTGGTCTCCCGCAACGGTAAAGCATAGTAAAATAGTGAAATCTGGAGCCTGTTTCACTTTGATGAATTTTTTATTCCATTCTCATTTTGATATCAATTTGCTGAAACCATTGGAACTTCAAAAAGTGACTTTTTTACTAAATTTCAAATCTGATGCAAGGTTTGATGAACAGTTGGAGATGGCCTAACAAGTAAAAATAAATGTTAAACAAGCAACTATTAAAATAAAAATATTTTTATACACTCTTACAAATGAAAACCCAACAATTAGAAGGGCAATTTTGGTTAAGAGACTTACTTGTAGGTCTTAATAAGTCGATTTTACTCTCTAATAAGTCATGTGAGAATTAATGACATTTTTCATCAAATACTATTAGAAAAGTCACTAATTGTTAATTTTTAACGACAATTTAAAAATTGTCACAAAATGTCACTAATTAGTATAAGTTTTAGTGACAATGTAAAAAAATTGTCAAATTAACTTTCAGCGACAGTTTAAAAAATTCGTCATAGAAAAACATCACTAATTATAAATTTTAGTGACAATTTATAAAAAACGTGAAAAAAGAAGTCATTGATTGTCAAATTTTAACGACATATGCAAAAACATGTTACAAAAAATTATTTTTAATGACGATTTTAATAAGACTTATTTTTAATAAAAATTGATAGAAATTAAGTTTAACTATTAGAACTTATTAATAGTTTACTTTTTTGGTTATTCACGATTAATTATCCTGATGGATAGAGCTGACATTTTTTTAAAATCCTATTAAATTGGTGTAAAAAAAAAAAAAAGAAAAAAAAAGAAAGAAAAAAGTTAAAAGACCATGTGACAAGAGTTATCCAATTCAATAGGACTGAATTATTATTATTGTTTTTTTAGATAGAATAGGACTGAATTATTGGAGTGACGATTTCATGTCACCATTAAAAAGTGTAGCAAAGTTAAACATTATTGTAGACCATAAATGTCAATCCACAACATGCTTCCCTGCAATCTTCCAAATCCATATCCCATTTGCTAATGATAAAGCAAAAATAGATTTAAAAAAAGTTTAAAAAACACAAACTAATCACAAAATTAAATACAATCTTTTGATAGGAGATATATCTCATATTTTTATGAGTTTTATATTCATGCAAGAAAGTTGTGTTTAATTCTATAATTGATTTATGTGAAAAAAAAAAAAAAAACTAAAATAGACAAGTGGTGAGCCTAATTTGGTCAATTAATTTTTTATAATTAAACCTGAGTTACTACATAATTTATTTTTTAGATTCTAGTTGTTTTAATTTTATTTCTTAAGCTTAGATTATTTTTCATTTTTTGTATTTTTTTTTTTTTTGAAGTGGTATTTTCAAAATTTACACTTTACAAAACAATATGGATGTAGGAAAGGAATCTGCTTACCTTAAGAGGAAAGATATTTACAAAGCATTCTTATCCATCTCTTTTCATTTATTTTGGACGTGGAATTTTATAGATTTTTATAAAAATTTTAAAATCTTTCTTGAAGCCATCATTTATACTAAATTAAAAAAATTCACAAAACCAAAACCATAATATACAGTTAGTTTTAGTTCCTCAACTAACAAAAGCAAACGGTTTGTTTCAGTGTTAAATTTTTGCTCAATCTCGACTGAATTGAACTACTTACACTCCTAATTGTATCTCTAAAATTTTAGAAAGAATTATACTGTGAATTTATTGAGAAATATCAGTTGATTGCGTCACATGCTGACATTCTACTTACCTAATACAAATAAAATAAAAAAAGAAATGGAGGACAACTTTGCATATTATTATAATTTTTAATTCCTCCATTGATTGAAATATGCATGCACCAAAGCTGTATTTGCATACCCAAAATTGCCCTCCAAAAAAAAAAAAATCTTTTAATCCAGATTTTTGTCAAGAATTAATTTGTGCGGTAAAAATTAAATTGGTGAAGTATGAGTCCATATATAAAATGAATTTGAATCATAAATTGTTATTTCTAAATAAAATTTTAAATATAAATTTTGAATTTGTAATCCGTTTGAAAGAAAATTGAACAAGTAGGTCCACATTTCAAAACCCTTAAAATGACCTAAAAAAAAAAAAAAAAAACAATAGTAAAACCCACTAGCCTGTTCATACTTGTCTTATTTATCATAGAATCCAGTAATAAATTAGTTGGTGTTGATTGTTGATTGTAGCAATGGTCATTAATTTTTGGGAAAATTGCAAATTCAGAATAGATTTTTTTTTTTTATTAGTGATAAATCTTTTCAACTTCAATAATTAAAATTATAAAATTTTCCATACATTTATAAATATTTTGTGAAATCTCAACTGAATTGCAATTTTTTCCTTAATTTTTTTTTTTGTCCCTTTTATTTGTTTTCTTCATGTTTCTTTTGCCCCTTTGTCTTCTTGTCTTTCCTATCTTTTCAATTTGTAAACAATGGCACATATATATGAGCATCATCCTTTTCTATTTTAATTGATGTTTGATAATTTAATTTAACATTTAAAATTAAATGTATTAAATAAAAATTAATTAAATTTGTTTGATAATTATAGTTTAATATTACTTAAAAATTTAAGTAACTTTAAAAATATAAGTTAAAAGTTAAAAAAATTTGAGTAATTAAATTTATAATTACTTATGCATAAGTATTAACGTACACTATTATTACTTTATTACTGTTGCCATCATTATCACCATAACCCTCACAATCGCCACTACCATTGCCACTGCCACTGCCACTGCCTCTGCCTCTGCCTCGATTGTCGTCATCACCATAGATATCAGCCATCATTTTACTACTACCACCACTATTGCGGTCATCGTTGCCACTACTATCACTTCATCACCACTACCACAAGTACTATAATCTTTCATCTCCACCACTATCCCTACCTCTATTATATTTAGCACCATCATCATTACACCACCACGCTTCTCCACCATCACCACCACAACTATTGCTCCACCTCAACCACCATCACCATTGATAACATAGTCACCACAGTTGCCCCTGTCACCTCCTCCCCTTCGACCACCACTTTATCACCTCACAACTCAACATAAAAATTGAAGGATAAAATTTTAAAAATAATAAATTTATATCGAACAATTTACTTTAGTTTAACAATATAAAAATTACAACTTTCAAATTTTATTTTATACATATGAATTAATTTGTTTTGGTTCAATACTTCAATTTTTACCAAATAATTTTTTCTTAAAATTCAATATTCAATTTTTGATACTTGATTTTTAATTTAAAGTTTTATCAACATCACTTTAATCATCTGCATCTCCCAAACTCTCTTCTCATTATACAATATAAATAATTAATTTATTTTAATTAAGTGTTAATACATAGTAAAAATGAGA
Source organism: Camellia japonica (assembly GCA_030407325.1). NCBI lineage: Eukaryota > Viridiplantae > Streptophyta > Magnoliopsida > Ericales > Theaceae > Camellia > Camellia japonica. Next base: position 22,489,097 of record JAPPVO010000016.1, on the reverse strand, counting down.
AGAGAGTTTGATTTGAGACGTGAAAAAATTGCCGAACCTTCTTCCTACGTCTTGGCTCGGGGAGTTTCCACTGCAAATTGGTATGCAAATTGTAAATAGGAAAATGATTTGGAGCCCTAAAAACAACCCCCTAATCCCCCTAATTTCCATTTTGGGAAATTGTTTCTTTTTTTTTTTTTTTTTTACTTGATATGGAAATTAGGGGGATTAGGGGGGGTGTTTTTAGGGGGATGTAGCAAGTTCCTTGTAAATATATATTTTTCCTTTTTCTTTTTGAGTCATCATTAAAGATTGCATATGCTTGCTTTAAAGACTAGAATTTCTGGTCTTCTCCAACTTCATTTAAGTAAAAAAGTGTAGAAAGAAAGTTGAAGCATTTTTAATGGAAATATTAAATTTATGTTTTAATTGACAAAAAGTGATAAAAAAAATTTGTGTGCTAAGTGTTTGATGATTTAATGAGTGTATGGATATTTCAATAGAGAAGAAAAAATATGTGTTAAATTTAAAATCTACTTAAATGTGTATAAATATAAAAATAAAATATATATAAAAAATGATAATGCTATATATGGTACACACAGTTCAAAAGGTGTACCATATACACCCTTCTTATACATTTTTTTGGTGCATTTTACTCATTTTTGTGGTAAATGTCACGTATTTTTCTTGATAGAATTATGATGATTTGTGGTTAAAAAATGAAATTATGCATTTTGTGGTAATATTATGCATTTTTGACATAATATTTCACATTTTTTGGTTAGAAAATGATTTCATTAAAAATTTGTAACATTACTACAAAATGTGCAATTTCATTTTTAAACCATTAATTGTATTAATTTAATAAAAAATAAATAAAAATACACAACATATTTTCTGTAACGCCCTCAAAATAAACCCATAATATATACAATATTAACATGCATTGTTAAAAGAAACTAAAATATTATTCCATTCATCAGAGTATTCTTAAAAGAAAAACATTACATGTAATAACGAAAATAGGTGCCCTACGGGCTTACATCTTTCAAAGCCAAAACTTGGACATAAAAGAAATGAGTACTAACTCAACTACAGGTTAAGCCCTTAGCTTGTAATTACATGTAACATCAAAATAACAACTAGCTAACTAAAAGAAAGAGTCTTCAACTCCAAAACCTTCCAAGCTAAGTCCTTGGAGATAGCATATCACCTGGACCTGAAAATGATGTTCCCGTATAGGGTGAGCCACAGCCCAGTAGAAATATACTAAACCAAATATAAGCATTAAATAAAGCAATAGCATTCAATAGATGGTTAACACAAAATACCGATTTCATTATCATACAGTTTCATTTATACCAATATAGCTCAGAACCTGGCCAAACTGTAACAGTGAAATATATATCACATTAACGTTTCTTCCAATATCAACAAAATAAATGAGACAAATGCTCATATCAAAACACTTCCATACTTCCCGATTGATACATATTTTAGTGCTGTATCAATAACATGTAAAAAAATACACTTCTATAAATCAATAAGCACACATAATAGTGATGCTAATGGAGTCCATCCCCTATCTCCTCCCAAACAAAATCCGGTTTAGAGGTACATCCCCTATCTTCCCCTAAACCGTGGAGTACATCCCCTATCTCCTCCCAAACAAAATGCATATGCAACACACAATCAATACACGTATTTTCTGTATTAATTCAATAGTCAAAATCAATGACTTAACCAATGTGACTGGTTTCCGTTTTCCTTAATCCACATGCAATGTCTACAACAATCACGACTATCCTCCACCGATAGCCCAAGACAGTTATTTCTAAACAGGAAATAAATGTATCAACAAATGTAAATTTAACATTTTCATAGGTGAGTAATTAAACTAACCAACTACACCATTAAATCACTAAATTCCCCAATTTCATGAATTAAACTCAATTCCACATTTTTCCCTGAATTAATTATACAAATTAATTTGTTTCAACCACTAGGGTTTTTCCCAAAATTACCAAACAACTCCCAACATATCAAAATACCGGAACTTAGAACAAAACCTATAATATGGAGTAGGAAATCCCTACCTCGAAGTAAATAACCCGAATGGAGAAGATGGAGATGACGGCCCAAAATCCAAAGTGCTCCAAACCGCCAAACTCTCAGATTAAAACGAAGCTCTCGACTCACTTTATCTTTTTAATAAAGAACCTAGGGTAGAAACACCTTAAAAAGAGATGATACCTAAGAGAGAAGGTGAGTGGAGGGAGAGAGAAGTCGTACCTAGGGTTCTGGAATAAAAAAGAGGGTGAAAAAGTGTTTTAAAAACCGCTGCTGCCTATTTAAACCCGACGGGCTCGCTCGAGCGAAGGATTGGTCGCTCGAGCGACCAGACACAAGAATGACTCGCTCGAGCGAAGAAAGTCTCGCTCGAGTGAAGAATGCAATGCTTCAGGTCTGCAACCTAGAAGCACGCTCGAGCGACAGAATGCTCGCTCGAGCGAAGAACTCGAAACTCGCTCGAGTGAAGGAAAGCTCGCTCGAGCCAACAAATACAGCTCTCAGGTCTATACTAGACGCAATTTCTCGCTCGAGCGAATAAACCCTGGCTCGAGCGAAGGACCAAAAACATCAGGCTCGCTCCAGTGACAAACTTCTCGCTCGAGCGAAGGACCAAAATTCTAGGCAGCAACCCTTTGCTCCCAAACACTCCCAACCTGTAACAAACCTGACCAATACATCCTATAACTCAAAAATAAGGAATTAAAGGACGACAACAACAAATATATAACGACAGAATCTATGGAACGTAAGTCCGGATACAACCACCAAATGGGAAAAGACCGGGGTCGCTATATTTGCCATAACAATACATAACATATACATCATAAAAATTAATTGAGCCCAAATTATATTGTATTTAGACAGCTAAAAATTAATCCCCGAGCCCAGTTAACAATTAGGAGCCCAGTTAACAAACTCAAATCTTATTTTTAAATTTTTGTGCTCTTTTGGGAAGCTGGTAAAAAGCCAGCTTCTAACTTTTTACCAATTTTGGATCATATCACTTCTCACATAACTTACCCACAAAAAGACTTAATAAGCCAAAAAAAGTAAAAAAGTCAATTTTTTACCAACTTTCCAAAACAACTCAACTAATCTCTTAAAGTTTTGAAACTGTTATCAATGACAAATTACGAGAGTTTCACACCACTGGATCAAGAGATTAGAATACATTAAAAAAAAAAAAAAAACCCTTTCAATAGAGGAATCATAATTATTGATTTTTTTGGGAAAAAGATTTAATGAAAAAAAACTAATATGAAAATTGACTATGCTAAAATATCATAAAAAATATTTTTTTTCTTTTATATTGAAACAAACAAATACATAATTTTAAGGGTAAATTACAAACACACCCATTGAGATTTGATTAAAATATGAATCACCTCCTGTGATTTTAGAAATTACATCTCACCTCCTGAGGTTTTTAATTTCATAACAAATCGCTCCTTTTATTAATAAATCATGAAATCAATTAATAATTTTTAATGATGTTAGAAATATATTTTAATTAATAATTTAGATAATTTTATTATTGTATAGGAGAACAATTATGAATTTTATTTTTTTAGTTAATTCTGTTAAATAAAAATTATTGACAAAATAATGTTTATAATTTTTTAAATCATAAAAAATAATCTATAATTTACCTTAATTTTAACAAAGTCATGTTGAGTTTATTGATAACCCTTCCAAAAGAAAACAAAATAACGCTAAGTGGGAATTCTGTGTGAACCAAAAAAAAAAAAAAAGGTTCTGTTTACTTGTCTTCTTTTTTTTCAGATGGATTCTTTTTAATATTTAATATATTTTTATTTTTAATAATTACTGTTCAAAAGTGGTGTGCCGCCGCCACACGGAAACATTTTAACAACCATCTTGGCTTGATTTTTTTAAAATTAAGATTTTATAAAATAAATAATATATAATATTCTTATAGTAGTTGGAATCTTTTAATATTTTTAAAGAGAACATTTGATACAAAAAAATTTTGTTCCGACAAAGAAATTTTAAAAATTTTACTAATTTCACAAAGAAATTTTAAAATTTCTCTGATAGAGAGAAATTTTATTGAGGGATCTTAATTAAAAAAAAAATATTGAACCTCTCCTACTATCCAAAGTTAGAGAGAGATATTTCATTAATTTTTCTTTAATCTAAATATACTTAAAAATTATAATATTTATAAATTTTTTCAAAAAATATAGATAATATTAAATCTAGATGTAGATCATATTATACGAAGTTTAAATTTGCATAAATTACACTCGGAGTCCTTGTTTGCATCTTGTATCAACTTTATCCATAATTTTTAAAAAATATATCAATTTAGTTGACTTGATAATGTCTTTTTCAAAATATCAAGAGATAAAATAATTTAATCGCTCTTCTCAAAGAGTTTGAGGGGTCGCCTTCTAAGTTAAAATGATTCAATTTTTTTTAAGTGAACCATTTTGCCCATGATTCAATTTCGTAACGAATGTCATGGTTTGTATTAAATTAACACAATATAAAAAAAATTAAGGACAAAACTGATACACTCAAAATTATAGAGACTAAATTGGTACAAAGATAAATTACAAGGATTACAAATGTAATATGGGCTTCAAATTTTAAACAATTTAATGATTTTTTTTTTTTACCAATTAACACCCTAACTATAGATGTTAGATTGATCATAATTGGATGTTTTAAGGAATTAGCTGAGTTATAACTGGAATCGTGATAAATAAACTAAGAAACATAAGTTACGAGTTTGAATCTCACAAAACTCTTGAACCTTTTGAGATTATTTCGAAACTTATGTTTAGTAATTACTTAATATTCACTCAATATGTGCGAATTGATATATGTAAAATAAAATATTTATCGGAACAAAGCTCTGAATATTCCACTAAACATAAAAAAAAGGTCGTTAGAGAACTATTATAAAGTGTATGAAATGAAATGAAATGAAATAAACCTTTTTACTTATTTTTTAGGCCTTTATTTGTTGACTTTCAATTCTTGAGATTAATGTCCCTGAGTGATCTTTTTTGTGGCTTATAAAGACTTTGACTGGTGACTTGAGGACTCAAGGTTACTTTTTAAAATTTTTAATTTTTAAATTTATTTTTAGGCCAGGCTCTAAAAAAAGAATTTTTTTTCAAGTTTAAATATGATTGAATCGTTATGTTCAGGTTCGTTGGATTCACTACGGATCTCGTAAATCAAGTCGTTCCGATAATCATATCATTTTTATTTTATTGCATTTAGTCTATTTTTTTATATATTTGTTCACAAATATTTTATTTTTTTAATGTATCTAAAATTAAGTGCATTTAAAAAGTTTTATTAAAAATTGAAAAAAATTACTAAAAACAAAAAATGAAAAACTTAAAAATAATTTTCAAAGACTAAATTATTATTATTATTTTTTAAATTTGTGCAATGAGTGCTCAAAAGCTGTGGGCAATATAGAAAGAGTTTTTATCCAAATCAATACATTGAAAATTGAGTAATGCAAGAGTCCTAAAAGTTTCATTAAAATCTTTACTAAATGTTTTATATTACGTGGATCTCACAATCATGTGAAACATTTGGTAGAAATTTTAATAAAAATTTTAAAATCTCTAACATTTTTGTTGAAAATTATTTTATTCGTATAACTTGGACGAGATAGATTAAAATAGTGTATTGAGCCCTATTTCAAAGTGTGATTGGCTCACTTAAAATAAAATATTTTACTGTATTATCAGAAAACAAAATTGGAGAGAGCATGAATCATTGGAGTTATCAGGTCAGTAGTGCAAAGGCTATAAACAATTAGTAATCGATAAAATCATCACACTGTGAACTCAATAATTCAAGCTATCACGGAAAATATCAATTCCGTGTTGAAAAATCTAAAAACTTTTGAGATTGTGATTTATAATTAGAATTTAATTTGAACAATGAATAACAATTTTCAATCAAATAAAAAATGATCTAATTAGATAATAATATAAATCATCAAGTCAATACGATAGTGATTTAGATTATTTCTAAACAATCAACAAAAGCGACACAACGATATAACGTGAAAAATTTACAATTAGAGCACCTCCAATTGTGATAAAAAATTACGGACAAAAATCACAAAATAATTTACTAAGAAGACAAATGAATTACACAATAGAACCATTAATTACCAAGCGAATTCACGCTTAAATTGAACCGAACTTGTTATGCCTCTTCCAACAGTGTCTTCACCTCAAAATTGCTTCGCCAAATGTTGAATTCATAACGCCAAACTCGAATCTACGACAAAGAGTCACTTTGGAATTCACCAAAGCCTCCAAACTCAAGTTCTACAGAATCCAGTGATGAATCTCTTTTTAGAATGAATTTGAATGAAAGAAATCCCTTGATGATCTTCAATATAAAACTTGTTAATCCATTGATCACCTTCAATTCATCAAGGTAAACAATCAATAAACACCCTTTAATATAGAACGCTTTGCCTTATCTCTTTAGAGAGAATTCTGGAAGGGTTAGCCCTAAATTATGCATCTAAGGCGATTTAAAAGATCCAGAGTGGTGATGACTGCTCGAGCACAGAAATGACCGCTTGAGTGGTGTGTCTGAAAGGCGATTCCAACAACATTCCACCTGTCATTTCGCTCGAGTGCAAGACTTACTGCTCAAGCAATAAAGCACAACTCTCAGTATCTCTGTCTCTCTGAAATCAAATAGAGATACAGACAGAGATACGGGGATGTTCCAAATTAGCAATCGAGCGCACACTTAACTGTTCGAGCGGTCCAAGAAGTTTGACAAGATCAATAAAAGATTATGAGCATACAAACCTTTCCTCTAGCACAAACACCTTTGCTCAAACACAAATTGAGTTGGATTCACATCTAAAATTTCAAATTACCTACCTAATAAAATAAACAAGATAAAAGGGTGGATTAAATAAAAAAAGGGTAAATTACACTGACACCCCCTGGGGTTTATGTTTATTACAATTCCCCCCCTCACATTTGGAAAATTACACTGACCCCCCTGTTAATTTAATTTTATATATGATGATCATTACGGTGAGGGGGGGAACTGTTATGCAGTTTTAAACCTCAGGGGGCAATCTATAATGAAACTTTAAACCTCAGGAAGGGGGATATAATTTCCAAAAGGTGAGGGAGAACTGTAATAAACATAAAACTCAGGGGTGTCAATATAATTTACCCAATAAAAAAAGTAAAAAAAAAAAAGAAAGAAGGAGAAAAGGCCCAGATTCCACTAACCCAAAAAAAAAAAAATCCAAAACGAAAAAGAGAAAATGTAACCCTACTAGCTTTTGAAGCATGAAAACCGCAGATTCCCTTTTGCCTGTAATTTGCGCTAAATGACAACTAAATAAGTCATCTTATCTTCTATTTTATATTGGGTAATCATTTAGTAATGGGACACTTTTTTATAAATATTTTTTTATCTACTTATATTCTATTTAGTTCACATTATTTTTTTATATTCTAATAAGTTTTATGAGTGACATATCAAAATATCCCTAATAATATTCACATTTATAGTATAAATATTCCGTGATATAAATGTTCACACCGTCAATGTGAATGTTCATACCATAAGTGTGAATGTTAACATGTCAATGTGAATGTTCACACTGTCAATGTGAACATTTACAGTGTGAACATTCACACCATCAATGTAAATATTCATATTGTAAAATATGAATATTCACATCACCAAATTGCTAACCGTTCAAAAAATATTTGTAAGGATAGAAATGTCCATAAAACACTTTAAATATGAGAATTAGGATTTGGTAGATCAAATGTTCAAATAATAGGACTTATTGGAATACAAAAATATCTAATGAACTAATTGGAATACGAATACTTAAAAAAAGATTTTCTAATAAATTTCCTCCTAGATTATCATGGGACATTATTTACATAATGTTTTAAATTAATTATATAGCAAAAATTTTTATAAATAGAACATGTTAACTCACCATTATTAAATAGTAGATAAATGATGACTAACTTTTCATGTGTATTACAGTTTTTATTAAATAAAATTACCACGTAAATAATATCACATCATTAAAATATCTAATAATTTTTCTATATATAGCTATAAGCATGCTTCAATCAAAACACACAAGTCATCATTAACTTCTTTGAGTTACCGAGAGAAAATCAGAGAGAACAATTCTTCATTTTTAGTCAAGAATGGCAGCTCAAGTAGGTAGATTCATGGCCAAGACCATGGTCCTAAAGAACTGTGGAATATATTGCAGGTGATAAAGTTGCAGTTATACAACTAAGAAGATGTGCATCTACGAGTTTCCATTGGAAATAGGCAGGATTATCAACATCTGATCCAGAAGCATCTTTGATTGTGATGGATGGACAAGGTGATCAACAATTCCAAGCAAATCAGTAGCTTTCAAAATATTCTGAGTTCGATTTTTCCAAATCAAAAAATTTGAAGCATCAAGTTTGACAGTGATAAACGAAGACAGATTGGAAATTAAAAAGAAAGATTAGAAGGAATCGAAGACATCGAATAAGAAGATGAATTGGATTCAAACACAGATGAGGATCAACTCGCAAGAGATTGAAGCTCTGATACCATGTGGAAAGTTAGAATTCAACACAGAGATTTAAGATTTAGATATTTTCATTGATAGCTCTCTCTCCCACTTTTCAACTCTCTCAGGATAGTATCTATATATAGAAGCCTAATACATTCTTCTAGAATCTCTAACAGATTTGCATATCTCAAGTTAGTTATAATTGAGAGATGAACTAATAACTGCTTTTCAACTGTGGCTCAAGGTATGGCTTGCTTCTGCAACTGTGGCTGAAGTGTGGTTTGAGCTGAAGTTGAAGCTGAGACTGCAGCTGAACTTTGTTCGGTCATTGGCTCAGTAGTCTCAACACATGTACATTGTAATGAGTTTTATTCCTCTTGTATTTATTTAGAATTTCTCTCCTTTAATTAATTTTTTATTTTTTTATTTTGGTAATAATGATATGTTGTATTTCATTTTCAATGTAATGTTGGTAAAATTATAATGTTCAATGATGTCTTCCCCAGCATGCCAAATTAAAGTACTTGATAGCCCAGCTTGAAAAGCATTTCTAAATTTTTTTATTGAAAGTAATTTCCATTTTTTAATTTTATAAAAAGAAATGTGTTTTGTTTGGTTCTTACCCTAGCATAAAATTTGTTTTCTTATTATATTTATTGTGTATGTCATACACAATTCAACTCCTAAAATGGGAGAAAAAACATGCCCTTTTGTGAAAGGAATTGAACCTTTGAGTTTATAGGGAGATGCAAACCACTCAAGCGAAATAAATTTTGTATTTTGAGAAATTAATTTAAGAAATTACTTGATGATGACAACTCTACTTTCAAACCTTCTTAATTATAACTTTTGAATTGATGGGTAAGTAAAAAGAACTAGATATGGAATCAGAAATCAAATATATCAAACAAAGTAGTGAATGTTGCATTACACATAATTGATTCTCATACCATATGTTTTAAAATAATTTCTCAATAAGTGGGTATTGAATTAAATCTATTGATTAGCTTAAGTGCGTATAAGTATAGAAAAAGTAGAGTGGACCTAATGGTTGGGGCAGCAAATTGGTCACAGCTCATTTAGCCTTAATTTGGGGATGTATAATTAACTATAGTTAGGTAAACCTTACTTGAAGTTTGGCCTTTAACTTTTTTCTAAATGAGAATGAACTATACTTTAGTTCATCTTAAATTTGGTCATGGAAATTCTCGAGACACGAAAATCTTAAGATATGATTCAATAATTAAAAATGTAATGAGACAGGAGAAAAAAAAAAAAAAAAACTGGGAACTCAGAATTATATATCCCAGACAATTTGCATATATTTTTTTCAATAGTTTGATATTTATTATTTAAAATAAAGAAAATATATTTATTATATCATATTACAAAATCCGTATTTGGTCAATGAATTCCAAACTTTTATGAAAACATAAAAGTATAGGCTATTTGATAATAGGGTAATATTCAGAAATTTAATCTGAATAGTACACTAAGTAAAATATTTTTAAATTTTAAATGAAAGCCTAAGAAAATCTAAATTAAACCACCGGCAGTCATAATCAAAGAGATCATAATATAATAATCAAATGTCACTTAAGATACAATCAAAAAAATTTAGTCATAACAAAAATAACAACTACAATAGATGATAATTAGGTCATAACTAAAAAATACAATGAAATATATCAAGTCATAATCAACACTACAATAGATCATAATTAAAAATCATAAAAGATTATAATTGAAGCATATGATACACCCTTTCAAGAATAATACATATTATTTAAAGAATTTAAAATCTGAATAAAAGTCCCATATAAATTGGGTTTAGGCTAAAAAATAAAAGAAAAGAATATTGTCAATTTCGTTAGTAATAATAATTTTTTTTACAACACTTAAAGATTGTGTCACAAATAATCCCACCACAAAAAAAAATCATTTTAGTGGGTACAAATTATGGGTCAGTAATTCTGTTTATCCAAAAAAATAATCTCAAATTTCTACCGACGTAACAAGATTGTGTGATTAAGATTGAATTCATTTAATATGAGATTATACATAGAATAAATTCAAACCACAAGTTAATAATTCTAAATAAATTTTGAAAAGGATTTTTGGTTTTTTGGGCTAAAATAGAATTAAAAGATAAAATATGCTAAAATAACTAATAAGACAAAATGTCATATCAAATTCATAATTATTTTATTTTCTCTCTCACAAACATCATATTCAACTATAAAAAAATCTCACCCTCTCCTCAAACATAACTATTTTAACCTATTAAAATAGTCAATATTTAAAATAACCTATTAAAATAGCCAACTTCTCAAATGTGAAGGCTCCATTAGGGTTGTTTTGGAAATATAGTTAAACAAAAATGGTAGACACCTCAAAAATTCTACCAAAAATTCTATCAAATGTCTCACATGGGTGTGGGACACACATTGTATGGGTTCCACACCCATGTGAGACATTTGGTAGAAACTTTAGTATAATTTTTGGAATCTCTAGCATTACTCATAGTTAAAAGTTAACTTTTAAAAAAAAATTTCAAAAAAAACGTGTAAAAAATATTAAAAATAATATGACCTAAAATGAATTAAAAGTTAAAAAATAATTTTTAACCATCCTTTTAAAATAGCCGTAGAAAGCTACTGTTGGGGATTACCCATTAATATCATGCGTGCCAACCACCAACATATATAAACTCGTTACACTGCCAACCACCAACATATATAAACTCATGACACTGTATTTTGTAAGAGTATTCACACTAGTCTCTATAAATTAAATTTTTTAATTAAATATAGTTAGCAAATCATGAAACAATGCTCCATTTGACTCAAAAAACTAATTTACTGCCAATTGAACAGTTTATCTTCTTTTTTTTTTTTTTTTGGGGGGGGGATAAACTTTATCTCCACTATTTTGACTTTTTTGAGTATTTTTCATTGAGGGAATGAATGATAAAATAGAATTAGAATAGAGAGTCTAATGAATGATACAGTTAAAATAGTAATTAATTAAAATAAGAAATTAGTTTTTTTAAATTAGAATTTGGCTCAAAATTTGTTGAAACTGATGTGAATGTTCTAATTAATCATAGAGAAGAAGGTTGTTAGATATTAAAAGAATTTGTTTTTTTTTTTTCTCACACATTAGAGCATCTCCAATGGCAAGCTATTGGAACTGCCATTGCCAAAATTTAGCAATAGTCTCCAAAAATCTTAGTCCAGTGGACTGCTATAACCCTTATTAAATTTGACAATTGCCATTTTCTCTGTCAAATTTGGCAACACGTTTGGCAATCATCATCCAAGCAAATAGAATTTGGCTCCGAAATTTTTATGGAACAAACAAACACATTGGGAAAAATCCAGCAGCAATACAATAATAATAAAAAAAATACTATTTTCTAGATTTTTGGAGATGGAGATAAAGGCAAACCCCCCCCCCCCCCAAACAACACATATATATATATATATAACAAATTTAGAAAACAACAACAACAATCACTACAAAGACAATAATTGAACAATTTCAGAAAAATTTCAAGCAATCTCAAACAAAGCAAAAAGAATCTCAACTAATTTCAAGCAAATTTCAAACAATTTCATAAATGAAATTTTACAAAAATAAGTACTTGGAAAGGGGTTTGAAGTTTCTTCATCTTCTTCACTCAATTTTGTAGTGGTATCAAATGGTGGGGTAAATTATATATATATATATATTTTAATTTTTTATATTTGTCTAGTCAGCTAGAATGTAAATATTTAATTTTTTTTAGAAAAAAATTGAAAAAGGTCATAAAAGATTAAAAAAAATAAACAATAAAAAAATTATTAAAAAACACATAACCTAAAATCCTATTCAAGACTTATAAAAAATTTTAAAAAAATTCTGGAAATATTTTTGATTTAAAATATAAAAATAACAGGTGTAAAAAAAAATAAAATTGAACACTATTTCGATCAATCAGCCGAATGTCCGGGTTAGCCAAATTTTCCCACCTAGAAAAGAGTTTTTAAAAGTGGGTGTAGAATTATAATTTGAAAATTCAAAACAAATACTACACTGAAATTAATGGGTGGAAATGTGTTTGGAGAGCTTCTCCAAACGCAGCCAAATTTTTTGTCAAATTAAGGATGAACCAAATCTTTCACTAAATTTTCAATAAGCTTTTTTCTTTTAAATTTGATTCCGTCCCAAAATAATAGTCTATTTTGGAGAATTTAATTTTTTTTAGTAATACAATTATTACATTTAAAAAAAGTAATTTTCAAAATTATCCTTTGATAGTACAGTATATTTTTTAGGAAATATCAATTATCATAATTATACTTTTTTGTGTTGTTAATAATTTTTTTTTTAAAAATGAGAACAAAATAAGAAATTTATATTATTTTAGTCCTTAATTTTTAAGAAAAGACTTATATTTTGAGTGGGATGGAGAGAATAATAAAATTTAAGATGAACAAGTAATTTTTTAAAAACTTTTGATGAAATTTAATGAAAGATTGGAATAACCCATATCAAAACAAATTTTTAACTCATTTAAAATCAAATAAAAAATTTAATAAATGATTGGAGATGGTGTATCTATTTTTCTAGTCAGATTAGTCGTTTCCAAAATTTTCATAACTCATTCCTTAATTAAATCCATTAATCAACTTTCATTCTCTTAAAATTCAAAATTCCCCCTCTGCAATCTATTTTTCTTTCCAAAATTTTCACAACTCATTCCTTAATTAAATTCATTAATCAACTTCCATTCTCTTGAAATTCAAAATTCTCCCTGGAATCTATTTTTCTTTTCAAAATTTTCATAACTAATTCCTTAATTAAATTCATTAATCAACCTTCATTCTCTCTTGAAATTCAAGGTTGCGTTTGGTAGAGCCTTCTAACTATGATTTGAGAGTAGGAGTTATATTTTGAGTTTGTGAGTTTTGAAATTATGATTTGAGTGTGAAAAATTTGTTTAGTGAAAGAGTTTGAAAAAAGTTTTTGAATTGAGTAGGGAAATTTGATGTGACATATCATATTTGGTACAAAAACTTATAACTCATAACTAAACATATAACTCAAAATTCTATTAAAATACATAAAAAAAATTTAAAAATTCAAAAAATATTTTTTTTGAGTATATAATAATTAACATATGTCAATTGTAAAAAATAAATAAATAAATAAAAATTTGTATTGCTCTAATCAACCGATTGAACGACCAATTAATCTAAATTTTTCTGCCTTTGATAAAGCTTTTAAAATTGAGTGTAGAATTAATTTTGGGAACCGTAAACAAACATTCAACACAAATAAGGAAGTGGAATCACAGTTTGAAACCATTCCAAACAGAGTCCAAAATTCTCTCTCCCCGCAATCTCTCTTTCTCCATAAATACCTACCCCTCTCTTCCTCACCTTCCACATCCTACATTAACTCTCTCTCTCTCTCTCTCTCTCTCTCTCTCTCTCTCTCTCTCTCTGTACACACACAGCGTCTTTTGTTAGAATGGCAAAGGAAGTTGAGGAAACAGTAGTAACAGAGCTGGAGTTCTCAACCAAGGACTACCATGACCCGCCTCCAGCTCCGCTAGTGGACGTGGTGGTGCTGACAAAATGGTCGTTCTACAGAGCTATCATTGCAGAGTTCATAGCCACACTTCTCTTCCTCTACATCACCGTCCTCACCGTCATCGATTACAAGAGCCAGATTGACCCCATCAAGAACCCTGACCAGTGTGGCGGTGTCGGCATCCTCGGCATCGCATGGGCCTTCGGCGGCATGATCTTCGTCCTTGTTTACTGCACCGCCGGTATTTCTGGTTAGTATAACCTAAAACCATTATTTACCATTTTACTAATTTAAACCCTAATAATTATACATATTTTTTTATTAGTTAAGATTGTCACTGACCTTTGTAAACAATAATTATTCTACCTGCACAAAAATATATGGCTGAATTGATGTAGGATTAATAAAAAGTGAGATTCATCTCATGTAAAAGGGTTCTGTTTAATTTTATATTCAATTTTTATGTTTCTAATTATTTATTTTGGAAAGAATTGAATTGTCCAATATTTTGATGTGAGCTCAAAATAAGATGATTCATCCTATTTATTTATTTTTAATTTGGATCATTTACAATCATATCATCTCACCTTATTATATTATTTCGTCATTTTTGTTTGGGTGAAGTACCAATAAATGCTAAATTTAGATTTTGTGAACTGATTAGTCCCTAGGTTTTTCTTATGGACCCAAAAGTCCTGTTATAAGTGAAATTATTTTAAGGGATGGGGCAGAACACGCGTGTGTGGAAAACAAAGGCTGAATGTGGGATTTTGCAATAGGCTGAAATTACACATTTACACCAAGCTCACTGTAGATTTTTTGTGTTTTCCCTCCTTTGCAATCGAATCTCACACTATCAGGGTAGGAAAGTTTCTGTATTCCCAATGTTGAATTGTTGCGTAGTTAATATGACATTGGGTTCCAATGTTCTTCGTTGCGACTTCCAGAAGTCGTGAGATTGAGGCACATTAGGATACAGAAACCCTACATTGTGTGAACGAGGGATTGGGTGTTAGAGCCAGCAGACGTTGAATTTGTATTGTTGAATGGGTGTTGCGGAGATGACAACGCCACGACTAAGTTAGTGATGTTTATTTGAAAAGGAGTCGGGAATGGGAGGCGTATTGATGGGGTTTGCTAGCATAGAGTTAGGGGTTGCAACGTTGGGGTTTAATACTGATGTTGTATGCCTTTTTGTAGTATGTGCTTGGTATTTGGTCCACCACTGTTAGATTTTTGAATTTTGTTGGGTTTAGATTGTTTGGCAACGTCATCTGGTATTCAATCTTGTGTTGATGTGTGTTTTTTTTTTTTTGGTAGGATCAACCATTCTGTGTTTCTCTTTCACTTTTAGGTTGGGGTATTATTCGGGTGGCACATTTTGCAATTGGATTGTGATGTTAATGGGTGATATATGAGAATTCCACATACACATTAAACCATATAACCAAAATGTGGTCCTGGTTATGTGATTCTAATGTCTATGTGGTTTGGCATTACATGTTGGCCAACCTAGGTGTAGTGTCCTGTGTTGTGGAACTGTAGATGTGTTGGATCTGCTTATATAACACGGCATTAACACCGTACTCAACTATGTCGTTGAACGATATGAAAATAAGGAGTAGTGGTTATATTGTCAATGTGTATGGACATTGTTCTGTCAAGGTTTTCTAGCGTTTTTTATCGTTTTAATGTGTTCTTATTTTTAAACCAGTATGGGTCGGAATGGGTGGCTGATGTGTTGTTTGTATGTGATTCATAAATTTGCGATAGTTGTTTAGGTCTTTGATGGGAAATGTTATATTGGTTATTATGTGTTCCGTCACACTTCTTTGAAAATGTATTATTGGGTCTTCCATAAGCTTGTGAGGTTGTATTAATTGTTTCCGTATGTAAGGAATCGTTAAGGCATACACGTTTACATTGGAAGTGCGTTTATGGAGAGTGATAACAATTATTGAGTCCATGAATGGAACAATGTTTTGCACGTTTGGTGAGCGAGTCCTGTACAGTCATAACCTAAGTACACTGCAATGCACATGACAAAGAATATGTTATTCAACTCGTTGTCAACATGATACAAACATATGTGTATTACACATTAGTATACAGTCGTTATAAGGAAATGATGAATTCAAACGTCGATCCACCTTGAACTTATTGTAACCAGGTACGTCGAACAACATGTATACCAGACCCGGCACCAACCCATCAAACTTCCCACAAATAACATCAACGATTCTCTCGAATGTCGATGCATAATGCAACCGAATAGCAGCATTGGTTTTGTCGTACGTGCACAACGACAAAATCCCAGCATCCATACCTGCGCATAACAAACACATGGCCATCACACATTCCATACATTACACATTATGGTGATGTATAATTTTTTTGAATTAGACACCATTACAGTTAACTTCTTGATTGAAAAAAAAAAAAAATGAAACCCAGATTGAAACAAAACCACCATGATGACCAAACATGCTAACGTGCATCAGTAAACCAACATAGACACATTGAGACCACCGAATGCGAAAAAAATTGCCAACCCGTGTAGAAAACCACATTGATCAACCACCAAACAAACCCACATTACACATAAACACCCACCATTAACACAACACACGACAAACATGAAAAATGACCCCCAACCAATAACAATACCCACCCCCCTATCCAACTAAAAAATCACATCACACCCCTGTACATAAAGAACAATCGACCAAAATGTACATACCTTGTGTCATTCTGCTAGACCCGAGCAAATGCAACACCACTGTTTCTAGAAAAACACACTAGTAAAAAAGACTCTTGTTCACTCCCCGAAATGCCAAAATCCACATCCATCGTGATTAGTGTTTTTTAAGGCGAAAAGCGAACCGAGGCGACAAGGTCACCTAACGCCTAAGTGCGAGGCGAGACGAGGCGAGGCGAGGGCTTCATCGAAGCGAGGCGACCAGAAATGATATTTTTTTAATTATATCCAACAAGCAATTCAATGTTTCAGCATAAAGAAATTAAAGAACATATTTTAACAACATTAAAGAACGTAAAGAAATTAAAATAGGTGAAATTAATTGAATCAAAATAATTAATTGAATTAAAATAATTAATTGAATAACCAGGAAATTAAAATAACCAACAAATTAATTGAATTAAATTAATTGAATTAAAATAAACAAATTAATTGAATTAATTGAATTAAACAATTTAATTGAATTAAAATAATTAATTGAATAATCAGGAAATTAAAATAACTAGGAAATTAATTGAATTAAATAAACAAATTAATTGAATTAAAATAATTAATTGAATAATCAGGAACTTAATTGAATTAAAATAAACAAATTAATTGAATTAAACAAATTAATTGAATTAATTGAATTAAAATAATTAATTGAATAACAGGAAATTAAAATAATCAGGAAATTAATTGAATTAATTGAAATTTTAACACAGAAGAAAAAAATTAATTTCAAAATAATTGAATTAATTTTAAAAATTAATTTTTGCGAATTAGAAATTAATTTAAAAAAAAAATGGATTAATTCGAAGTCGAACAGTGTTCGACAGTGCTCTTCTTCTTCAAGTCGAAGTCGAACAAAGAACAGGTGAAGTCGAACAAGTTCGACAGTGAACAAAGGAGAAAGGAAGAAGAAGAAAGGAAGAAGAAGGTAGAAGAAGCAACTCACCATGTCCGAAGAAGGAAGAAGCAGACCCAGGCGATCGACTCCGGCAGAAGAAGACCAGATGCTGCGATTCGACTTCGGCAGACGATGCACTCCACCAAGTCGATCTAGGGTTTGGCTTCTTATTTCGTAATTAACTTTGTCGATCAAGGGCCCAGATGTTTCGCACTTAAATCAGGCAAAAATACGATGAAGCGTCACTTCTTTCCGCCTCACGCTTCATCGCCTAAGCTTCGCTTCAGGCGCTTCTGAGTCGCCTCACCATTTCGCCTCGCCTCAGCACGCATGAAGCGCTGAAGGCTCGCCTCGCCTCGCTTAGCGCTTAGGCGAGCCTCTGATAACACTGACCGTGATACACTCCATAAAATCTCACACACAGAATAATATCAATCACGTCTTACCCACCAAATCTCACACACCCAGGAATTTGTTCCCAAAATGAATCATTGAAAAGGGTATTCTAGTCAAGAGATACGCCTTATCAAAAAAAACTAGGACCAATCCGTCCATAAGAAAACTCTTAGGACTAAATGGATCAATACTCCCCCATATAGGATTTATGGGTAAATTCTCCTTTTTGTTTTGTAGTATATTTTAAAACTATATTTATTATTGGAAAATGTTACGAACCCCAAATAATCTACCAAACTTCGACCCACACAAACTCACACATGTGAGAGATTTGGCAGAAAATTTAGTAGATTATTTGGGATCCCTAACATCACTCTTTATCATTTATTTATTACAAGAGTCTAGTTAATATGTGCTTTTAGAATAAATGCTAAAAATATTTAAAAATATTATGGTCTTGTTTGGTTTGTTTTTAAAATATTTCGATATTTCTTTAGAAAATTATTTTCTTGTTGCTGCTTATTTGTGATAGCTTCCAAGACTTTCGACTTTTAGGTTCTCCTTTATCTTCCTTCTTATATGTAGTTACATCAATATCTATGTTTGTGTTTGTTTATCTCGGTTATATACAATTGTTATACAAGTTTCAAATTTCCAATTCATTCCGAAACTAAACGAAGTTTAGGGTTTGAGGATTTATTTTGATGTTTGTTAATTGTGAATATCTTGATGAAGCTTGATTTTGTGAATTGTGACATGTTCTTGTATGAAAGGAACTGCTTTTCTTGATCTCGATTGGATAATTTAATTTTTATTATTATTTATTTTTGAAAAAATCTGTATTGGAGTTTTGTCATTTAGCTGTGTGATGTAAGGGAAAGACTTTAAATTGTACTTGAAGGGTTAAGTTGCTTGTGGGTATTAATCGCAAAATCAAAGAATCAAACTTTGATTAGATAGTATATTAGTATCTACTTGTTTATATATATATATATGTTCTTCAAAACCAAACATTCTAGGGTTTGGGAAAGATTCCAGCATTCACCCGAACTTCTTCCACCCAATTTGATTCGGATTTCGGAGTCCCTCTCCTCCAGATTTGACATTCATTGCAACCTATGAAATATAGATACTTCTAGATGAGAGTTGTATTTGTATCGAGTATCAATACTTTTTGGATACTAGCATAAACCTATTTGATACTTCTTAAACGTATCTATAATTTGAAATTTATTTTATTTTATTTCAATCAAGTACTAAATCGGCTATTCAATTGATCCTAAAATCAGAATATGTGGAGAATTGATCTAAAAGAGAAGATCAAAAAGTTTTGAGAAGAACTAGAAGAGAGAAGAAGAATACAACGGTCAAAACCTTAATCTCACAAAAACGGCCACAACCTTTAACTACTCAATACTATTTTCTCAAAGCTAACCGAAAACTATTACATAGAGCCATATATATAGGCAACGTAGGAAACCCTAATTAAAAATAACAAAGTAAATCATGACATTATTTGGAAGCCTAATCTCTAATAAAATAAGTAACTAAATATACTAAGGTTTTAATTAAATTATAAATAAATAAAATCCACATATCACGTTCCGCATCGTCTAGATCATGTAACTTATTTTGAAAGTTGAGTATTTCTTGCATAGCATTAGAGTAATTGTTAGGATAAATACAAGAGTAGTTTCCAGGTAAGAAGAATTGGAAAACATTGAGAATAAAGCATGTCAAATTTGGTCCAAGTTTGAGTGGACATAATGAACCCTATATATATATATATCAATATTAATATATAAAGGGGGCTCATTTTGGTGTTGATCATGTACTGAAGTTGTGTATTATTTTCCTTCTATCAAGTTATGGGGCAATAATCAAAATTCTCACAAACTCCTTTCCACTTAGAAACATTAAAATCAACTTCCCACAAATTCACATCCTGACAACTTCTCCGAAACTGCTTTTCACTTGCCAACTTTCTCTTTCAAATCAAATGGTTTCCTATATGAATTGGAGGATGTCTGTGGTGCAAGTGCTATTATAGATCAAGTGTTTTCTTGCTCCTACTGGTGTTGCAACTTGAAGGATAACATTTTCGCTTAAAGGCCTCAAGGTGGGTTGGGTCTTTGATTAAATAATGATTGTCATTCAGTTTCTTGTTGCAGTGGAAAAAACAGAGTTGCAAAGTACATTGTCTCTGTGTGTATTATATATATATATTTGCTCTATCAAAGAGGAATAGACTTTCCAATTCCTCCAAACCAATAGTATGGAGCAAAAGAACATTCAATTATCTCCTTGGATTTGCTCAGTAATTTTATACTATCACCACCACCTTGGTTTAAATGACATCACTTATGTTGGAAATTGGGCCGAGTATTGGACCTGAATTTGGGCGCCTATGTGGCATGACCCATGGCCCATTCAAATTACCCATGTAATTTGAATTTGATTTCTTGATTATCCTATTTGTTAGGATAATCCTCTATCTATCTACATCAATCCTATCCTTAGGAGATATAGATAGATGGATATATATGGTTATATATTTGATTATATATTTTAATATATAGAACATCAGATACGTGATGTGGTTTTTTATCTATAACATTTTTTCCCTATACTCTCTCTCTAACTCTCTCCCATCAGAGAACGATCTAGCCTTTGCACTGTGACTAGTGTGGGAGATACTCATACTGTAGTATCACTCCATTGTTGGTTGTTCATAGTTAATGGTTGTCAAGCACGTGATTTACCAACAAGGTTCTTTGTTTTGGATTCTTTTACACAAGATATAGTTTGAATCATTTTACCTATTGCGTTATCTGTATCTTACATTGGCATCAGAGCCATAAATGCGTATTTTCGTGCTTGTTTTTTGTGCATTAAAATATGTATATAATTATATATATATATATACACACGTGATATATGCATAAAAAATTAATATTTTTTCGAACTTTCCCCGATCAACTTGAAATTTACATATGTTGTGGTATATTTCATGTAGAATATATCTGCAAAGTTTCATGAAAATCCAACGGTCGGATTTTGAGAAAAATGGAGATTCAGATTTAATTTTTCGAAACTTTGACTGCATGCTGGTTTTAAACGCTTTGTTTTTATGTTATGAAAATTATATATTTGGAATCCTTGTTTTGGTACCTTCGAAATGGTATATTATGGGCTTGATTCCGACTTACGGTTGATGAGAAAAAATAAACTCTAATTTCGGTTCGTTTTGTGTTTTTGGTGGCTTAAGGAAGAAGATGAAGTGTAGAGTTTCTGCACTTCCACTCTCATTAGAGAGAGAGTGCTACACTCCATTATTTGTATTTGTTAAATGTCATTTTTGATACTACCATAGTTTTTATTTTGGAAAATGGAGTCTAGCAGTACCAAAATTGGACCAGAAAACACACCGGAAGGCAACACGTGCGCCTCACGCGCCAACTGACGTCGTCAACGGCGGCCACGTGCCATCACGCGCCGGGCGCGCTTCCACGCGCCATCACGCGCGTGTCAGCCACGTCGTCCACGCGCGCTGCGCGACCAGCCGAGCCGCGCTGTTTTCAGCGCTGGCTTGTTTGGTTTGGCAGTTGGGTGTAAGGCGCTGTTTGTTGTTTTTTAAAATCTAGAATTGCTTTAAATGGTCATAAGTAATTCGTTATAGCTTTGTTTTAAGCGTGGTTGGTACTGTTAGACTTAGAATTAAATTTTTAATCTACTGTAAAATTTTCAAAATTTTATGAAAATAAAAATATTTATCCTGAAATAATAATTCATTATTTCTGCTTTAAAATGCTTCTGGTGTTGCATGACTAAGTTTTTGGGCTGAAATTTTTTCTGTAGACTACTGTAATGGTTTACTATTTACTGGTATGATTTTTTCTTTTTCCCAGATTCTGGAATATTTATTTCTGATTTTATGTGTATTTATTAATTATTTGAAATTCCAGAAAATACCAGAAAATTTCAGAAAAATTTCAGAACTGATATACTTTCTGTTATGGCATAATCTCAAAGTCTCCGTGGTTTTGTTGCCTTGTTTGGCACAATAAAAACTGATGCGTGCGCTATGGTTAGCGGCATGCTACGTAGTTTTGATTGGTGAGTTTTGGAGTTGTGAAATTAGTAAGCCCTCAATAGATCTGTATATGATCTTGACTATTGAGCTGCGCGGATTGACTTTGTAATTTAACTTGTACTAATGTTGCATCATTGGATGAAGTAACATTCAAGAGTCACGCCATCTAAGAAATGCGAGCTTAAATGAATTAGTCATTAAGTGTAAGACGAGTAACCAGTATGAGCAATGTTTTGCTCTCTACCCAACTGTTGGGAGTGGATGGAGCAAAAATTTCACGCACTATAGTAGTGTACATTAAAGTATCACTTGAAGTTAAAAGATTAGCGCTTAGTAGCAGCAAAAATCTATTAACACTAAGTGAAAAGATTAGCACCAAGTGACTGCAAAATCTATTAGCATTGCCAACTTGTCCAAGTCTGGACACTTACTGTTTCCACACTTGAGTGTGAGACATGATGAGGCGCTTCTTTGTATGATTCCTTAGCTAGGCTAACGCTTTTGAATAACGTTTACCACTTAGCAAACGTTGCAACATAGTAATGAAAAGGTCAAGGCCGACAAGGTTGTTATGACTCTAAGAATTTGACGCATGGCTCGTGAGAGCATTGTGTTGAATTAGACTCTTTAGCCTAATTCGCGCTTAAGTTACTTCGGGAGTTGTCATAGATTGATAGCTTATTCTCTCCTTCTTGTGGATAGTAGAATTAATTGCAAGTAACTATGAAACGAGAAACAGAGATGGCAAGAGGAGTATCGTCATCTTTCAACTAGATGCAGTAAAGTGTATGGAGAATAAAATTGACTTGAAGGTGCAGGGGATTAGCACTTGCTAGTTAAATTTGCGACTTAGGTGCACTTGATATCTCCATAACATCCTTTTATGATCTAGTAAACATGAATTTGTCGTCAGTCATTACCTAGTTGGGCCTAAAACCTTTAAAACTTGTCTTCGAGAATTCACGCATTAGACTGATTGGAATTAGTTTATGACATTGGTCATGAACTGCTGGCTTATTATACTCAATCACATTAATGAGAAGATGACATAGATGGTTTGAGTGGGCCCTCTCGCTTGTGACATCTTGCTCTCATGTGAATATGTAACTTTGTTCGCAATGGTTGCGCACAAGTAAGTAGGAAAGCTGCAGAAGGGCATTTGTATTGGCGCATTTAGTCCACTATGATATTTGTGACTGGATATGTGTAAGGGTATGATAGCTAGCCTCAGTCTTGACACATTTATAGATTACGATATGCATCTTAGTCAAGGCTATTTGATCTCCCATAAGTTAAAAGTTTTGAGATGATTTTTGACATTGTACAAATGAGGTTGAGATCAATTAGATAAGAGCTTTTGTGCTTTTAGTTTTGACCAAGGTGCTTTTAGTTTTGGAACTCTATAAAATAGAGAATTCTAAGTATAGCGGTTTATGTAGCCTAGTTGAGAATGGAAAGAAATTTCCAATATCCTAGGGACAGTGGGAGCGGTGTGCCTACTAGTGGATTACTCCATTGGAGAAGATTACTCTATTCTTAGTTGCGTGGTAGAGAATGTGAAAATTTTCACGTCATCAGTAGGTGATTGAGAGGGAAACATTCATGATTGCTCCGCAAGATGATAAAGGGCCTAGGATAATGCCAAAGACTCTCTAGTCCCCTACTTTTAGAAAAGTGTATCAATGTTGCACAGTTTAAGACAAAGTCTTTGAGGATTAACCATTTCTATAATTTGGGTGACTTTCCGCTATGACGCGAAACTGTTCTAAAGTTATGCGCGATTTGGATAGTCATTTTTTGAGGCATAAGGCTCGCTAGATACCGAAAAGTCGCACCATTGAGGAAGGTGTAGACCATGAGAAGACTTTCTCCTGGGGAGTAAGGTTACTTTGACTTAGGCTATGATTGACATGAGTTCGGAATTTTGATTTGTGGACGTTGTGACCCAACTTCTTGTTGGAGAATTGGATAAGTAGATCCGTAGGGATTTACCTTCTGCTTTTATGGTGAAAAGTTAGGAGCGCAAAAAGGATTGCTAGTTCTAATAAATCTTTTACGGCCTAAAACAGTTACCCAAATAGTGGTTCTTAGATTTCATTGAGCCATGATAGGCCAACGATGATCGATGAAGACCACTGAGGCATGATCAATGGTCCAAAAGAAGTTTTTCCTTACTTAGTCATTATGAGCCAGGAATTTATACGGTTGTCGCCACCTAGGGTTGGCAGTCCTCTGTTTTAGACATGATGGACATGGGTGATGTTATTTATATGCTCGGATGTAAGATCCTTAGAGATTGTTCTGGGAGAATTCTCGGTTTGTCTTTAATGACTTACATAAGGAATATCCTAGAATGATTCTAAATGCGAAATTGCAAACCCATTGACTTACCTATCGGTAAAAGCTAGAGCCTTAGCTATTGAGTGAATCCTCGGATTGTCTTTGGGAGAAACAAATGACCTATATTCCTTGATTGTTTTTTTGTGGGAGCCTGAAGTATGCTATGTGGGCGTATTCGGCATAATGAGTGCTATCTCTTTAGATGGTCAACTGAGTAGTTTTAGACCTTGACCTTGCTCATTAGACTGTGGATAGGATGCTTTACTGGTAGTGTATAAATTTGCCCTTTGTAAGATTCAATGCGCTAGTTGGGCGCATCTTGAATGAACGTAGATTGGTCACCAAAATATCTTTAGAGAGGTAATTGTAATTGCGCAAGAGGTAGTGATCTTGAACCACTTCATGTGAGGCGCACATGGTGGATTCCGTTGTATATGCTTATCGCAAGAGGTGCTGATAAGGTTTATGCTTGGAATCCAGAATTGCGCAGACTGTGGTCGTGTTTTTTTTAAAATCGATCACTTATTTGTTGTGAGATGATGGGATGTTGACACTATTATGGTTTGTGTCATAACGATTAGCAGATGATGATGTCAGCAGGCAAGATTGGCTCACTCACACGAGCAATCACCCTTGGTGCTTGGGAGCGAGCAAGGATGAGACTAGTGGTTTATTTTTATTTGGAGCCAAGAAAGACTTAAATTATCCACTATATATGTCGCCTTGGTTACAACCAAGATGAGGTTGTGTCAAGGACCAAACATGGATGTTAGTACCCACTTTCCATGTTGTGCCTGTTATGATTAGCTAGATGCGAGATCTCATTTGGCGCCTGGAAGGCGAGCAACTAGAGAATTCGGGTTAGGCGCTAGAAAGAGACTAGACTAAGATCTGTACGGTGTATCGAGTATGACGTCACTCTTTTGGAAGAGTTACTCCACCGTAGCATGTATTCATACTCCATGTGCTTGGCGACCGAGTAATGAGGTGAGAGAATGGATCCCTGTTTCCTCACCGTGTGAGTCTTACGTGTCATTATTGATATGACTTTCACTTATGTACCCTTTTGTGACCTTTGACTATGTCACAAGGTAAGGGGTTGATGTTTTGCTACCTTGGTATGTTGCTTGCGGTCATGTATGATTCGGCCTTAAGGGGCATCACTGGGAAAGCGGTTAATCCTAAACTAAATGGCATAAGGGCAAGGGGAAGATCATCTAGTATTACATCACAGTTGTATATTCTCTGCTGGCAACTCACATCGCTCTGTATGAGGCGGATTGAGTGTGAATATATTGCAAGAATTGAGAGGGTCAAACATGCTCTTTTGAGGGATTAGAGATGTTTTTGGACCGGTGTAATTAGATGGGTCTGGGATATATGAGACACTATTTCTATTTTTTGGGTTGATGTCCCTATGCTGGCTCATTTTGAGTTTCTAGTATAGAGCTCCCACATGCAAGTGTTTCTCAGCGGTCGCACGGTTCATTGGCTAGTATGGGATTGTACAATATTTGGGAGATTGAGATAGAGATGTGGCAGTATCATGCCAACTCATGTGCGAGTGGGAGATGTTGGAAATTGGGTCATGTATTGGATCCGAATTTGGGCGCTCATGTGGCATGACCCATGGCCCATTCAAATTACCCATGTAATTTGAATTTGATTTCCTGATTATCCTATTTGTTAGGATAACCCTCTATCTATCTACATCCATCCTATCCTTAGGAGATATGGATAGATGGATATATATGGTTATATATCTGATTATATGTTTTAATATATAGAACATCAGATATGTGACGTGGTTTTTTTTTTTTTTTGGGTGAATTTTTTTGGGTGAATAGATGTGGGTTTTTACCCATAACATTTTTTCCCTATACTCTCTCTCTAACTCTCTCCCATCAGAGAACGATCCAGCCTTTGCACTATGACTAGTGTCGGTGATACTCATACTGTAGTATCACTCCATTGCTGGGTGTTCATAGTTAATGGTTGTCAAGCATGTGATTTACCAACAAGGTTCTTCGTTTCGAATTCTTTTATGCAAGGTATGGTTTGAATCCTTTTACCCGTTGCGTTATCTGTATCTTACAACTTAAAAGACTTTTCTTCATTTTTACGTACATATACATCTATGATAAATTGTATGTATATATAATGTTATTTTGACTTTTTTTGTGTGATGTTGTGTATGAAGCTTTTCATAGTCATTGTTGCCTATGAAGCACGGGTACAGGTACGAATACGAATACTAGTACTGGTACAATATGGGTACATCAATACGGTAAAATTTTAAAAAAATAGGGTACGGGTAAGGCTTGGTACGCTTGTAAAAAATATTTATTTTTAATTTAGAGTAATGAAAAAATTAATTAAATGATTTAATTTGTTAAGGTTCAACTTACAATTAACATTTAATGTCAAAAGTAAAGGTATAAATCAAAGTTAAATGTTAATATATTAAATAACTTACAAACCATAGTTTAATTTTAAAATCATGCTAAGTATAAAACAAAAAATAAAAAAGAAGTCTAGTGAAAGGAGTTTTATCTCTGCAGTAGAAGAAAATATTATTTCAACTGAGGTACGGTACGGCTTGGGTATATACTAGGTACGTCTGGATACGCCAAAATTAAAAAGAAAAAGCTTGGGTATGTGTTGTGTACCCGGTCAGTACGTATGCAGAAGTACCATACGAGGAATATACATATTTGCTCTTGTGAGAATATATTGTGTATTTTCTATTATTTTCCAAATTAGGCATGATTGTGGTTGTACAAATTAGAGTCCTATTAGAGGTATGGTTGTGTTAGAGTCCTATTAGAGGCATAATTGTATTCTCCCTTTTGGTTTAGGATTTAGGGCTATATAATCTAAGGTCTGATTGTAATCATTCACACATTGAATATACGAGATACAGAAAAGCTTTCAGGAATCTTACATGGTATCAAAGCCACTCTGACCTGAAACCCTAAAAGTTGTCCATTGTCTCTCGGAAATCAACCCTCTGGTTTTATCTCTCTGAGTCGCAGGTCGTGACTCCCTCTTCTTCTTTTGTGTTCGTCTAGTTCGAGCGAAGGTCCTGAGTTGTCCTTTGTCTGGTCATCTAGTTCGTTTCTCAGGTTCTCTGCCTCACGGGTCATTCGCGAAAACCCTAGCCTTTGGTTCGTGATCTGTCACCGGACTTGTGAAGTTGAGTCGTCGTCATCGCTGGTTCTCTCCTGCTTCGATTCACACGATCGAAGAGCTGTCTACCGTTGTTCCTCTCGATTTGCTTCAACTTCGGCCCTTTGCTCTGTACTGGCTGCTCCAGAGTCGACTTCGACTCTTGTGTCTCTCTGTCTCTCTCTCTCTATGTGGTTCGAAGTTGACCCACCTGGTTATGAAATTACCCAGTTCTCTTTTATTCTTATTTGGACCAAACAAGTTCCTTGTTATTATAGTTTGACCCCTTATATTTTGATTATTACACTTGAACCTCTGGTTTGGCTACTTTGTTTTATTACACTTTAACCCTTCAATTTTCTAGTTATTACGATGTCTCTGGCTTTTGATGGGTGTGCCTTCTGTCATCAGAAGGGCCATTGGAAGTACCACTGTCCCAAGAAGGGACGTCAGCCTGCCTCATTTTTTCAGCAATCTCAGAACCACTTCCGGGCTCCTCCCACTGCGTATGTTGCATGTGCTCCGACTCCTGATCTTGACTTGGCTTCCTTGACTACTCAGATTAGTCAACTTCAGCATATATTGTCTACCTCTCAGCCATCTCCATCTGCTTCCGTTGTTTCATCTCTTCATTCAGGTTTGCTTGGGTCTTCTTCAGGTATCTCTTCGTCTGTCTGGCTTTTTGACTCTGGTGCCTCTCATCATATGACTCCCCATCTCTCCTTACTTCACAATTGTATTCCTCTTCCCTTTCCTATTACTGTCAATACGGCTAATGGATCTGGTATGTCTGTTGTATCTGTTGGGTCTGTCCTACCGTACCTTTCAGTCTATGATTACTACTCAGTTTGGGTCTACAATTAAAGTGTTACGGTCTGACTTGGGTGGGGAATATTTTAAACATGAGTTTTGTGAGTATTTGGCCAATTTGGGTACCATTCACCAAACTTCTTGTACAGATACACCTGCCCAAAATGGTCGAGCCGAGCGTAAACACCGTCATCTTCTTGAGACCGCTAGGTCTCTTCTTCTCTCTGTCTCAGTTCCGGCTCCATTCTGGGGGGAGGCAGTTCTTACTGCTGCTTTTCTTCTCAACCGCATGTCTACTCCCCTTCTTTCTGGTCAGTCTCCTTATGAGGCTTTGTTCTCCCAAATTCCTAACTATTCCCTCCTTCGTGTGTTTGGGTCTGCCTGTTTTGTTCTTCTTCCCCGCAAAGATAGGACCAAACTTAGTGCCCGGTCTGTCCTCTGTGTCTTTTTGGGTTATAGTCCTACTCAAAAAGGTTATCGGTGTTACGACCCTATTTCCCGTCGTCTTTATGTCTCTCGTCATGTTTCTTTCTCGAATGTCTGCCTTACTTTCAGCTTCCCTACACTGCTCCAATTCCAAGAGGATTTGGTTCACATTGACCTATTTCCTTCTGAGGTACCGTCTGATGATTACATCTCTACAGTTCCTCTTGAGCTTACAGTTCCTCTTGAGCTGTTTCATCTTCTCCTCCTGCTTCAGCAGCATCTCTTTCGCACCTTCGAAATGAAGGATCTGGGTCCATTACGGTATTTTCTTGGTATTGAAGTTGCTTCTTCTCCCAAGGGCTATTTTCTGTCTTAGGCTAAGTATGCTAATGAAGTCATTCATCGTGCTGGTCTTACTAATACTAAGGTTTTTGATACACCTATTGAGCTTAATGTGAAGCTTAACTCTACTGGATGATCCCACTTTATATCGCGAGCTTGTGGGTTGTTTAGTTTATCTGACTATCACTCGTCCTGACCTTGCTTATGCTGTTCATGTGGTTAGTCAGTTTGTTTATGCTTCTCGCTCTACCCATTGGGCTGCTTTGGTTCGCGTTCTTCGCTATCTCAGGGGTACTATCTTTCAGGGCTTATTGTTGTCCTCTACTTCCTCTTTGGACTTGGTAGCCTATGCTGACTCTGATTGGGCTGGTGATGTTACTGATCGTAAGTCTACGTCTGGTTTCTGTATGTTTCTTGGAGATTCCTTAATCTCTTGGAAAAGCAAGAAACAATCAGTCGTTGCTCGCTCTACTGCCGAAGCTGAGTATCATGCTATGGCTCATGCCACTGCTGAGATTGTTTGACTTCGTTGTCTCTTGTCTGATTTGGGTGTCTCTCAGTCTTCTCCGACCTCTCTCTATTGTGACAATCGCAGTGCTGTTCAGATTGCTCACAATACTGTCTTTCATGAGCGGACGAAACATATTGAGATTGATTGTCACTTTGTTCGCCGACATCTGCAGTCTGCCTCTATTTCGCTTCCTTTCATCCCTTCAGCTTTGCAACTTGCGGACTTCTTCACCAAGACTCACACTACTGCTCGGTTTCAGTTTCTTGTTAGCAAACTCTCTGTGTTTTCTGTTAAAACACCTTGAGTTTGAGCGAGGGTGTGAGAATATATTGTGTATTTTCTATTATTTTCCAAATTAGGCATGATTGTGGTTGTACAAATTAGAGTCCTATTAGAGGTATGGTTGTGTTAGAGTCCTATTAGAGGCATAATTGTATTCTCCCTTTTGGTTTAGGATTTAGGGCTATATAATCTAAGGTCTGATTGTAATCATTCACACATTGAATATACGAGATACAAAAAAGCTTTCAGGAATCTTACAGCTCTATCAAAGAGGAATAGACTTTCCAATTCCTCCAAACCAATATTATAGAGAAGAAGAACATTCAATTATCTCCTTGGATTTGCTCAATAATTTTATACTATCACCGCCTTGGTTTAAATGACATCACTTAAAAGATTTTTCATCATTTTTACGTACATATACATCTACCATAAATTGTATGTATATATATAAATTTATTTTGATTTTTTTTATGTGATGTTGTGTATGAAGCTTTTCATAGTCATTGTCGCTATATGCTTAGCTAGATATAGTGATCTATCTGCCTATAATTTTCATTTCTTTCACTGTTATTAATTTCCTATGTCAAATGTGTTACAAAGAGATTAAAAAACTTCAATTTGATGATGGTATTATTATCCCATGAAAAAAAAAAAACACAAAATTGATGATATTCTAAACATAAAATTTAACAGGGACTTTGAATATTTTGTTAATTACTTTTTTATTTTTCTTTTTGTTCATTTTTTAAAAAAATTTACTGGGTTGCTGATCTTTTGAAGTAATTTACGGCATCATTTCTGGTAACATTTCATTTTACCCATAATTTTATATTTAGAATTGTTATTGTCTTTCAATGATTTATGCACACTTTGTGCTTGCTATGACTCCTAGTAGTTTGAAAAACAGTCTTCACAAAATTACTTTTTAAATTTATCCATATCTTACTTTTTCCAGAATTTGTATCGATGTATCCATATTGTGTCATACCTCTATCATGTATCCATTCCATGCTTTATAGATTCAACTAGTCACTTAATCTCTACCAATATTACACTTTGAATTTTTTTGCGTGCCGTGACTTCTAGTGGTCTGAAATTAAGACTATTTGGTAGACTAGAAAGTCAACACATACTTGATGTGCTTGAATACATCGTAGGAAGCATTGCAACTCTTGATGATAGTGGAGTTATATGCGGAGCATGGGACTGGAAGTAGAGAGCTTACATACTTTATGGTGGTTATGTAACTATGTATATAAAATAACTATGTGACTCTCAAATGATTTGATTAATTATCTCCATCTGAATAAATTAATCAATTTTTATTCAACTTTTTCTAGAAATCTAAAGTCTGACTCAGCTTCGCCAAAATTAGAGTGTTTCCTAATTATAAATAAATAAAGAAAAATAGTTTATCCTAAAAGATTTATGACAATTACTTTTTAATTTATATATATTTTTATTTATGGTCGTATCCTTTAACATAATCCATATCCTACTTTTTTCAGAATTTGTATTGATGTATCCATATTGTGTCATACCTCTATCTTGTATCCCTCTAGCCATGCTTTATAAATTGTAACTAGTCACGTAATCTCCGCCAATACAATACTTTGTACTTATGTCTTAATGTGAGATAACACAAGTATATTGGAAGAAATACTCTGTAATAATCTAATTGTAGGTTATATAGTACGTGAATGATATTTCTCTGCTTCATGTAGGCATGTTTATATTCTAATTCTAATTTTCATGTCTTATTGTTTATCATAGTGTTAAGACTAATAATCAATCCATTAGAATAGACCTGTGTTTCTAATTCTTCAGTTACTTTCGGGGATGGGAGCAAAATTTTAAGAACCTTAATATTTTACAGTAGTTCCCTTATGGTAGGTCTGAATTTCTGATATCATTTTATTTGTGAGATATTTCATAGTTCTGCATCATCTTTGACTCTCCTAATTCCTGATAACTAACACATCAATATCTAAAGGACTCTAATTTGCTTAGGCTGCATGAAAAACCACCAACTGATCTTAGTTTCTGCATCAACATTCGGAACAATTCTGCAGTTACTTGAACAGATACATTCTTCCATTTTCAATTTTAGCCTGAAACATTTTATTCTTGAATTCTTTTCACAGTAGTGTTGGTGAAAATAGATGAGCAAGAAGGTTTCAAGCTGTTTGGGACCACAGATTCTCGTGAACCTGAAAATGCAGTAGAAATACTCGAGCAAAGGGAGCAAAAGGTCTTATTTCATGAATCCACTGAGTTGGGAAGAGCAAGCAACTTGCGCAAAAGTTTAGATTGGGATACTGCTTTTTTCACCAGTGAAGGTATGCTTTTACAAGAAATTTGAAATATTTGGTGCCTTCTGCCAA
Organism: Camellia japonica; assembly: GCA_030407325.1. Taxonomy (NCBI): domain Eukaryota; kingdom Viridiplantae; phylum Streptophyta; class Magnoliopsida; order Ericales; family Theaceae; genus Camellia; species Camellia japonica. Next base: position 22,456,483 of record JAPPVO010000016.1, on the reverse strand, counting down.
TGTTAACTCATTTCATATGGTTAGAGCAAGTTAAAATTCGAAGTCATTAATGCTTCATGCGTGATCAGGACTTCTAGATCCAGAAGAGTTGTTTATTATAAATAAAGGATTTGAGAAGGTTGAAGCTCACCTATTACCCGTAACTCAAAAAGATCTGTGTACGCGGAGATATGGCAGACTTAGAATCTACATTAGATAGTGATGACTTCTCTTTGGACAGCAACCAAAGCACTGAGGTTGATTTGTTTGAAGATATAAGAGCATCCATTGAGAAATCCAATATAATGTCCAATATTTGCAAGTCAGTTTGCAATCAGGAGTTGGAGAAGCCCACAAACGGGAAACCACTGTAAGTATATTGCAAATTCAGAACAATCTTATTGTGAAAATGGAAGAAGAAATTTTTGCTTGTTCATTTTGTATGTGAATTGCAATGTGATTGCATTTAAGGTATCCAAAGAGATTTAATGGTAATCAGGCCTTCCGCTATTGTTGCAGCAGGAAATATTGAAACCTCACTTGTCCTAAATTCTTTTCTTACTCTTAGGCTTAGTAAGGTTTCTGCATCAACATTCGGAACAATTCTGCAGTTACTTGAACAGATACATTCTTCCATTTTCAATTTTAGCCTGAAACATTTTATTCTTGAATTCTTTTTCACAGTAGTGTTGGTGAAAATAGATGAGCAAGAAGGTTTCAAGCTGTTTGGGACCACAGATTCTCGTGAACCTGAAAATGCAGTAGAAATACTCGAGCAGTAGAAATACTCGAGCAAAGGGAGCAAAAGGTCTTATTTCATGAATCCACTGAGTTGGGAAGAGCAAGCAACTTGCGCAAAAGTTTAGATTGGGATACTGCTTTTTTCACCAGTGAAGGTATGCTTTTACAAGAAATTTGAAATATTTGGTGCCTTCTGCCAATGTTAACTCATTTCATATGGTTAGAGCAAGTTAAAATTCGAAGTCATTAATGCTTCATGCGTGATCAGGACTTCTAGATCCAGAAGAGTTGTTTATTATAAATAAAGGATTTGAGAAGGTTGAAGCTCACCTATTACCCGTAACTCAAGAAGATCTGTGTACGCGGAGATATGCAGACTTAGAATCTACATTAGATAGTGATGACTTCTCTTTGGACAGCAACCAAAGCACTGAGGTTGATTTGTTTGAAGACATAAGAGCATCCATTGAGAAATCCAATATAATGTCCAATATTTGCAAGTCAGTTTGCAAGTCAGGAGTTGGAGAAGACCACAAACGGGAAACCCACTGTAAGTATATTGCAAATTCAGAACAAATCTTATTGTGAAGGAAGAAGAAATTTTTGCTTGTTCATTTTGTATGTGAATTGCAATGTGATTGCATTTAAGGTATCCCAAAGAGATTTAATGGGTAATCAGGCCTTCCGCTATTGTTGCAGCAGGAAATATTGAAACCTCACTTGTCCTAAATTCTTTTCTTACTCTTAGGCTTAGTAAGCATAATATCTTGTGTTTAGGAGGTTGGTACCTAGCCTTAGTGTCTTGTAAAAAATGTTATATGGTCTCCCTTTTAAGCATCTGTTTATCACAAATCTATGCTCAATATCTATGGTTGCTTCTTTTCAGCCTTGAAGAAACTTGATGACATCTCTCGAAATAGGGTATGTGCTATTGATTGTAGTCTTTCATTGTAATTGTTCTAGCATTTATTGAGAAATTAAGTTCTCTTGTATCTAAATATCAGGTGAAATCCACACCAACTTCTAGAAGCCAAAGCGTCTATATGCAAGGATCAAAAAGAGTTAAGGAGATTGTCCATCCACAAATCGTCCAGGCATGTATAAATCGAAGAAAATGAGATTATATAGTTCCTTTTAGTATTTAGTATGCATAAGTGTTCATCATCTCAATTGCTCAAATTGAAAGGCTGCATTATTATTATAACTTACAAGTTACAAGTTTGTCTAGGCATGTATAAATCGAAGACAATGAGATTATATAGTTCCTTTTAGTATTTAGTATGCATAAGTGTTCATCTCGATTGCTCAAATTGAAAGGCTGCATTATTATTTATTACTTACAAATCACAAGTTTGTCCAACATTTGGTAGTCTAACATGTTGGATATGTAGACACAAGATTGTGTAAGGAAATGAAATTTTAACTCTAGGATATGAATTAACTGACTCAAATTTATTTGATCAATACAGGATGCTAGAAAGAACATGGTGTCAGTAGGACAAAGAAAAAAGATTTCCTTAGGTGCGGACCATGTCAAGATGGGAAATAAAGTTGCAACCCTTGGATCTCGTAAGAACCATCACATAATTTAAAAGTTCCTTTCTTCCAATTCTAATGGAATTTACATCAAAATGCATTGACTGTTACAGGGAAAGATTTAGTATCCAAGAAATCTGGATTGGGGAACTCATGTTGTTCCACTAGCTCTACAACATCCCTTGAATCATCTTCTTCAGTTTCTGTCACTACCAGTAATGATTCATCAGCTTCTTGTTCTCCATCTGGTAGTGCTTCGTCGTTGAAATCTTCCTCAAACTCGAGAAGAAATGCAGATTCCAGGAAAAGTAGACTTGCTGCCTCTAGTTCAACCTCCAAGACTCCTCTCAGGTGCTTACTAGGAGACAAAATTGTGTTGGAAAATCCTGGTTTGTCCACCCCTTCATTGTCCATGTCAAACCATTCTTCCAATGATCCTGCAAAATCGACCAGAAATTTCAAACCTTCAGGTCTCCGAATGCCATCACCAAAGATTGGGTTCTTTGATGAGGTAGTTTTATTTTCTTCCAATTTGTTTAGTTCTATGTTATGAGTATTATTATTTATTACTTACAAGTTACAAATTTTTGTCCAGCATTTGGTAGTCTAACTTGTTGGATATGTAGACACAAGATTGTGTAAGGAAATGAAACTTAACTCTAGGATATGAATTAACTAACTCAAATTAATTTGATCAATACAGGATGCTAAAAAGAACGGTGAAGCTAATTCGTTTCCTCATAAGTCACCGAAGATATTAAGCAGGATGAACATGGCGTCAGCAGGACAAAGAAAAAAGATTTCCTTAGGTGCGGACCATGTCAAAATGGGAAATAAAGTTGCAACCCTTGGATCTGGTAAGAACCTTCATATAATTTAAAAGTTCTTTTCTTCCACTTCTAATGGAATTTACGTCAAAATGCATTGACTGTTACAGGGAAAGATTTTATATTATCCAAGAAATCTGGATTGGGAAACTCATGTTCCACTAGCTCTACAACATCCCTTGAATCATCTTCTTCAGTTTCTGTCACTACCAGTAGTGCTTCGTCGTTGAAATCTTCCTCAAACTCGAGAAGAAAAGCAGATTCCAGGAAAAGTAGTCTTGCTGCCTCTGGTTCAACCTCCAAGACTCCTCTCAAGTGCTCACTAGGAGACAAAATTGTGTTGGAAAATCCTAGTTTGTCAACCCCTTCATTGTCCATGTCAAACCATTCTTCTTATGAATCACCTGCTAGCTCCATTGATGAATGGTCCTCAGAATCATCATCAACTGCCAACCAAAGCTCCAACTGTTTGGAGGTCAGTTTTCATACCAGTACTTCCAGAGGAGCTTGTTTAGGAAATGATGCCACCCAAGCATTAAATTTTCAGAGTTTCCCACATGATGAATGTTTCGATGATCAAGAAAGTCATCAAACAAGGTTTCCAAATCTATGTCTTGAAGTAGTTAGGGGAACTGCTAATGATCTTGCAAAATCGACCAGAAATTTCAAACCTTCGGGTCTCCGAATGCCATCACCAAGGATTGGGTTCTTTGATGAGGTAGTTTTATTTTCTTCCAATTTGTTTAGTTCTATGTTATGAGTATTACCTTGTGAAGTCAGTATTTCAATCAAGTAAAGCTTATCTGCTTTGGCAGGACAAAGCTATGCTGTCGACAGTAGGTAGAGCGCAGAGTGCTTTGCCTAATATCAGTGGGGTGACAAACAGAAAAAGGCCGGATAAACTTCAGACTACTAGAATTTTACTAGAGAATGGGGATACAAAGCTTGGTTCTGTGCAAAATGGAGTGATAAATCCTTCTTTGAATGCCATTCACAGATATGCAGCACAGAATCAAGAGCTAGATAAAAATTCCTCAAAAATGTCTAGCACGTCTGCAACCTCGAGAAATTTACCAGGGAAAACTTCAAAAGGTCAGACTGATACATCTCCTCAATTGTGCAGAGAAAATCATAATTCAAAAAAACTAGGCCTGCATTCTAGTTTGAAGGCAGAAAGGAAAAGAACAGAAGGGATATTGAAAAATGAAATGGGTGGAGAGAACAAGAGGCCAATGACGAAAGAACATGAAAGGGCCAGCAGGCGCCCTCTTGAGAATGACCCTCATTCACTTCATGACAACGAAAAAGAAAAGATGCCTAGTTTTGGAGATCTTGTTAATGGTTTAAATAGATGTTTGGAGGTCATTGATCTCAACAGGGGCGTGGTGATAGAGCTCGAAGGGAAGAGGGGTTGCTCTCATTCCCACCTTGGTGACAATTTCGCTGAAAATGACAGAGCCCCCATATATATATCATCCTTCTCTAAGGAGTACCTTTTTCCCCGCCAGCAGGTTTCACTAAATATGCTGTCAAAGACTGGACCACTCTCTCTTTCGACGACAGTTGAGTTCATGCCCAGCACAAGAACTCCATTGGCGGACAAAAATTCTGCTCCCATGTAGCAGCAGATTAATTCAGGTTTATAACAGAATCAGAATCAACAGTAGACAAGGCAGTGGAAAAGGTGTCAAAACACTCCATTACATGGCATTGGAGATCAGATTTTTTTTATTTTATTTTATTATCTGAACCTAGGATTAACATTTCAAGGCATGGGTCTCTTTTCTATATTTCTCTCACCTGAGTTTATTAATCTTTAAGTTGGTTCTTCTGTGAACACTTCTCATATATTAGCAAATTGTCCGATCAACCTTGTCATTTAGTGTTTTTTGATTGTGCAAGAGTTTAATTGGATTGGAGTTCATAGTACTTGTATAGGAAAAATTGTTCCTGAATAAACACATACTATTTGTCAGATCAGATATAATAAATGTGTTGGATTTCTCATCTGTTTTGAGATTTGAATGCTAGCGTATGCTTAGCACATATTAACGTGGAGAAAACAAGTAAGGTAATATAGAACATCATTAAATCCATTGACATTCCAGGCACTGAAGTTAGCCACTGAAAATGCAGCAGTCACTGAAGTTAGCCACTGAAAATGCAGCAGTCACTGATCCTGTTCTGTAAGGATAAATCACTAGTGCAACTCTCTCTCTCTCTCTCTCAGTAATATGCTGTGAATAATCTGCAGGAAATTTGAGAGGGAATTTAATTCTGAGCTTGAGAGTCTCGGGTCAATTTTGAGCAGCAGTTCTCAAGCCGAGCCATATTTAACTCATCCTGCTCAGTGGATTCTCAGTGTTGGAAGGGACCAGTAAGTTAGTTCTGACGCTTTGCTCCGTCGTTTTTTGGGTGTGGACAATATTATTTAAGATGCCTTGCTTGCATTTGACTGTATGTATAGGATAGAGAGTTTTGTCCCTTGTTTGATTCTTGAGTTTTGACTGTATGTATAAACTCGTTACACTGCCAACCACCAACATATATAAACTCATGACACTGTATTTTGGGTTTGAATTTGGGGTTAGAGATATAGTTTGTATTAAGGTGGGGGTTCAAAGAGAAAATGGAGGGGTTTCATTTTGTTGGATGGGGGTTCAAAGAAGTGGGGGGCCAAAGTAAAATGGTGGGGGCAAATAGCAGCCCTCATAATTTAAGATGTCAAATATGGAATGCCTTAAAACTCACATTAGCATTTCATCACAGAAATATGGATTTCAACATATAACTTATAAAAAAGCAAAAAGAAAAAAAAGGCTTTCAATATATGAAAGCAAGAAGAATGTTTGCATAGCTAGGAGCAAGACTAAAGTGAGTGAAATTTAGGTAAAAATGAAGGAGCATAGATCCTATTGGCTGAAAGCTATCTTTGACATGTATATTACCAATGCTGTCCTCTACTGTGTCCTAAATATTTGTTACTAACAGTGACTGCCTGCCCTTCCTGTCTCTACTTTACTGTATAAATCTTATAATTTTAGACTCTTTGCTGCATTTTGCTGATTAGTCCTGTTGTACCTCTCTAGATTGTGATTCCATTGTTATTGGTCTATGTTTTTATTTATTTTCCCTGACAAAATCCTTTGAATTACTGACGTCAAATTGGTGTTTCTTGTTGTAGATCGAGTGTCTAAATGTAATCATCCTTACTGCAACAAATGTTACCGAGCTGGACGGGCAATGGGATTGTCTGATTGAATTAACAAATTCTAGTGGCCTTCTAGCATTGGCGGAACCGTTTGTATCTAAGCGCTTGAGAACCACTCAGTCAGATGTACGTGCCAAGTTTACTATTCTGTACTTTGTTATTTTTTTTTCAGTTTCCATGATTTTGTTATTGTATGGTAGTCTGTGCTAGAAAAGAAGATTTTTTGTTTTGCCTTCGTGTTTGCCACTTGATTTCTGCCCACCCTTGAATTTCCCTTCATTATACACACAATAATTTTCCCTTTTCTTGTTATGTGTTGTTTGGGTTTTACACAACTGGCAGGAAAACGAAATATAAATAACAAAAGGATAAATTTCCCTCCATTTCACTGTCGGTTAGTCTGTACAAAAACTGAACATAGAAATGCAAAAGGGGCAAAAAATGGTTCAATCAAGAGCCTGGTTATAAATAAGGAAAGATAATAGAGCATTATTTAATAAAACAAATAGCAAGAGCAATATTTTTGCTCAATTTAGAAATTGAGCAAAAATAGAAGAAAGCTGAAGGAGGACATAGGTTGAGATTGTACAAAAGGAGGTGATTGTCTTAGACTAATTTTTTTTTTTTTTTTTGATCAGCAAAAAAAGAAACTTTATTGATGTAAGAATTAGTACAAGGTACAAATAAAATACACCAATAAAGAAAAGAGGAGTGCAGGAGCATATGATCCCAACTAGGTTGGCACCAAAAAGCCCATCCAATCATTTGCTAGCACCCCGAGGTTGGTGAGGAACCAACTAGAAATAACCAAAAACCAGCAAGAAGACATCAGCAGGGCCAAACAATTCCACCAACAAACAAAGCCTGCTGCTGCTAGCACCTGCACTAGCAAATTATTTTCTACTAGCACACCTCTTGGACACTTTGGACACTTCTATTCAAACCAAAAGCAGAATTATAAAAAAGTGCACAACCCTGCAGGACCCCCAACCATTTCTGCACTCAACCTCCAAAACTAATACAGAACTTAGTAGCAGAGAAGCTCCTCTTATCTTCACAAGGGCTAAAGCTTATGAATTGTCATTTTATTGCCAATTAAACCAACCTTAAGCTGAGCAGACCACCACAGGCCCGCATAACCAAACATTGAGGCTCCAGCAGTAGCACCATGCAACAGCATCAGAGATTCAGCCCTATAGAAAACATAGTTCCCAAAGCATAGTTCTCCTAAAGACCCTATAACAAATCACCCAATATAAGCAGAACATTCGCAGCAGCAGCACACCCTCAGATGCAGCCCACCTGAACCCAGCATAACAGCCCAGGAACACCCAACAAAACCCTCTCAGCCCAGCAGACACACTAACTCACAGCAAGGGACCCATTTCAGATCACACAATTCAACCCCCTGGCAGACAGATCTTATGCTAGCAGCAAACGATACTCCACACCCCAACATAGATTCAGACTTCAATGTAATGAGTGCCTAACCTGCTGCAAATTTTCCACCACATCATGTACAGAGTACTGCAACTCACTACTATGGTCTTTGATCCATAATGCTATTCTAAGCTTAATCAGATCGCAGGCCTCCTCCAAACTATGTTGCTTACCATTGAATATGCATTCATTTCTCAGAGTCCAAATAGACCAGAGGACTGCAAAGGGAATTACATCCCATATTTTAGTTTCTACCTTACCCCATCTAATCCCTCTCCACCAGTCCATCACCCCTTTAACCTTTTGAGGGGCCACCCACTGCATACCCCACCAATTTAGGATATTTGACCATATCTTCCAAGCAAACTGGCACTGCAGCAAAACATGACTATCTGTTTCAACATCACAACCACATAAAACACATTCAATCCTAGCATCCTGACTGAGGCATCCCACCCTTTGAAGAAAAGCTCTTGTTTTAATTCTACCTTTCCACGCGAGCCAACCAAAGACTTGCACTTTTGGTGGGGAACAATTGTTCCAGAGCCACCTAGCTGACCCCGACCCTTGGCCCACATCATTCCTACTGTATACTGAATTTATATTGAACAAACCTGAAGACGAGGCAGCCCAAACCAAAGAATCATCTTTATCCGACAGAATGGGTCCAAAAGAAGTAAGATGGGATCTTAGTCTTTCTACTTCATCATCCTCCCAAGCCCTCAGACCTCTCCTAAAATTGAAAGACCACCCAGCGGATTCACTTCTCCTGACAATCATCTGATTAAGATTAACTTCTTTATCTGCTGATAGGTCATAGAGTCTGGGAAACTCATCCTTCAAGCATCTGTCTGATGCCCATGAATCCTCCCAAAAACTAACCCTCATCCCATTCCCAACTTGAATGACAGAATTATCCATGAAAAAATTCCACAAATTGGGGCTGCTGTGTTCCAGACTAAGGATATCCCCCCAGATTTTTGAGCACTGGGCACCATTGACCAAGAAAGGTCTCCATCTCCCCCCAAAGCTTCCATACTTACTAATCACAATATCTTTCCACAATACCCTATCTTCAATTCCATATCTCCACCACCATTTAGTTAGAAGACACTCATTAAACTCCATCAACCTTTTGATACCCAACCCTCCCAGACTTTTCTTCATGGTGACCTCCTCCCATTTTACCATATGAAGCTTCTTTTTAGTTCTGACCCTCCCCACAAAAACCTGGCTTGAATTTTATCAAGCTGCTTAGCCACACATATAGGTACTTTAAATATAGAGAGGAAATAAGTTGGTAATGAGGATAACACTGCTTTGATAAGTGTTAACCTTCCCCCAAAAGAAAGCAACTTTCTCTTCCAAGAAACAAGCTTAGCTTTAAATTTGTTGATTACAGGCAGCCAGGTAAACATTGCATTCGTATGGGAGGGAATGGAGTGGTCAATATTGCATATTTTGAAAGTTTTGGTGAAATTGTTGCTGGGCTTGGTTTGTGTGAGTAATGCTTAATCAAATAGTTGTGCAATAGCTTTTGTTTGTGGTGTCATTGATTCTTTATGTGTTCTACCTAATACAGGTAGAAACTGCTCAACCGCTATCAAAACTGTGTCTTGAATTCCCAGATCTTTACATAGGTGAGCATCTTTAGTTTTAACTGTGATTGGGAACTATAATATAACCGTTTCTTTCTCTTCTAGTTGTGTTATTTTTTTTGAAACGTCAAGGTTGCTATCGTGAATCCAGAACTGGTCCCTTGTTATTAGTTTTGAAGGCAAGGTACGGGGATAATTGCACGATGATGTCAATTAGTTCAAAATATATTTAATCCTTAACAATATGTTATTTCGAATGATGAAGAGCTTCTTCCCATGATTGGCTGCAGGATCAATCAAGAGTAGAAGCAGCTGCGGAAGCACTTTGCAAGAAGTTTCATCCTGGGGCTTTCTATGAAATCAATTGACTTGAGGGGGGTGAAACTGCTCGTCTTTGAACCATAGCCTGCTCGGGCATTGACTGAGCTTTGTTGTAGCGGCGTCAGGCGGCCTTTCTATTGGGGGATTAAGATAGTTGGTGGGTGGGTGGCATTGGAATTACAACGGGGGAAAGGTTTATTTTATTTTAAAATCATTAAGAAAATAATTAAAAATTTAAAAATAGAACAATTTCGGAACTTGTAAAGACCTTGATTTAATTTTTAGGAAGGGAATTGTTAAGCACTGTTGTCAGGCTAGTAACAAGCGCACAAGACAATGTATTAGTTGTTTGGCAAAGGAAAGAAATGTTGTTGCTGATCCAATTGAAACTTTCAGTGCCTTTTTCGCATTCAGTTAATCTAAAAAAACTATATATAAAAATAAAAAAAAACTCTAGTCTTGGTGATGCGATAGATATTATAGTTTCTTGTATTTATATATCTATCTGATTGTAAGGATGAGAATTGAGTCACAAACCTCATCTTTTATTGTGTGAAGTCAGCCAAACAACTTAAAAGACAACCAAACAAATGAAATTGACCCATGGTCTAGGAAGTGACGCCCAACAAATATGACTTACTACATATAATTGATTTATATTCATGCAAGAAAGTTGTGTTTAATTCTATAATTGATTTATGTGAAAAAAAAAAAAAAAAACTAAAATAGACAAGTGGTGAGCCTAATTTGGTCAATTAATTTTTTATAATTAAACCTGAGTTACTACATAATTTATTTTTTAGATGCTAGTTGTTTTAATTTTATTTCTTAAGCTTAGATTATTTTTCATTTTTTGTATTTTTTTTTTTGAAGTGGTATTTTCAAAATTTACACTTTACAAAACAATATGGATGTAGGAAAGGAATCTGCTTACCTTAAGAGGAAAGATATTTACAAAGCATTCTTATCCATCTCTTTTCATTTATTTTGGACGTGGAATTTTATAGATTTTTATAAAAATTTTAAAATCTTTCTTGAAGCCATCATTTATACTAAATTAAAAAAATTCACAAAACCAAAACCATAATATACAGTTAGTTTTAGTTCCTCAACTAACAAAAGCAAACGGTTTGTTTCAGTGTTAAATTTTTGCTCAATCTCGACTGAATTGAACTACTTACACTCCTAATTGTATCTCTAAAATTTTAGAAAGAATTATACTGTGAATTTATTGAGAAATATCACTTGATTGCGTCACATGCTGACATTCTACTTACCTAATACAAATAAAATAAAAAAAGAAATGGAGGACAACTTTGCATATTATTATAATTTTTAATTCCTCCATTGATTGAAATATGCATGCACCAAAGCTGTATTTGCATACCCAAAATTGCCCTCAAAAAAAAAAAATCTTTTAATCCAGATTTTTGTCAAGAATTAATTTGTGCGGTAAAAATTAAATTGGTGAAGTATGAGTCCATATATAAAATGAATTTGAATCATAAATTGTTATTTCTAAATAAAATTTTAAATATAAATTTTGAATTTGTAATCCGTTTGAAAGAAAATTGAACAAGTAGGTCCACATTTCAAAACCCTTAAAATGACCTAAAACAAAAAAAAAAAAAAAACAATAGTAAAACCCACTAGCCTGTTCATACTTGTCTTATTTATCATGGAATCCAGTAATAAATTAGTTGGTGTTGATTGTTGATTGTAGCAATGGTCATTAATTTTTGGGAAAATTGCAAATTCAGAATAGATTTTTTTTTTTATTAGTGATAAATCTTTTCAACTTCAATAATTAAAATTATAAAATTTTCCATACGTTTATAAATATTTTGTGAAATCTCAACTGAATTGCAATTTTTTCCTTAATTTTTTCTTTGTCCCTTTTATTTGTTTTCTTCATGTTTCTTTTGCCCCTTTGTCTTCTTGTCTTTCCTATCTTTTCAATTTGTAAACAATGGCACATATATATGAGCATCATCCTTTTCTATTTTAATTGATGTTTGATAATTTAATTTAACATTTAAAATTAAATGTATTAAATAAAAATTAATTAAATTTGTTTGATAATTATAGTTTAATATTACTTAAAAATTTAAGTAACTTTAAAAATATAAGTTAAAAGTTAAAAAAATTTGAGTAATTAAATTTATAATTACTTATGCATAAGTATTAATGTGCACTATTATTACTTTATTACTGTTGCCATCATTATCACCATAACCCTCACGATCGCCACTACCATTGCCACTGCCACTGCCTCTGCCTCGATTGTCGTCATCACCATAGACATCAGCCATCATTTTACTACTACCACCACTACTGCGGTCATCGCTGCCACTACTATCACTTCATCACCACTACCACAAGTACTATAATCTTTCATCTCCACCACTATCCCTACCTCTATTATATTCAGCACCATTATCATTACACCACCACGCTTCTCCATCACCACCACCACAACTATTGCTCCACCTCAACCACCATCACCATTGATAACATAGTCACCACAGTTGCCCTTGTCACCTCCTCCCCTTCGACCACCACTTTACCACCTCACAACTCAACATAAAAATTGAAGGATAAAATTTTAAAAATAATAAATTTATATCAAACAATTTACTTTAGTTTAACAATATAAAAATTAGAACTTTCAAATTTTATTTTATACATATGAATTAATTTGTTTTGGTTCAATACTTCATTTTACCAATAATTTTTCTTAAAATCAATATTCAATTTTTGATACTTGATTTTTAATTTTTGAGTTATGGGTTGAGTTGGGCAAGTTTGTTACAGGTTGGTTGGGTTGGAAACCAAGTGTTGCTGTCCAAGTTTTTGGACCTTCGCTCGAGCGAGGAGTTGGTCGCTCGATCGAGCTGTTATTTTTGTTCTTCGCTCGAGCCAGGATTTGGTCGCTCGAGCGAGAGTCTGCGTCTGGGCTTAGGACCTGAGAGATGTGTTTCTTGGCTCGAGCGAGCATTTCTTCGCTCGAGCGAGCGAGGTGTATGTTTTCGAGTTCGTCGCTCGAGCGTGCATTTCGTCGCTCGAGCGAGCTTCTGGGTTGCAGACCTGAAGCATCGAGTTTTTGGCTCGAGCGAGCTTTTCTTCGCTCGAGCGTGGATTTTTGTGTCTGGTCGCTCGAGCGACCATGTCTTCGCTCGAGCGAGCCTGTTCAGTTTAAATAGGCAGCAGCGGGTTTTTTAATCAGTTTTCTATCTCCTTTTGTTTCTAAACCCTAGGTCCAACCATTCTCTCTCCCTACACACCTTCTACCCTAGGTTTCATCTAGTTTTAGGGTGTTTCTACCCTAGTTCATTTATTAAAAAGTTAGAGTGGGTCGAGGGCTTCAGTTTAATCTGAACTTTTGGTGGGTTGGAGCACTTTGGAGTTTGGGGCTTCATCTTCGTCTTCTCTTTTTGAGTTATTTCTTCGAGGTAGGGATTTCCTACTCCATTTATACGCTTTAATCCTAAGTGGTGGTATTTTGGTATGTGGGGGTAGTTTGGTAATTTTGGGAGAAACCTTAGGGTTTTGTCATAGATTAATTTATATAATTAATTTAAAGGAAGATTGTGATATTGGGTTAAATTCATGAGGTTAGGGAATTTAGTGGTTTAATGATGTATTTGGTAGTTTAAATACTACCTTTGAGAATATTGAAATTTCATTTATTGTTATAGTTATTTCTTGCTTAGAAATAATTGTTTTGGGCTATCGGTGGAGGATAGCCATTGATTGTTGTAGACCTTGCATGCGGCTTAGGTATAACTGAAATTGAGTCAATTGTTTGACTGTTGAGTTAATACAGAACATTCGTGTATTACTTATGTGTTGTATATGGCAAGTATTGATTATGTTGCATATGCATTTGGTTTTGGAGGAGATAGGGGATGAACTCCACGGTTTAGGGGAAGATAGGGGATGGACCTCTAAACCGGACTTGTTGGGAGGAGATAGGGGATGGACTCCAGTAGCATCACATATGTGTGTGCTTAATTATAATAGAAATATTTCTATTTGTTGTTGATATGATACATCACCACCATGTGTATCAGTTGGGAAGTAAGGAAGTGAATTTGATTGAGATTGGTATATCACCAGCATGTGTGTTTATTATGTTATGAGAAAGGTTTAACCTGATTTGTTATCCTTGTTGAGTTGTTTGGCCAGGTTCTGAGCCATGATTGTATAAATGGAAAGTAAAAGGTGTCATAGACCATGTGTCATAGACAACATAGGCGTTTGTGTCGATGAATTGTAAATTGATTATCTTGTGTTAATCATGTATCGGGTGTTACTGCTTTAGTTAATTCTTATGCTTGGTTTAGTATTTCTCTACTGGGCTGTGGCTCACCCTATATGGGAACTTCATTTTCAGGTTCAGGTGGTTCACTACCTCCAAGGACTTAGCTTGTGAGGATTTGGACTTGAAGACTTGTTTTATTTGTTTTAGTTGTTTTATTTGAATTATGTAAACATTCAAGCCCAGGGCTTTATTTGTTTTGAGTTAGAACTCATGAAATTGTGTCCAAGTGTTGGCTTGGCAAGATGTAAGCCCGTAGGACATTTATTTTGATGTTTTATTTCGCAATACTCTGATGATTTAAATAATATACTGTTTTTCTTTTAATAATGCATGCCTTGTTTTATATTTAATGGGTTTAATTTTGAGGGCGTGACAGAACCTTTCCTACTATCCAAAGTTAGAGAGAGATATTTCATTAATTTTTCTTTAATCTAACTATACTTAAAAATTATAATATTTATGAATTTTTTCAAAAAATATAGATAATATTAAATCTAGATGTAGATCATATTATACGAAGTTTAAATTTGCGTAAATTACACTCGGAGTCCTTGTTTGCATCTTGTATCAACTTTATCCATAATTTTTAAAAAATATATCAATTTAGTTGACTTGATAATGTTTTTTTAAAAATATCAAGAGATAAAATAATTTAATCGCTCTTCTCAAAGAGTTTGAGGGGTCGCCTTCTAAGTTAAAATGATTCAATCTCAAAGAGTTTGAGGGGTCGCCTTCTAAGTTAAAATGATTCAATTTTTTTTAAGTGAACCATTTTGCCCATGATTCAATTTCGTAACGAATGTCATGGTTTGTATTAAATTAACACAATATAAAAAAAAATTAAGGACAAAACTGATACAATCAAAATTATAGAGACTAAATTGGTACAAAGATAAATTACAAGGATTACAAATGTAATATGGGCTTCAAATTTTAAACAATTTAATGATTTTTTTTTTTACCAATTAACACCCTAACTATAGATGTTAGATTGATCATAATTGGATGTTTTAAGGAATTAGCTGAGTTATAACTGGAATGGTGATAAATAAACTAAGAAACATAAGTTACGAGTTTGAATCTCACAAAACTCTTGAACCTTTTGAGATATTATGTTTAGTAATTACTTAATATTCACTCAATATGTGCAAATTGATATATGTAAAATAAAATATTCATCGGAACAAAGCTCTGAATATTCCACTAAACATAAAAAAAAAAGGTAGTTAGAGAACTATTATAAAGTGTATGAAATGAAATGAAATGAACCTTTTTACTTATTTTTTAGGCCTTTATTTGTTGACTTTCAATTCTTGAGATTAATGTCGCTGAGTGATCTTTTTTGTGGCTAATAAAGACTTTGACTGGTGACTTGAGGACTCAAGGTTACTTTTTAAAATTTTTAATTTTTAAATTTATTTTTAGGTCGGGCTCTAAAAAAAGAATTTTTTTTCAAGTTTAAATATGATTGAATCGTTATGTTCAGGTTCGTTGGATTCACTACGGATCTCGTAAATCAAGTCGTTCCGATAATCATATCATTTTTATTTTATTGCGTTTAGTCTATTTTTTTTATATATTTGTTCACAAATATTTTATTTTTTTAATGTATCTAAAATTAAGTGCATTTAAAAAGTTTTATTAAAAATTGAAAAAAATTACTAAAAACAAAAAATGAAAAACTTAAAAATAATTTTCAAAGACTAAATTATTATTATTATTTTTTAAATTTGTGCAATGAGTGCTCAAAAGCTGTGGGCAATATAGAAAGAGTTTTTATCCAAATCAATACATTGAAAATTGAGTAATGCAAGAGTCCTAAAAGTTTCATTAAAATCTTTACTAAATGTTTTATATTATGTGGATCTCACAATCATGTGAAACATTTGGTAGAAATTTTAATAAAAATTTTAAAATCTCTAACATTTTTGTTGAAAATTATTTTATTCGTATAACTTGGACGAGATAGATTAAAATAGTGTATTGAGCCCTATTTCAAAGTGTGATTGGCTCACTTAAAATAAAATATTTTACTGTATTATCAGAAAACAAAATTGGAGAGAGCATGAATCATTGGAGTTATCAGGTCAGTAGTGCAAAGAGCCACTTTGGAATTCACCAAAGCCTCCAAACTCAAGTTCTACAGAATCCAGTGATGAATCTCTTTTTAGAATGAATTTGAATGAAAGAAATCCCTTGATGATCTTCAATATAAAACTTGTTAATCCATTGATCACCTTCAATTCATCAAGGTAAACAATCAATAAACACCCTTTAATATAGAATGCTTTGCCTTATCTCTTTAGAGAGAATTCTGGAAGGGTTAGCCCTAAATTATGCATCTAAGGCGATTTAAAAGATCCAGAGTGGTGATGACTGCTCGAGCACAGAAATGACCGCTTGAGTGGTGTGTCTGAAAGGCGATTCCAACAACATTCCACCTGTCATTTCGCTCGAGTGCAAGACTTACTGCTCAAGCAATAAAGCACAACTCTCAGTATCTCTGTCTCTCTGAAATCAAATAGAGATACAGACAGAGATACGGGGATGTTCCAAATTAGCAATCGAGCGCACACTTAACTGTTCGAGCGGTCCAAGAAGTTTGACAAGATCAATAAAAGATTATGAGCATACAAACCTTTCCTCTAGCACAAACACCTTTGCTCAAACACAAATTGAGTTGGATTCACATCTAAAATTTCAAATTACCTACCTAATAAAATAAACAAGATAAAAGGGTGGATTAAATAAAAAAAAGGGTAAATTACACTGACACCCCCTGGGGTTTATGATTATTACAGTTCCCCCCCTCACATTTGGAAAATTACACTGACCCCCCTGTTAATTTAATTTTATATATGATGATCATTACGGTGAGGGGGGGAACTGTTATGCAGTTTTAAACCTCAGGGGGCAATCTGTAATGAAACTTTAAACCTCAGGGAGGGGGATATAATTTCCAAAAGGTGAGGGAGAACTGTAATAAACATAAAACTCAGGGGTGTCAATATAATTTACCCAATAAAAAAAGTAAAAAAAAAAAAAGAAAGAAGGAGAAAAGGCCCAGATTCCACTAACCCAAAAAAAAAAAAAAATCCAAAACGAAAAAGAGAAAATGTAACCCTACTAGCTTTTAAAGCATGAAAACCGCAGATTCCCTTTTGCCTGTAATTTGTGCTAAATGACAACTAAATAAGTCATCTTATCTTCTATTTTATATCAAAAATGCTTTAGAGCTCTAATAGCTCTAATGGGAAGATGGGACCCATTCTGATGTGATGTTTGTGCCTTGCTTTGTTTGTTTTTTTTTTTTTTTTTTGCTTTGACACATCACTAGAGCTCAAATTAGAGCTCTAGATTTAGAGCTCTCTAGCATTTCCCATTTTATATTGGGTAATCATTTAGTAATGGGATACTTTTTTATAAATATTTTTTTACCTACTTATATTCTATTTAGTTCACATTATTTTTTTATATTCTAATAAGTTTTATGAGTGACATATCAAAATATCCCTAATAATATTCACATTTATAGTATAAATATTCCGTGATATAAATGTTCACACCGTCAATGTGAATGTTCATACCATCAGTGTGAATGTTAATATGTCAATGTGAATGTTCACACTGTCAATGTGAACATTTACAGTGTGAACATTCACACCATCAATGTAAATATTCATATTGTAAAATATGAATATTCACATCACCAAATTGCTAACCGCTCAAAAAATATTTGTAAGGATAGAAATGTCCATAAAACACTTTAAATATGAGAATTAGGATTTGGTAGATCAAATGTTCAAATAATAAGACTTATTGGAATACAAAAATATCTAATGAACTAATTGGAATACGAATACTTAAAAAATGATTTTCTAATAAATTTCCTCCTAGATTATCATGGGACATTATTTACATAATGTTTTAAATTAATTATATAGCAAAAATTTTTATAAATAGAACATGTTAACTCACCATTATTAAATAGTAGATAAATGATGACTAACTTTTCATGTGTGTTACAGTTTTTATTAAATAAAATTACCACATAAATAATATCACATCATTAAAATATCTAATAATTTTTCTATATATAGCTATAAGCATGCTTCAATCAAAACACACAAGTCATCATTAACTTCTTTGAGTTACCGAGAGAAAATCAGAGAGAACAATTCTTCATTTTTAGTCAAGAATGGCAGCTCAAGTAGGTAGATTCATGGCCAAGACCATGGTCCTAAAGAACTGTGGAATATATTGCAGGTGATAAAGTTGCAGTTATACAACTAAGAAGATGTGCATCTACGAGTTTCCATTGGAAATAGGCAGGATTATCAACATCTGATCCAGAAGCATCTTTGATTGTGATGGATGGACAAGGTGATCAACAATTCCAAGCAAATCAGTAGCTTTCAAAATATTCTGAGTTCGATTTTTCCAAATCAAAAAATTTGAAGCATCAAGTTTGACAGTGATAAACGAAGACAGATTGGAAATTAAAAAGAAAGATTAGAAGGAATCGAAGACATCGAATAAGAAGATGAATTGGATTCAAACACAGATGAGGATCAACTCGCAAGAGATTGAAGCTCTGATACCATGTGGAAAGTTAGAATTCAACACAGAGATTTAAGATTTAGATATTTTCATTGATAGCTCTCTCTCCCACTTTTCAACTCTCTCAGGATAGTATCTATATATAGAAGCCTAATACATTCTTCTAGAATCTCTAACAGATTTGCATATCTCAAGTTAGTTATAATTGAGAGATGAACTAATAACTGCTTTTTCAACTGTGGCTCAAGGTATGGCTTGCTTCTGCAACTGTGGCTGAAGTGTGGTTTGAGCTGAAGTTGAAGCTGAGACTGCAGCTGAACTTTGTTCGGTCATTGGCTCAGTAGTCTCAACACATGTACATTGTAATGAGTTTTATTCCTCTTGTATTTATTTAGAATTTCTCTCCTTTAATTAATTTTTTATTTTTTTATTTTGGTAATAATGATATGTTGTATTTCATTTTCAATGTAATGTTGGTAAAATTATAATGTTCAATGATGTCTTCCCCAGCATGCCAAATTAAAGTACTTGATAGCCCAGCTTGAAAAGCATTTCTAAATTTTTTTAAGAAAATTTACCCATAAGTTTTTAATTTTATAAAAAGAAATGTGTTTTGTTTGGTTCTTACCCTAGCATAAAATTTGTTTTTCTTATTATATTTATTGTGTATGTCATACACAATTCAACTCCTAAAATGGGAGAAAAACGTGCCCTTTTGTGAAAGGAATTGAACCTTTGAGTTTATATAGGGAGATGCAACCACTCAAGCGAAATAAATTTTGTATTTTGAGAAATTAATTTAAGAATTACTTGATGATGACAACTATACTTTCAAACCTTCTTAATTATAACTTTTGAATTGATGGGTAAGTAAAAAGAACTAGATATGGAATCAGAAATCAAATATATCAAACAAAGTAGTGAATGTTGCATTACACATAATTGATTCTCATACCATATGTTTTAAAATAATTTCTCAATAAGTGGGTATTGAATTAAATCTATTGATTAGCTTAAGTGCGTATAAGTATAGAAAAAGTAGAGTGGACCTAATGGTTGGGGCAGCAAATTAGTCACAGCTCATTTAGCCTTAATTTGGGGATGTATAATTAACTATAGTTAGGTAAACCTTACTTGAAGTTTGGCCTTTAACTTTTTTCTAAATGAGAATGAACTATACTTTAGTTCATCTTAAATTTGGTCATGGAAATTCTCGAGACACGAAAATCTTAAGATATGATTCAATAATTAAAAATGTAATGAGACAGGAGAAAAAAAAAAAAAAAAACTGGGAACTCAGAATTATATATCCCAGACAATTTGCATATATTTTTTTCAATAGTTTGATATTTATTATTTAAAATAAAGAAAATATATTTATTATATCATATTACAAAATCCGTATTTGGTCAATGAATTCAAACTTTTATGAAAACATAAAAGTATAGGCTATTTGATAATAGGGTAATATTCAGAAATTTAATCTGAATAGTACACTAAGTAAAATATTTTTAAATTTTAAATGAAAGCCTAAGAAAATCTAAATTAAACCACCGACAGTTATAATCAAAGAGATCATAATATAATAATCAAATGTCACTTAAGATACAATCAAAAAATTTTAGTCATAACAAAAATAACAACTACAATAGATGATAATTAGGTCATAACTAAAAAATACAATGAAATATATCAAGTCATAATCATAATTATTTAAAGATTATAATTGAAGCATATGATACACCCTTTCAAGAATAATACATATTATTTAAAGAATTTAAAATCTGAATAAAAGTCCCATATAAATTGGGTTTAGGCTAAAAAATAAAAGAAAAGAATATTGTCAATTTCGTTAGTAATAATAATTTTTTTACAACACTTAAAGATTGTGTCACAAATAATCCCAACACAAAAAAAATTTTTAGTGGGTACGAATTGGGTCAGTAATTCTGTTTACCCAAAAAAAATCTCAAATTTCTACCAGACGTAACAAGATTGTGTGATTAAGATTGAATTCATTTAATATGAGATTATACATAGAATAAATTCAAACCACAAGTTAATAATTCTAAATAAATTTTGAAAAGGATTTTTGGTTTTTTGGGCTAAAATAGAATTAAAAGATAAAATATGCTAAAATAACTAATAAGACAAAAATGTCATATCAAATTCATAATTATTTCAAGAATAATACATATTATTTAAAGAATTTAAAATCTGAATAAAAGTCCCATATAAATTGGGTTTAGGCTAAAAAATAAAAGAAAAGAATATTGTCAATTTCGTTAGTAATAATAATTTTTTTTACAACATTAAAGATTGTGTCACAAATAATCCACAACACAAAAAAAAAACATTTTAGTGGTACGAATTATGGGTCAGTAATTTCTGTTTACCCAAAAAAATAATCTCAAATTTCTACCGACGTAACAAGATTGTGTGATTAAGATTGAATTCAATTTATGAGATTATACATAGAATAAATTCAAACCACAAGTTAATAATTCTAAATAAATTTGAAAGGATTTTTGGTTTTTTGGGCTAAAATAGAATAAAAGATAAAATATGCTAAAATAACTAATAAGACAAAATGTATATCAAAATTATTTATTTTCTCTCTCACAAACATCAATCTATAAAAAAATCTCACCCTCTCCTCAAACATAACTATTTTAACCTATTAAAATAGTCAAAATTTATAACCTACCTAAAATAGCCAACCTCCGGTGAAGGCTCCATTAGGGTTGTTTTGGAAATATAGTTAAACAACAAAAATGGTAGACACCTCAAAAATTCTACCAAAAATTCTATCAAATGTCTCACATGGGTGTGGGACACACATTGTATGGGTCCCACTCCCATGTGAGACATTGGTAGAAACTTTAGTATAATTTTTGGAATCTCTAGCACTCATAGTTAAAAGTTAACTTTTAAATTTTTTTTTCAAAAAAAACGTGTAAAAAATATTAAGAATAATATGACCTAAAATGAATTAAAAGTTAAAAAATAATTTTTAACCATCCTTTAAAATAGCCGTAGAAAGCTACTGTTGGGATTACCCATTAATATCATGCGTGCCACCACACCACCACACATATTGAAACTGTTCACCTGATAAACTCCACCAACACCTACTA
Organism: Camellia japonica; assembly: GCA_030407325.1. Taxonomy (NCBI): domain Eukaryota; kingdom Viridiplantae; phylum Streptophyta; class Magnoliopsida; order Ericales; family Theaceae; genus Camellia; species Camellia japonica. The sequence goes on along the minus strand of JAPPVO010000016.1, from coordinate 22,434,809 downwards.
AACTCATGACACTTATTGTAAGAGTATTCACACTAGTCTCTATAAATTAAATTTTTAATTAAATATAGTTAGCAAATCATGAAACAATGCTCCATTTGACTCAAAAAACTAATTTACTGCCAATTGAACAGTTTATCTTCTTTCTTTTTTTTTTTGGGGGGGGGGGGATAAACTTTATCTCCACTATTTTGACTTTTTTGAGTATTTTTCATTGAGGGAATGAATGATAAAATAGAATTAGAATAGAGAGTCTAATGAATGATACAGTTAAAATAGTAATTAATTAAAATAAGAAATTAGTTTTTTTAAATTAGAATTTGGCTCAAAATTTGTTGAAACTGATGTGAATGTTCTAATTAATCATAGAGAAGAAGGTTGTTAGATATTAAAAGAATTTGTTTTTTTTTTTCTCACACATTAGAGCATCTCCAATGGCAAGCTATTGGAACTGCCATTGCCAAAATTTAGCAATAGTCTCCAAAAATCTTACTCTAGTGGACTGCTATAACCCTTGTTAAATTTGACAATTGCCATTTTCTCTGTCAAATTTGGCAACACGTTTGGCAATCATCATCCAAGCAAATAGAATTTGGCTCCGAAATTTCTATGGAACAAACAAACACATTGGGAAAAATCCAGCAACAATACAATAATAAAAAATACTATTTTCTAGATTTTTGGAGATGGAGATAAAGGCAAAACCCCCCCCCCCCCCAACAACACATATATATATATATAACAAATTTAGAAAACAACAACAACAATCACTACAAAGACAATAATCAAACAATTTCAGAAAAATTTCAAGCAATCTCAAACAAAGCAAAAAGAATCTCAACTAATTTCAAGCAAATTTCAAACAATTTCATAAATGAAATTTTACAAAAATAAATACTTGGAAAGGGGTTTGAAGTTTCTTCATCTTCTTCACTCAATTTTGTAGTGGTATCAAATGGTGGGGTAAATTATATATATATATATATTTTAATTTTTTATATTTGTCTAGTCAGCTAGAATGTAAATATTTAATTTTTTTTAGAAAAAAATTGAAAAAGGTCATAAAAGATTAAAAAAAATAAAACAAAAAAATTATTAAAAAACACATAACCTAAAATCCTATTCAAGACTTATAAAAAATTTTAAAAAAATTCTGGAAATATTTTTGATTTAAAATATAAAAATAACAGTTAAAAAAAAATAAAATTGAACACTATTTCGATCAATCAGCCGAATGTCGGGTTAGCCAAATTTTCCCGCCTAGAAAAGAGTTTTTAAAAGTGGGTGTAGAATTATAATTTGAAAATTCAAAACAAATACTACACTGAAATTAATGGGTGGAAATGTGTTTGGAGAGCTTCTCCAAACGCAGCCAAATTTTTTGTCAAATTAAGGATGAACCAATCTTTCACTAAATTTTCAATAAGCTTTTTTCTTTTAAATTTGATTCCGTCCCAAAATAATAGTCTATTTTGGAGAATTTAATTTTTTTTAGTAATACAATTATTACATTTAAAAAAGTAATTTCAAAATTATCCTTTGATAGTACATATATTTTTTAGGAAATATCAATCATAATTATACTTTTTTTTGTTGTTAATAATTTTTTTTTAAAAATGAGAACAAAATAAGAAATTTATATTATTTTAGTCCTTAATTTTTAAGAAAAGACTTATATTTTGAGGGATGGAGAGAATAATAAAATTTAAGATGAAACAAGTAATTTTTTTAAAAACTTTTGATGAAATTTAATGAAAGATTGGAATAACCCATATCAAAACAAATTTTTAACTCATTTAAAATCAAATAAAAATTTAATAAATGATTGGAGATGGTGTATCTATTTTTCTAGCCAGATTAGTCGTTTCCAAAATTTTCATAACTCATTCTTAATTAAATCCATTAATCAACTTTCATTCTCTTAAAATTCAAAATTCCCCCTCTGCAATCTATTTTTCTTTCCAAATTTTCACAACTCATTCCTTAATTAAATTCATTAATCAACTTCCATTCTCTTGAAATTCAAAATTCTCTCTGGAATCTATTTTTCTTTTCAAAATTTTCATAACTAATTCCTTAATTAAATTCATTAATCAACCTTCATTCTCTCTTGAAATTCAAGGTTGCGTTTGGTAGAGTTTTCTAACTATGATTTGAGAGTAGGAGTTGTATTTTGAGTTTGTGAGTTTTGGAATTATGATTTGAGTGTGGAAAATTTGTTTAGTGAAAGAGTTTGAAAAAAGTTTTTGAATTGAGTAGGGAAATTTGATGTGACATATCATATTTGATACAAAAACCTATAACTCATAACTAAACATATAACTCAAAATTCTATTAAAATACATAAAAAAAATTTAAAAATTCAAAAAAATTTTTTTGAGAGTATATATAATAATTAACATATGTCAATTGCAAAAAAAAAAAAAAAAAAAAAAAAATTTGTATTGTTCTGATCAACTGGTTGAACGACCAATTAATCCAAATTTTTTGGCCTTTGATAAAATTTTCAAAACTGAGTGTATACAAACATTCAACACAAATAAGGAAGTGGAATCACAGTTTGAAACCATTCCAAACAGAGTCCAAAATTCTCTCTCCCCGCAATCTCTCTCTCTCTCTCTCTCTCTCTCCATAAATACCTACGCCTCTCTTTCTCACCTTCCACATCCTACATTAACTCTCTCTCTCTTTCTCTCTCTCTCTCTCTCTCTCTCTGTACACACATAGGGTCTTTTGTTAGAATGGCAAAGGAAGTTGAGGAAACCGTAGTAACAGAGCAGGAGTTCTCAGCCAAGGACTACCACGACCCGCCTCCAGCTCCGCTAGTGGACGTGGTGGTGCTGACAAAATGGTCGTTCTACAGAGCTATCATTGCAGAGTTCATAGCCACACTTCTCTTCCTCTACATCACCGTCCTCACCGTCATCGATTACAAGAGCCAGATTGACCCCATCAAGAACCCTGACCAGTGTGGCGGTGTCGGCATCCTCGGCATCGCATGGGCCTTCGGCGGCATGATCTTCGTCCTTGTTTACTGCACCGCCGGTATTTCTGGTTAGTATAACCTAAAACCATTATTTACCATTTTACTAATTTAAACCCTAATAATTATACATATTTTTTTATTAGTTAAGATTGTCACTGACCTTTGTAAACATAATTATTCTACCTGCACAAAAATATATGGCTGAATTGATGTAGGATTAATAAAAAGTGAGATTCATCTCATGTAAAAGGTTCTGTTTAATTTTATATTCAATTTTTATGTTTCTAATTATTTATTTTGGAAAGAATTGAATTGTCCAATATTTTGATGTGAGCTCAAAATAAGATGATTCATCCTATTTATTTATTTTTAATTTGGATCATTTACAATCATATCATCTCACCTTATTATATTATTTCGTCATTTTTGTTTGGGTGAAGTACCAATAAATGCTAAATTTAGATTTTGTGAACTGATTAGTCCCTAGGTTTTTCTTATGGACCCAAAAGTCCTGTTATAAGTGAAATTACTTTAAGGGATGGGGGCAGAACACGCGTGTGTGGAAAACAAAGGGTGAATGTGGGATTTTGCAATAGGCTGAAATTACACATTTACACCAAGCTCACTATAGATTTTTTGTGTTTTCCCTCCTTTGCAATCGAATCTCACACTATCAGGGTAGGAAAGATTCTGTATTCCCAATGTTGAATTGTTGCGTAGTTAATATGACATTGGGTTCCAATGTTCTTCGTTGCGACTTCCAGAAGTCGTGAGATTGAGGCACATTAGGATACAGAAACCCTAAATTGTGTGAACGAGGGATTGGGTGTTAGAGCCAGCAGACGTTGAATTTGTATTGTTGAATGGGTGTTGCGGAGATGACAACGCCACGACTAAGTTAGTGATGTTTATTTGAAAAGGAGTCGGGAATGGGAGGCGTATTGATGGGGTTTGCTAGCGTAGAGTTAGGGGTTGCAACGTTGGGGTTTAATACTGATGTTGTATGCCTTTTTGTAGTATATGCTTGGTATTTGGTCCACCACTGTTAGATTTTTGAATTTTGTTGGGTTTAGATTGTTTGGCAACGTCATCTGGTATTCAATCTTGTGTTGATGTGTGTTTTTTTTTTTTTGGTAGTATCAACCATTCTGTGTTTCTCTTTCACTTTTAGGTTGGGGTATTATTCGGGTGGCACATTTTGCAATTGGATTGTGATGTTAATGGGTGATATATGAGAATTCCACATACACATTGAACCATATAACCAAAATGTGGTCCTGGTTATGTGATTCTAATGTCTATGTGGTTTGGCATTACATGTTGGCCAACCTAGGTGTAGTGTCCTGTGTTGTGGAACTGTAGATGTGTTGGATCTGCTTATATAACACGGCATTAACACCATACTCAACTATGTCGTTGAACGATATGAAAATAAGGAGTAGTGGTTATATTGTCAATGTGTATGGACATTGTTCTGTCAAGGTTTTCTAGCGTTTTTTATCGTTTTAATGTGTTCTTATTTTTAAACCAGTATGGGTCGGAATGGGTGGCTGATGTGTTGTTGTAGGTGTTGTTTGTATGTGATTCGTAAATTTGCGATAGTTGTTTAGGTCTTTGATGGGAAATGTTATATTGGTTATTATGTGTTCCGTCACACTTCTTTGAAAATGTATTATTGGGTCTTCCATAAGCTTGTGAGGTTGTATTAATTGTTTCCGTATGTAAGGAATCGTTAAGGCATACACGTTTACATTGGAAGTGCGTTTATGGAGAGTGATAACAATTATTGAGTCCATGAATGGAACAATGTTTTGCACGTTTGGTGAGCGAGTCCTGTACAGTCATAACCTAAGTACACTGCAATGCACATGACAAAGAATATGTTATTCAACTCGTTGTCAACATGATACAAACATGTGTATTACACATTAGTATACAGTCGTTATAAGGAAATGATGAATTCAAACGTCGATCCACCTTGAACTTATTGTAACCAGGTACGTCGAACAACATGTATACCAGACCCGGCACCAACCCATCAAACTTCCCACAAATAACATCAACGATTCTCTCGAATGTCGATGCATAATGCAACCGAATAGCAGCATTGGTTTTGTCGTACGTGCACAACGACAAAATCCCAGCATCCATACTTGCGCATAACAAACACATGGCCATCACACATTCCATACATTACACATTATGGTGATGTATAATTTTTTGAATTAGACACCATTACAGTTAACTTCTTGATTGAAAAAAAAAAAAAATGAAACCCAGATTGAAACAAAACCACCATGATGACCAAACATGCTAACGTGCATCAGTAAACCAACATAGACACATTGAGACCACCGAATGCGAAAAAAATTGCCAACCCGTGTAGAAAACCACATTGATCAACCACCAAACAAACCCACATTACACATAAACACCCACCATTAACACAACACACGACAAACATGAAAAATGACCCCAACCAATAACAATACCACCCCCTATCCAACTAAAAAATCACATCACACCCCTGTACATAAAGAACAATCGACCAAAATGTACATACCTTGTGTCATTCTGCTAGACCCGAGCAAATGCAACACCACTGTTTCTAGAAAAACACACGAGTAAAAAAGACTCTTGTTCACTCCCCGAAATGCCAAAATCCACATCCATCGTGATTAGTGTTTTTAAGGCGAAAAGCGAACCGAGGCGACAAGGTCACCTAATGCTAAGTGCGAGGTGACGAGGCAAGGCGAGACGAGGCGAGGCGAGGCGAGGGCTTCATGCGAAAAAAATTGCCAACCCGTGTAGAAAACCACATTGATCAACCACCAAACAAACCCACATTACACATAAACACCCACCATTAACACAACACACGACAAACATGAAAAATGACCCAACCAATAACAATACCCACCCCCCTATCCAACTAAAAAATCACATCACACCCTGTACATAAAGAACAATCGACCAAAATGTACATACCTTGTGTCATTCTGCTAGACCCGAGCAAATGCAACACCACTGTTTCTAGAAAAACACACTAGTAAAAAAGACTCTTGTTCACTCCCCGAAATGCCAAAATCCACATCCATCGTGATTAGTGTTTTTTAAGGCGAAAAGCGAACCGAGGCGACAAGGTCACCTAACGCCTAAGTGCGAGGTGACGAGGCGAGGCGAGGGCTTCATCGAAGCGAGGCGACCAGAAATGATATTTTTTTAATTATATCCAACAAGCAATTCAATGTTTCAGCATAAAGAAATTAAAGAACATATTTTAACAACATTAAAGAACGTAAAGAAATTAAAATAGGTGAAATTAATTGAATCAAAATAATTAATTGAATTAAAATAATTAATTGAATAACCAGGAAATTAAAATAACCAACAAATTAATTGAATTAAATTAATTGAATTAAAATAAACAAATTAATTGAATTAATTGAATTAAACAAATTAATTGAATTAAAATAATTAATTGAATAATCAGGAAATTAAAATAACTAGGAAATTAATTGAATTAAAATAAACAAATTAATTGAATTAAAATAATTAATTGAATAATCAGGAAATTAATTGAATTAAAATAAACAAATTAATTGAATTAAACAAATTAATTGAATTAATTGAATTAAAATAATTAGGAAATTAATTGAATTAATTGAAATTTTAACACAGAAGAAAAAAATTAATTTCAAAATAATTGAATTAATTTTAAAAATTAATGTTTGCGAATTAAAAATTAATTTAAAAAAAAAATGGATTAATTCGAAGTCGAACAGTGTTCGACAGTGCTCTTCTTCTTCAAGTCGAAGTCGAACAAAGAACAGGTGAAGTCGAACAGGTTCGACAGTGAACAAAGGAGAAAGGAAGAAGAAGAAAGGAAGAAGGTAGAAGAAGCAACTCGCCATGTCCGAAGAAGGAAGAAGCAGACCCAGGCGATCGACTCCGGCAGAAGAAGACCAGATGTTGCGATTCGACTTCGGCAGACGATGCACTCCACCAAGTCGATCTAGGGTTTGGCTTCTTATTTCATAATTAACTTTGTCGATCAAGGGCCCAGACGATTCGAACGAAGTCGATCAAGGGCCCAGATGTTTCGCACTTAAATCAGGCAAAAATACGATGAAGCGTCGCTTCTTTCCGCCTCACGCTTCATCGTCTAAGCCTCGCTTCAGGCGCTTCTAAGTCGCCTCACCATTTCGCCTCGCCTCAGCACGCATGAAGCGCTGAAGGCTCGCCTCGCCTCGCTTAGCTTAGCGCTTAGGCGAGCGCTTAGGCTCGCCTCTGATAACACTGACCGTGATACACTCCATAAAATCTCACACACAGAATAATATCAATCACGTCTTACCCACCAAATCTCACACACCCAGGAATTTGTTCCCAAAATAAATCATTAAAAAGGGTATTCTAGTCAAGAGATACGCCTTTTCAAAAAAAACTAGGACCAATCCGTCCATAAGAAAACTCTTAGGACTAAATGGATCAACACTCCCCCATATAGGATTTATGGGTAAATTCTCCTTTTTGTTTTGTAGTATATTTTAAAACTATATTTATTATTGGAAAATGTTACGAACCCCAAATAATCTACCAAACTTCGACCCACACAAACTCACACATGTGAGAGATTTGGCAGAAAATTTAGTAGATTATTTGGGATCCCTAACATCACTCTTTATCATTTATTTATTACAAGAGTCTAGTTAATATGTGCTTTTAGAATAAATGCTAAAAATATTTAAAAATATTATGGTCTTGTTTGGTTTGTTTTTAAAATATTTCGATATTTCTTTAGAAAATTATTTTCTTGTTGCTGCTTATTTGTGATAGCTTCCAAGACTTTCGACTTTTAGGTTCTCCTTTATCTTCCTTCTTATATGTAGTTACATCAATATCTATGTTTGTGTTTGTTTATCTCGGTTATATACAATTGTTATACAAGTTTCAAATTTCCAATTCATTCCGAAACTAAACGAAGTTTAGGGTTTGAGGATTTATTTTGATGTTTGTTAATTGTGAAAATCTTGATGAAGCTTGATTTTGTGAATTGTGACATGTTCTTGTATGAAAGGAACTGCTTTTCTTGATCTCGATTGGATAATTTAATTTTTATTATTATTTATTTTTGAAAAAATCTGTATTGGAGTTTTGTCATTTAGCTGTGTGATGTAAGGGAAAGACTTTAAATTATACTTGAAGGGTTAAGTTGCTTGTGGGTATTAATCGCAAAATCAAAGAATCAAACTTTGATTAGATAGTATATTAGTATCTACTTGTTTATCTATATATATATGTTCTTCAAAACCAAACATTCTAGGGTTTGGGAAAGATTCCAGCATTCACCCGAACTTCTTCCACCCAATTTGATTCGGATTTCGGAGTCCCTCTCCTCCAGATTTGACATTCATTGCAACCTATGAAATATAGATACTTCTAGATGAGAGTTGTATTTGTATCGAGTATCAATACTTTTTGGATACTAGCATAAACCTATTTGATACTTCTTAAACGTATCTATAATTTGAAATTTATTTTATTTTATTTCAATCAAGTACTAAATCGGCTATTCAATTGATCCTAAAATCAGTATATGTGGAGAATTGATCTAAAAGAGAAGATCAAAAAGTTTTGAGAAGAACTAGAAGAGAGAAGAAGAATACAACAGTCAAAACCTTAATCTCACAAAAACGGCCACAACCTTTAACTACTCAATACTATTTTCTCAAAGCTAACCGAAAACTATTACATAGAGCCATATATATAGGCAACGTAGGAAACCCTAATTAAAAATAACAAAGTAAATCATGACATTATTTGGAAGCCTAATCTCTAATAAAATAAGTAACTAAATATACTAAGGTTTTAATTAAATTATTAATAAAAAATAAATAAACATAAATTAAAAAAAAAATTATAAATAAATAAAATCCACATATCACGTTCCGCATCGTCTAGATCATGTAACTTATTTTGAAAGTTGAGTATTTCTTGCATAGCATTAGAGTAATTGTTAGGATAAATACAAGAGTAGTTTCCAGGTAAGAAGAATTGGAAAACATTGAGAATAAAGCATGTCAAATTTGGTCCAAGTTTGAGTGGACATAATGAACCCTCAATATATCATATATGAATATATTATCAATATTAATATATAAAGGGGGCTCATTTTGGTGTTGATCATGTACTGAAGTTGTGTATTATTTTCCTTCTATCAAGTTATGGGGCAATAATCAAAATTCTCACAAACTCCTTTCCACTTAGAAACATTAAAATCAACTTCCCACAAATTCACATCCTGACAACTTCTCTCGAAACTGCTTTTCACTTGCCAACTTTCTCTTTCAAATCAAATGGTTTCCTATATGAATTGGAGGATGTCTGTGGTGCAAGTGCTATTATAGATCAAGTGTTTTCTTGCTCCTACTGGTGTTGCAACTTGAAGGATAACATTTTCGCTTAAAGGCCTCAAGGTGGGTTGGGTCTTTGATTAAATAATGATTGTCATTCAGTTTCTTGTTGCAGTGGAAAAAACAGAGTTGCAAAGTACATTGTCTCTGTGTGTATTATATATATATATATATATATATTTGCTCTATCAAAGAGGAATAGACTTTCCAATTCCTCCAAACCAATAGTATGGAGCAAAAGAACATTCAATTATCTCCTTGGATTTGCTCAGTAATTTTATACTATCACCACCACCTTGGTTTAAATGACATCACTTATGTTGGAAATTGGGCCGAGTATTGGACCTGAATTTGGGCGCCTATGTGGCATGACCCATGGCCCATTCAAATTACCCATGTAATTTGAATTTGATTTCTTGATTATCCTATTTGTTAGGATAATCCTCTATCTATCTACATCAATCCTATCCTTAGGAGATATAGATAGATGGATATATATGGTTATATTTGATTATATATTTTAATATATAGAACATCAGATACGTGATGTGGTTTTTTATCTATAACATTTTTTCCCTATACTCTCTCTCTAACTCTCTCCCATCAGAGAACGATCTAGCCTTTGCACTGTGACTAGTGTGGGAGATACTCATACTGTAGTATCACTCCATTGTTGGTTGTTCATAGTTAATGGTTGTCAAGCACGTGATTTACCAACAAGGTTCTTTGTTTTGGATTCTTTTACACAAGATATAGTTTGAATCATTTTACCTATTGCGTTATCTGTATCTTACATTGGCATCAGAGCCATAAATGGATATTTTCGTGCTTGTTTTTTGTGCATTAAAATATGTATATAATTATATATATATACACACGTGATATATGCATAAAAAATTAATATTTTTTCGAACTTTCCCCGATCAACTTGAAATTTACATATGTTGTGGTATATTTCATGTAGAATATATCTGCAAAGTTTCATGAAAATCCAACGGTCGGATTTTGAGAAAAATGGAGATTCAGATTTAATTTTTCGAAACTTTGACTGCATGCTGGTTTTAAACGCTTTGTTTTTATGTTATGAAAATTATATATTTGGAATCCTTGTTTTGATACCTTCGAAATGGTATATTATGGGCTTGATTCCGACTTACGGTTGATGAGAAAAAATAAACTCTAATTTCGGTTCGTTTTGTGTTTTTGGTGGCTTAAGGAAGAAGATGAAGTGTAGAGTTTCTGCACTTCCACTCTCATTAGAGAGAGAGTGCTACACTCCATTATTTGTATTTGTTAAATGTCATTTTTGATACCACCATAGTTTTTATTTTGGAAAATGGAGTCTAGCAGTACCAAAATTGGACCAGAAAACACACCGGAAGGCAACGCGTGCGCCTCACGCGCCAACTGACGTCGTCAACGGCGGCCACGTGCCATCATGCGCCGGGTGCGCTTCCACGCGCCATCACGCGCGTGTCAGCCACGTCGTCCACGCGCGCTGCGCGCCCAGCCGAGCCGCGCTGTTTTCAGCGCCGGCTTGTTTGGTTTGGCAGTTGGGTGTAAGGCGCTGTTTGTTGTTTTTTAAAATCTAGAATTGCTTTAAATGGTCATAAGTAATTCGTTATAGCTTTGTTTTAAGCGTGGTTGGTACTGTTAGACTTAGAATTAAATTTTTAATCTACTGTAAAATTTTCAAAATTTTATGAAAATAAAAATATTTATCCTGAAATAATAATTCATTATTTCTGCTTTAAAATGCTTCTGGTGTTGCATGACTAAGTTTTTGGGCTGAAATTTTTTGTGTAGACTACTGTAATGGTTTACTATTTACTGGTATGATTTTTCTTTTTCCCAGATTCTGGAATATTTATTTCTGATTTTATGTGTATTTATTAATTATTTGAAATTCCAGAAAATACCAGAAAATTTCAGAAAAATTTCAGAACTGATATACTTTCTATTATGGCATAATCTCAAAGTCTTCGTGGTTTTGTTGCCTTGTTTGGCACAATAAAAACTGATGCGTGCGCTATGGTTAGCGGCATGCTACGTAGTTTTGATTGGTGAGTTTTGGAGTTGTGAAATTAGTAAGCCCTCAATAGATCTGTATATGATCTTGACTATTGAGCTGCGCGGATTGACTTTGTAATTTAACTTGTACTAATGTTGCATCATTGGATGAAGTAACATTCAAGAGTCACGCCATCTAAGAAATGCGAGCTTAAATGAATTAGTCATTAAGTGTAAGACGAGTAACCAGTATGAGCAATGTTTTGCTCTCTACCCAACTGTTGGGAGTGGATGGAGCAAAAATTTCACGCACTATAGTAGTGTACATTAAAGTATCACTTGAAGTTAAAAGATTAGCGCTTAGTAGCAGCAAAAATCTATTAACACTAAGTGAAAAGATTAGCACCAAGTGACTGCAAAATCTATTAGCATTGCCAACTTGTCCAAGTCTGGACACTTACTGTTTCCACACTTGAGTGTGAGACATGATGAGGCGCTTCTTTGTATGATTCCTTAGCTAGGCTAACGCTTTTGAATAACGTTTACCACTTAGCAAACGTTGCAACATAGTAATGAAAAGGTCAAGGCCGACAAGGTTGTTATGACTCTAAGAATTTGACGCATGGCTCGTGAGAGCATTGTGTTGAATTAGACTCTTTAGCCTAATTCGCGCTTAAGTTACTTCGGGAGTTGTCATAGATTGATAGCTTATTCTCTCCTTCTTGTGGATAGTAGAATTAATTGCAAGTAACTATGAAGCGAGAAACAGAGATGGCAAGAGGAGTATCGTCATCTTTCAACTAGATGCAGTAAAGTGTATGGAGAATAAAATTGACTTGAAGGTGCAGGGGATTAGCACTTACTAGTTAAATTTGCGACTTAGGTGCACTTGATATCTCCATAACATCCTTTTATGATCTAGTGAACATGAATTTGTCGTGAGTCATTACCTAGTTGGGCCTAAAACCTTTAAAACTTGTCTTCGAGAATTCACACATTAGAATGATTGGAATTAGTTTATGACATTGGTCATGAACTGGTGGCTTATTATACTTAATCACATTAATGAGAAGATGACATAGATGGTTTGAGTAGGCCCTCTCGGGCCCACTCGCTTGTGACATCTTGCTCTCATGTGAATGTGTAACTTTGTTCGCAATGGTTGCGCACAAGTAAGTAGGAAAGCTGCAGAAGGGCATTTGTATTGGCGCATTTAGTCCACTATGATATTTGTGACTGGATATGTGTAAGGGTATGATAGCTAGCCTCAATCTTGACACATTTATAGATTACGATATGCATCTTAGTCAAGGCTATTTGATCTCCCATAAGTCAAAAGTTTTGAGATGATTTTTGACATTGCACAAATGAGGTTGAGATCAATTAGATAAGAGCTTTTGTGCTTTTAGTTTTGACCAAGGTGGCGAGTATCTATTTGAGTTTTTTTTGAAAACTCTGTGAAGAGAGATGGATGCTTAGAAAATTGATTATTCCTAGTACTCAGCAACACAATGGTGTAGTAGAGATAAGGAATTAAGTATTGTTTGTGTTAGGTGGATGATGGCGCAAAATGTTTCCAATTGGGAATTGCACTAGTTTGTTGCCTATATCCTTAACTAAGTGCCCTCCATATCAGATTTTACACTCCATTTAAGTAATGGGTTAGCAGAGAGCCATTTGTGGGCGATCTGTAACCATCAAGCAGCTTATCTTTATTTTATTTCTCTTAAGGTTGCGAAGTTAAGACCTAAAGATCTAGGGCGCATTATTGTATGCTGTCTTGTAAAAACTTAGGGTCATGTGGCGCATTATTGTATGCAATCATGTAAACCCTCCAGGTCATGTGCTTATAGATAAGCAGCTTTGTGGGAGTGTAACTAAGTCACATAAAGTTTTCTTAGTAAAGGTGACGTGAATAGAGTTTTGGAACTCTATAAAATAGAGAATTCTAAGTATAGCGGTTTATGTAGCCTAGTTGAGAATGGAAAGAAATTTCCAATATCCTAGGGACAGTGGGAGCGGTGTGCCTACTAGTGGATTACTCCATTAGAGAAGATTACTCTACATTCTTAGTTGCGTGGTAGAGAATGTGAAAATTTTCCACGTCATCAGTAGGTGATTGAGAGGGAAACATTCATGATTGCTCCGCAAGATGATAAAGGGCCTAGGATAATGCCAAAGGCTCTCTAGTCCCCTACTTTTAGAAAAGTGTATCAATGTTGCACAGTTTAAGACAAAGTCTTTGAGGATTAACCATTTCTATAATTTGGGTGACTTTCCGCTATGACGCGAAACTGTTCTAAAGTTATGCGCGATTTGGATAGTCATTTTTTGAGGCATAAGGCTCGCTAGATACCGAAAAGTCGCACCATTGAGGAAGGTGTAGACCATGAGAAGACTTTCTCCTGGGGAGTAAGGTTACTTTGACTTAGGCTATGATTGACATGAGTTCGGAATTTTGATTTGTGGACGTTGTGACCCAACTTCTTGTTGGAGAATTGGATAAGTAGATCCGTAGGGATTTACCTTCTGCTTTTATGGTGAAAAGTTAGGAGCGCAAAAAGGATTGCTAGTTCTAATAAATCTTTTACGGCCTAAAACAGTTACCCAAATAGTGGTTCTTAGATTTCATTGAGCCATGATAGGCCAACGATGATCGATGAAGACCACTGAGGCATGATCAATGGTCCAAAAGAAGTTTTTCCTTACTTAGTCATTATGAGCCAGGAATTTATACGGTTGTCGCCACCTAGGGTTGGCAGTCCTCTGTTTTAGACATGATGGACATGGGTGATGTTATTTATATGCTCGGATGTAAGATCCTTAGAGATTGTTCTGGGAGAATTCTCGGTTTGTCTTTAATGACTTACATAAGGAATATCCTAGAATGATTCTAAATGCGAAATTGCAAACCCATTGACTTACCTATCGGTAAAAGCTAGAGCCTTAGCTATTGAGTGAATCCTCGGATTGTCTTTGGGAGAAACAAATGACCTATATTCCTTGATTGTTTTTTTGTGGGAGCCTGAAGTATGCTATGTGGGCGTATTCGGCATAATGAGTGCTATCTCTTTAGATGGTCAACTGAGTAGTTTTAGACCTTGACCTTGCTCATTAGACTGTGGATAGGATGCTTTACTGGTAGTGTATAAATTTGCCCTTTGTAAGATTCAATGCGCTAGTTGGGCGCATCTTGAATGAACGTAGATTGGTCACCAAAATATCTTTAGAGAGGTAATTGTAATTGCGCAAGAGGTAGTGATCTTGAACCACTTCATGTGAGGCGCACATGGTGGATTCCGTTGTATATGCTTATCGCAAGAGGTGCTGATAAGGTTTATGCTTGGAATCCAGAATTGCGCAGACTGTGGTCGTGTTTTTTTTAAAATCGATCACTTATTTGTTGTGAGATGATGGGATGTTGACACTATTATGGTTTGTGTCATAACGATTAGCAGATGATGATGTCAGCAGGCAAGATTGGCTCACTCACACGAGCAATCACCCTTGGTGCTTGGGAGCGAGCAAGGATGAGACTAGTGGTTTATTTTTATTTGGAGCCAAGAAAGACTTAAATTATCCACTATATATGTCGCCTTGGTTACAACCAAGATGAGGTTGTGTCAAGGACCAAACATGGATGTTAGTACCCACTTTCCATGTTGTGCCTGTTATGATTAGCTAGATGCGAGATCTCATTTGGCGCCTGGAAGGCGAGCAACTAGAGAATTCGGGTTAGGCGCTAGAAAGAGACTAGACTAAGATCTGTACGGTGTATCGAGTATGACGTCACTCTTTTGGAAGAGTTACTCCACCGTAGCATGTATTCATACTCCATGTGCTTGGCGACCGAGTAATGAGGTGAGAGAATGGATCCCTGTTTCCTCACCGTGTGAGTCTTACGTGTCATTATTGATATGACTTTCACTTATGTACCCTTTTGTGACCTTTGACTATGTCACAAGGTAAGGGGTTGATGTTTTGCTACCTTGGTATGTTGCTTGCGGTCATGTATGATTCGGCCTTAAGGGGCATCACTGGGAAAGCAGTCAATCCTAAACCAAATGGCATAAGGGCAAGGGGAAGATCATCTAGTATTACATCACAGTTGTATATTCTCTGCCGGCAACTCACATCGCTCTGTATGAGGCGGATTGAGTGTGAATATATTGCAAGAATTGAGAGGGTCAAACATGCTCTTTTGAGGGATTAGAGATGTTTTTGGACCGGTGTAATTAGATGGGTCTGGGATATATGAGACACTATTTCTATTTTTTGGGTTGATGTCCCTATGCTAGCTCATTT
Organism: Camellia japonica; assembly: GCA_030407325.1. Taxonomy (NCBI): domain Eukaryota; kingdom Viridiplantae; phylum Streptophyta; class Magnoliopsida; order Ericales; family Theaceae; genus Camellia; species Camellia japonica. Next base: position 22,419,095 of record JAPPVO010000016.1, on the reverse strand, counting down.
TGAGTTTCTAGTATAGAGCTCCCACATGCAAGTGTTTCTCAGCGGTCGCACGGTTCATTGGCTAGTATGGGATTGTACAATATTTGGGAGATTGAGATAGAGATGTGGCAGTATCATGCCAACTCATGTGCGAGTGGGAGATGTTGGAAATTGGGTCGTGTATTGGACCCGAATTTGGGCGCTCATGTGGCATTCAAATTACCCATGTAATTTGAATTTGATTTCCTGATTATCCTATTTGTTAGGATAACCCTCTATCTATCTACATCCATCCTATCCTTAGGAGATATGGATAGATGGATATATATGGTTATATATCTGATTATATGTTTTAATATATAGAACATCAGATATGTGATGTGGTTTTTTTTTTTTTTTGGGTGAATTTTTTTGGGTGAATAGATGTGGTTTTTTACCCATAACATTTTTTCCCTATACTCTCTCTCTAACTCTCTCCCATCAGAGAACGATCCAGCCTTTGCACTATGACTAGTGTCGGTGATACTCATACTGTAGTATCACTCCATTGCTGGGTGTTCATAGTTAATGGTTGTCAAGCATGTGATTTACCAACAAGGTTCTTCGTTTCGAATTCTTTTATGCAAGGTATGGTTTGAATCCTTTTACCCGTTGCGTTATCTGTATCTTACAACTTAAAAGACTTTTCTTCATTTTTACGTACATATACATCTATGATAAATTGTATGTATATATAATGTTATTTTGACTTTTTTTGTGTGATGTTGTGTATGAAGCTTTTCATAGTCATTGTTGCCTATGAAGCACGGGTACAGGTACGAATACGAATACTAGTACTGGTACAATATGGGTACATCAATACGGTAAAATTTTTAAAAAATAGGGTACGGGTAAGGCTTGGTACGCTTGTAAAAAAATATTTATTTTTAATTTAGAGTAATGAAAAAATTAATTAAATGATTTAATTTGTTAAGGTTCAACTTACAATTAACATTTAATGTCAAAAGTAAAGGTATAAATCAAAGTTAAATGTTAATATATTAAATAACTTACAAACCATAGTTTAATTTTAAAATCATGCTAAGTATAAAACAAAAAATAAAAAAGAAGTCTAGTGAAAGGAGTTTTATCTCTGCAGTAGAAGAAAATATTATTTCAACTGAGGTACGGTACGGCTTGGGTATATACTAGGTACGTCTGGATACGCCAAAAATTAAAAAGAAAAAGCTTGGGTATGTGTTGTGTACCCGGTCAGTACGTATGCAGAAGTACCATACGAGGAATATACATATTTGCTCTTGTGAGAATATATTGTGTATTTTCTATTATTTTCCAAATTAGGCATGATTGTGGTTGTACAAATTAGAGTCCTATTAGAGGTATGGTTGTGTTAGAGTCCTATTAGAGGCATAATTGTATTCTCCCTTTTGGTTTAGGATTTAGGGCTATATAATCTAAGGTCTGATTGTAATCATTCACACATTGAATATACGAGATACAGAAAAGCTTTCAGGAATCTTACATGGTATCAGAGCCACTCTGACCTGAAACCCTAAAAGTTGTCCATTGTCTCTCGGAAATCAACCCTCTGGTTTTATCTCTCTGAGTCGCAGGTCGTGACTCCCTCTTCTTCTTTTGTGTTCGTCTAGTTCGAGCGAAGGTCCTGAGTTGTCCTTTGTCTGGTCATCTAGTTCGTTTCTCAGGTTCTCTGCCTCACGGGTCATTCGCGAAAACCCTAGCCTTTGGTTCGTGATCTGTCACTGGACTTGTGAAGTTGAGTCGTCGTCATCGCTGGTTCTCTCCTGCTTCGATTCACACGATCGAAGAGCTGTCTACCGTTGTTCCTCTCGATTTGCTTCAACTTCGGCCCTTTGCTCTGTACTGGCTGCTCCAGAGTCGACTTCGACTCTTGTGTCTCTCTGTCTCTCTCTCTCTATGTGGTTCGAAGTTGACCCACCTGGTTATGAAATTACCCAGTTCTCTTTTATTCTTATTTGGACCAAACAAGTTCCTTGTTATTATAGTTTGACCCCTTATATTTTGATTATTACACTTGAACCTCTGGTTTGGCTACTTTGTTTTATTACACTTTAACCCCTCAATTTTCTAGTTATTACGATGTCTCTGGCTTTTGATGGGTGTGCCTTCTGTCATCAGAAGGGCCATTGGAAGTACCACTGTCCCAAGAAGGGACGTCAGCCTGCCTCATTTTTTCAGCAATCTCAGAACCACTTCCGGGCTCCTCCCACTGCGTATGTTGCATGTGCTCCGACTCCTGATCTTGACTTGGCTTCCTTGACTACTCAGATTAGTCAACTTCAGCATATATTGTCTACCTCTCAGCCATCTCCATCTGCTTCTGTTGTTTCATCTCTTCATTCAGGTTTGCTTGGGTCTTCTTCAGGTATCTCTTCGTCTGTCTGGCTTTTTGACTCTGGTGCCTCTCATCATATGACTCCCCATCTCTCCTTACTTCACAATTGTATTCCTCTTCCCTTTCCTATTACTGTCAATACGGCTAATGGATTTGGTATGTCTGTTGTATCTGTTGGGTCTGTCCTACCGTACCTTTCTGTCTATGATTACTACTCAGTTTGGGTCTACAATTAAAGTGTTACGGTCTGACTTGGGTGGGGAATATTTTAAACATGAGTGGGGAATATTTTAAACATGAGTTTTGTGAGTATTTGGCCAATTTGGGTACCATTCACCAAACTTCTTGTACAGATACACCTGCCCAAAATGGTCGGGCCGAGCGTAAACACCGTCATCTTCTTGAGACCGTTAGGTCTCTTCTTCTCTCTGTCTCAGTTCCGGCTCCATTCTGGGGGGAGGTAGTTCTTACTGCTGCTTTTCTTCTCAACCGCATGCCTACTCCCCTTCTTTCTGGTCAGTCTCCTTATGAGGCTTTGTTCTCCCAAATTCCTAACTATTCCCTCCTTCGTGTGTTTGGGTCTGCCTGTTTTGTTCTTCTTCCCCGCAAAGATAGGACCAAACTTAGTGCCCGGTCTGTCCTCTGTGTCTTTTTGGGTTATAGTCCTACTCAAAAAGGTTATCGGTGTTACGACCCTATTTCCCGTCGTCTTTATGTCTCTCGTCATGTTTCTTTTCTCGAATGTCTGCCTTACTTTCAGCTTCCTCCTATCACTGCTCCAATTTCCAAAGAGGATTTGGTTCACATTGACCTATTTCCTTCTGAGGTACCGTCTGATGAGTACATCTCTACAGTTCCTCTTGAGCTTGTTTCATCTTCTCCTCCTGCTTCACCTCTGGCTGTTTCTCCTTCTTCAGTTTCTTCTCCTCCTCCGTTGTTAGTTTATTCTCGTCGTAAGGCTCCTCCTCCACCAGTTGTCTCCACTCCTACTGCTGATCCTCCTGCTTCTGACGACTCTGATCCTACTGCACACCGATATCCTCCTCGAGCACGTCATCCTCCAAACAGGTTGGGTTGGTCTAATACTTGTTTTTCTGCTTCCTATCGTACTTTTTTGTCTGTTATTCACTCTTTTGTAGAACCTCAGTCTTACAAGGAGGCTTGTCAAGATCCTCATTGGGTTCAAGCTATGGAGGATGAGTTATCTGCTTTACAGAAAACTAGTACTTGGGAGTTGGTTCCTTTACTTGCTGGTAAGAACCTGGTTGGTTGCAAATGGGTTTACAAACTCAAGACTCATTCTGATGGCTCTCTTGAGCGTTACAAAGCTCGTCTGGTTGCCAAAGGTTTCTTTCAAGAGTATGGTATTAATTATGAGGAGACATTTGCTCCTGTTGCCAAAATGACTACTGTCCGTACTTTGATCTCTGTCGCTGCTGTTCGTTCTTGGCCTCTTTATCAGATGGATGTTAAGGTCAAGTTTGGCATCTTCAAAAAAATCTAAAAAGTCAAAAAGTCACTATCCTATTTAAGTCACATCATCTTATTTAAGTCACATCACCTCTCTAACACATCACTTCAAACCCAACCCAAATCCAACCCATATTTCATAAAAAGTCAAAAAATGCACTTATTTAGTCTTCCCAAACTTGGCCTAAGAATGCTTTTCTTAATGGCCATCTCACTGAGGAGGTTTACATGCGTCCTCCCCCTGGCCTTCACCATCCCTCTGGATAGGTTTGTCGTCTTTGGCGTGCTCTGTATGGTCTGAAACAGTCTCCTCGTGCTTGGTATGATCGATTTCAGATTGCTGTTACCGAGCTTGGGTTTCATCCTTCTGCTTCCGACTCTGCTTTATTTCTGCGACATACCTCGGTTGGTTTTGTTGCTCTCTTGCTCTATGTGGATGATATGATCATCACTGGCTCGGACTCTTCTGCTATCTCTGAGGTCAAGCAGCATCTCTTTCGCACCTTCGAAATGAAGGATCTGGGTCCATTACGGTATTTTCTTGGTATTGAAGTTGCTTCTTCTCCCAAGGGCTATTTTCTGTCTTAGGCTAAGTATGCTAATGAAGTCATTCATCGTGCTGGTCTTACTGATACTAAGGTTTCTGATACACCTATTGAGCTTAATGTGAAGCTTAACTCTACTGATGGTGTCTCTCTGGATGATCCCACTTTATATCGCGAGCTTGTGGGTTGTTTAGTTTATCTGACTATCACTCGTCCTGACCTTGCTTATGCTGTTCATGTGGTTAGTCAGTTTGTTTATGCTTCTCGCTCTACCCATTGGGCTGCTTTGGTTCGCGTTCTTCGCTATCTCAGGGGTACTATCTTTCAGGGCTTATTGTTGTCCTCTACTTCCTCTTTGGACTTGGTAGCCTATGCTGACTCTGATTGGGCTGGTGATGTTACTGATCGTAAGTCTACGTCTGGTTTCTGTATGTTTCTTGGAGATTCCTTAATCTCTTGGAAAAGCAAGAAACAATCAGTCGTTGCTCGCTCTACTGCCGAAGCTGAGTATCATGCTATGGCTCATGCCACTGCTGAGATTGTTTGGCTTCGTTGTCTCTTGTCTGATTTGGGTGTCTCTCAGTCTTCTCCGACCTCTCTCTATTGTGACAATCGCAGTGCTGTTCAGATTGCTCACAATACTGTCTTTCATGAGCGGACGAAACATATTGAGATTGATTGTCACTTTGTTCGCCAACATCTGCAGTCTGCCTCTATTTCGCTTCCTTTCATCCCTTCAGCTTTGCAACTTGCGGACTTCTTCACCAAGACTCACACTACTGCTCGGTTTCAGTTTCTTGTTAGCAAACTCTCAGTGTTTTCTGTTAAAACACCTTGAGTTTGAGCGGGGGTGTGAGAATATATTGTGTATTTTCTATTATTTTCCAAATTAGGCATGATTGTGGTTGTACAAATTAGAGTCCTATTAGAGGTATGGTTGTGTTAGAGTCCTATTAGAGGCATAATTGTATTCTCCCTTTTGGTTTAGGATTTAGGGCTATATAATCTAAGGTCTGATTGTAATCATTCACACATTGAATATACGAGATACAGAAAAGCTTTCAGGAATCTTACAGCTCTATCAAAGAGGAATAGACTTTCCAATTCCTCCAAACCAATATTATAGAGAAGAAGAACATTCAATTATCTCGTTGGATTTGCTCAATAATTTTATACTATCACCGCCACCTTGGTTTAAATGACATCACTTAAAAGATTTTTCATCATTTTTACGTACATATACATCTACCATAAATTGTATGTATATATATAAAATTTATTTTGATTTTTTTTATGTGATGTTGTGTATGAAGCTTTTCATAGTCATTGTCGCTATATGCTTAGCTAGATATAGTGATCTATCTGCCTATAATTTTCATTTCTTTCACTGTTATTAATTTCCTATGTCAAATGTGTTACAAAGAGATTAAAAAACTTCAATTTGATGATGGTATTATTATCCCATGAAAAAAAAAAAACACAAAAATTGATGATATTCTAAACATAAAATTTAACAGGGACTTTGAATATTTTGTTAATTACTTTTTTATTTTTCTTTTTGTTCATTTTTTAAAAAAATTTACTGGGTTGCTGATCTTTTGAAGTAATTTACGGCATCATTTCTGGTAACATTTCATTTATACCATAAATTTTATATTTAGAATTGTTATTGTCTTTCAATGATTTATGCACACTTTGTGCTTGCTATGACTCCTAGTAGTTTGAAAAACAGTCTTCACAAAATTACTTTTTAAATTTATCCATATCTTACTTTTCCAGAATTTGTATCGATGTATCCATATTGTGTCATACCTCTATCATGTATCCCATTCCATGCTTTATAGATTCAACTAGTCACTTAATCTCTACCAATATTACACTTTGAATTTTTTTGCGTGCCGTGACTTCTAGTGGTCTGAAATTAAGACTATTTGGTAGACTAGAAAGTCAACACATACTTGATGTGCTTGAATACATCGTAGGGAAGCATTGCAACTCTTGATGATAGTGGAGTTATATGCGGAGCATGGGACTGGAAGTAGAGAGCTTACATACTTTATGGTGGTTATGTAACTATGTATATAAAATAACTATGTGACTCTCAAATGATTTGATTAATTATCTCCATCTGAATAAATTAATCAATTTTTATTCAACTTTTTCTAGAAATCTAAAGTCTGACTCAGCTTCGCCAAAATTAGAGTGTTTCCTAATTATAAATAAATAAAGAAAAATAGTTTATCCTAAAAGATTTATGACAATTACTTTTTAATTTATATATATTTTTATTTATGGTCGTATCCTTTAACATAATCCATATCCTACTTTTTTCAGAATTTGTATTGATGTATCCATATTGTGTCATACCTCTATCTTGTATCCCTCTAGCCATGCTTTATAAATTGTAACTAGTCACGTAATCTCCGCCAATACAATACTTTGTACTTATGTCTTAATGTGAGATAACACAAGTATATTGGAAGAAATACTCTGTAATAATCTAATTGTAGGTTATATAGTACGTGAATGATATTTCTCTGCTTCATGTAGGCATGTTTATATTCTAATTCTAATTTTCATGTCTTATTGTTTATCATAGTGTTAAGACTAATAATCAATCCATTAGAATAGACCTGTGTTTCTAATTCTTCAGTTACTTTCGGGGATGGGAGCAAAATTTTAAGAACCTTAATATTTTACAGTAGTTCCCTTATGGTAGGTCTGAATTTCTGATATCATTTTATTTGTGAGATATTTCATAGTTCTGCATCATCTTTGACTCTCCTAATTCCTGATAACTAACACATCAATATCTAAAGGACTCTAATTTGCTTAGGCTGCATGAAAAACCACCAACTGATCTTAGTTTCTGCATCAACATTCGGAACAATTCTGCAGTTACTTGAACAGATACATTCTTCCATTTTCAATTTTAGCCTGAAACATTTTATTCTTGAATTCTTTTTCACAGTAGTGTTGGTGAAAATAGATGAGCAAGAAGGTTTCAAGCTGTTTGGGACCACAGATTCTCGTGAACCTGAAAATGCAGTAGAAATACTCGAGCAAAGGGAGCAAAAGGTCTTATTTCATGAATCCACTGAGTTGGGAAGAGCAAGCAACTTGCGCAAAAGTTTAGATTGGGATACTGCTTTTTTCACCAGTGAAGGTATGCTTTTACAAGAAATTTGAAATATTTGGTGCCTTCTGCCAATGTTAACTCATTTCATATGGTTAGAGCAAGTTAAAATTCGAAGTCATTAATGCTTCATGCGTGATCAGGACTTCTAGATCCAGAAGAGTTGTTTATTATAAATAAAGGATTTGAGAAGGTTGAAGCTCACCTATTACCCGTAACTCAAGAAGATCTGTGTACGCGGAGATATGCAGACTTAGAATCTACATTAGATAGTGATGACTTCTCTTTGGACAGCAACCAAAGCACTGAGGTTGATTTGTTTGAAGACATAAGAGCATCCATTGAGAAATCCAATATAATGTCCAATATTTGCAAGTCAGTTTGCAAGTCAGGAGTTGGAGAAGACCACAAACGGGAAACCCACTGTAAGTATATTGCAAATTCAGAACAAATCTTATTGTGAATGGAAGAAGAAATTTTTGCTTGTTCATTTTGTATGTGAATTGCAATGTGATTGCATTTAAGGTATCCCAAAGAGATTTAATGGGTAATCAGGCCTTCCGCTATTGTTGCAGCAGGAAATATTGAAACCTCACTTGTCCTAAATTCTTTTCTTACTCTTAGGCTTAGTAAGCATAATATCTTGTGTTTAGGAGGTTGGTACCTAGCCTTAGTGTCTTGTAAAAAATGTTATATGGTCTCCCCTTTTATGCATCTGTTTATCACAAATCTATGCTCAATATCTATGGTTGCTTTTTTTCAGCCTTGAAGAAACTTGATGACATCTCTCGAAATAGGGTATGTGCTATTGATTGTAGTCTTTCATTGTAATTGTTCTAGCATTTATTGAGAAATTAAGTTCTCTTGTATCTAAATATCAGGTGAAATCCACACCAACTTCCAGAAGCCAAAGCGTCTATATGCAAGGATCAAAAAGAGTTAAGGAGATTGTCCATCCACAAATCGTCCAGGCATGTATAAATCGAAGAAAATGAGATTATATAGTTCCTTTTAGTATTTAGTATGCATAAGTGTTCATCATCTCAATTGCTCAAATTGAAAGGCTGCATTATTATTTATAACTTACAAGTTACAAGTTTGTCTAGGCATGTATAAATCGAAGACAATGAGATTATATAGTTCCTTTTAGTATTTAGTATGCATAAGTGTTCATCTCGATTGCTCAAATTGAAAGGCTGCATTATTATTTATTACTTACAAATCACAAGTTTGTCCAACATTTGGTAGTCTAACATGTTGGATATGTAGACACAAGATTGTGTAAGGAAATGAAATTTTAACTCTAGGATATGAATTAACTGACTCAAATTTATTTGATCAATACAGGATGCTAGAAAGAACATGGTGTCAGTAGGACAAAGAAAAAAGATTTCCTTAGGTGCGGACCATGTCAAGATGGGAAATAAAGTTGCAACCCTTGGATCTCGTAAGAACCATCACATAATTTAAAAGTTCCTTTCTTCCAATTCTAATGGAATTTACATCAAAATGCATTGACTGTTACAGGGAAAGATTTAGTATCCAAGAAATCTGGATTGGGGAACTCATGTTGTTCCACTAGCTCTACAACATCCCTTGAATCATCTTCTTCAGTTTCTGTCACTACCAGTAATGATTCATCAGCTTCTTGTTCTCCATCTGGTAGTGCTTCGTCGTTGAAATCTTCCTCAAACTCGAGAAGAAATGCAGATTCCAGGAAAAGTAGACTTGCTGCCTCTAGTTCAACCTCCAAGACTCCTCTCAGGTGCTTACTAGGAGACAAAATTGTGTTGGAAAATCCTGGTTTGTCCACCCCTTCATTGTCCATGTCAAACCATTCTTCCAATGATCCTGCAAAATCGACCAGAAATTTCAAACCTTCAGGTCTCCGAATGCCATCACCAAAGATTGGGTTCTTTGATGAGGTAGTTTTATTTTCTTCCAATTTGTTTAGTTCTATGTTATGAGTATTATTATTTATTACTTACAAGTTACAAATTTTTGTCCAGCATTTGGTAGTCTAACTTGTTGGATATGTAGACACAAGATTGTGTAAGGAAATGAAACTTAACTCTAGGATATGAATTAACTAACTCAAATTAATTTGATCAATACAGGATGCTAAAAAGAACGGTGAAGCTAATTCGTTTCCTCATAAGTCACCGAAGATATTAAGCAGGATGAACATGGCGTCAGCAGGACAAAGAAAAAAGATTTCCTTAGGTGCGGACCATGTCAAAATGGGAAATAAAGTTGCAACCCTTGGATCTGGTAAGAACCTTCATATAATTTAAAAGTTCTTTTCTTCCACTTCTAATGGAATTTACGTCAAAATGCATTGACTGTTACAGGGAAAGATTTTATATTATCCAAGAAATCTGGATTGGGAAACTCATGTTCCACTAGCTCTACAACATCCCTTGAATCATCTTCTTCAGTTTCTGTCACTACCAGTAGTGCTTCGTCGTTGAAATCTTCCTCAAACTCGAGAAGAAAAGCAGATTCCAGGAAAAGTAGTCTTGCTGCCTCTGGTTCAACCTCCAAGACTCCTCTCAAGTGCTCACTAGGAGACAAAATTGTGTTGGAAAATCCTAGTTTGTCAACCCCTTCATTGTCCATGTCAAACCATTCTTCTTATGAATCACCTGCTAGCTCCATTGATGAATGGTCCTCAGAATCATCATCAACTGCCAACCAAAGCTCCAACTGTTTGGAGGTCAGTTTTCATACCAGTACTTCCAGAGGAGCTTGTTTAGGAAATGATGCCACCCAAGCATTAAATTTTCAGAGTTTCCCACATGATGAATGTTTCGATGATCAAGAAAGTCATCAAACAAGGTTTCCAAATCTATGTCTTGAAGTAGTTAGGGGAACTGCTAATGATCTTGCAAAATCGACCAGAAATTTCAAACCTTCGGGTCTCCGAATGCCATCACCAAGGATTGGGTTCTTTGATGAGGTAGTTTTATTTTCTTCCAATTTGTTTAGTTCTATGTTATGAGTATTACCTTGTGAAGTCAGTATTTCAATCAAGTAAAGCTTATCTGCTTTGGCAGGACAAAGCTATGCTGTCGACGGTAGGTAGAGCGCAGAGTGCTTTGCCTAATATCAGTGGGGTGACAAACAGAAAAAGGCCGGATAAACTTCAGACTACTAGAATTTTACTAGAGAATGGGGATACAAAGCTTGGTTCTGTGCAAAATGGAGTGATAAATCCTTCTTTGAATGCCATTCGCAGATATGCAGCACAGAATCAAGAGCTAGATAAAAATTCCTCAAAAATGTCCAGCACGTCTGCAACCTCGAGAAATTTACCAGGGAAAACTTCAAAAGGTCAGACTGATACATCTCCTCAATTGTGCAGAGAAAATCATAATTCAAAAAAACTAGGCCTGCATTCTAGTTTGAAGGCAGAAAGGAAAAGAACAGAAGGGATATTGAAAAATGAAATGGGTGGAGAGAACAAGAGGCCAATGACGAAAGAACATGAAAGGGCCAGCAGGCGCCCTCTTGAGAATGACCCTCATTCACTTCATGACAACGAAAAAGAAAAGATACCTAGTTTTGGAGATCATGTTAATGGTTTAAATAGATGTTTGGAGGTCATTGATCTCAACAGGGGCGTGGTGATAGAGCTCGAAGGGAAGAGGGGTTGCTCTCATTCCCACCTTGGTGACAATTTCGCTGAAAATGACAGAGCCCCCATATATATATCATCCTTCTCTAAGGAGTACCTTTTTCCCCGCCAGCAGGTTTCACCAAATATGCTGTCAAAGACTGGACCACTCTCTCTTTCGACGACAGTTGAGTTCATGCCCAGCACAAGAACTCCATTGGCGGACAAAAATTCTGCTCCCATGTAGCAGCAGATTAATTCAGGTTTATAACAGAATCAGAATCAACAGTAGACAAGGCAGTGGAAAAGGTGTCAAAACACTCCATTACATGGCATTGGAGATCAGATTTTTTTTATTTTATTTTATTATCTGAACCTAGGATTAACATTTCAAGGCATGGGTCTCTTTTCTATATTTCTCTCACCTGAGTTTATTAATCTTTAAGTTGGTTCTTCTGTGAACACTTCTCATATATTAGCAAATTGTCCGATCAACCTTGTCATTTAGTGTTTTTTGATTGTGCAAGAGTTTAATTGGATTGGAGTTCATAGTACTTGTATAGGAAAAATTGTTCCTGAATAAACACATACTATTTGTCAGATCAGATATAATAAATGTGTTGGATTTCTCATCTGTTTTGAGATTTGAATGCTAGCGTATGCTTAGCACATATTAACGTGGAGAAAACAAGTAAGGTAATATAGAACATCATTAAATCCATTGACATTCCAGGCACTGAAGTTAGCCACTGAAAATGCAGCAGTCACTGAAGTTAGCCACTGAAAATGCAGCAGTCACTGATCCTGTTCTGTAAGGATAAATCACTAGTGCAACTCTCTCTCTCTCTCTCTCTCTCTCTCTCTCTCTCTCTCTCTCTCAGTAATATGCTGTGAATAATCTGCAGGAAATTTGAGAGGGAATTTAATTCTGAGCTTGAGAGTCTCGGGTCAATTTTGAGCAGCAGTTCTCAAGCCGAGCCATATTTAACTCATCCTGCTCAGTGGATTCTCAGTGTTGGAAGGGACCAGTAAGTTAGTTCTGACGCTTTGCTCCGTCGTTTTTTGGGTGTGGACAATATTATTTAAGATGCCTTGCTTGCATTTGACTGTATGTATAGGATAGAGAGTTTTGTCCCTTGTTTGATTCTTGAGTTTTGACTGTATGTATAAACTCGTTACACTGCCAACCACCAACATATATAAACTCATGACACTGTATTTTGGGTTTGAATTTGGGGTTAGAGATATAGTTTGTATTAAGGTGGGGGTTCAAAGAGAAAATGGAGGGGTTTCATTTTGTTGGATGGGGGTTCAAAGAAGTGGGGGGGCCAAAGTAAAATGGTGGGGGCAAATAGCAGCCCTCATAATTTAAGATGTCAAATATGGAATGCCTTAAAACTCACATTAGCATTTCATCACAGAAATATGGATTTCAACATATAACTTATAAAAAAGCAAAAAGAAAAAAAAGGCTTTCAATATATGAAAGCAAGAAGAATGTTTGCATAGCTAGGAGCAAGACTAAAGTGAGTGAAATTTAGGTAAAAATGAAGGAGCATAGATCCTATTGGCTGAAAGCTATCTTTGACATGTATATTACCAATGCTGTCCTCTACTGTGTCCTAAATATTTGTTACTAACAGTGACTGCCTGCCCTTCCTGTCTCTACTTTACTGTATAAATCTTATAATTTTAGACTCTTTGCTGCATTTTGCTGATTAGTCCTGTTGTACCTCTCTAGATTGTGATTCCATTGTTATTGGTCTATGTTTTTATTTATTTTCCCTGACAAAATCCTTTGAATTACTGACGTCAAATTGGTGTTTCTTGTTGTAGATCGAGTGTCTAAATGTAATCATCCTTACTGCAACAAATGTTACCGAGCTGGACGGGCAATGGGATTGTCTGATTGAATTAACAAATTCTAGTGGCCTTCTAGCATTGGCGGAACCGTTTGTATCTAAGCGCTTGAGAACCACTCAGTCAGATGTACGTGCCAAGTTTACTATTCTGTACTTTGTTATTTTTTTTTTCAGTTTCCATGATTTTGTTATTGTATGGTAGTCTGTGCTAGAAAAGAAGATTTTTTGTTTTGCCTTCGTGTTTGCCACTTGATTTCTGCCCACCCTTGAATTTCCCTTCATTATACACACAATAATTTTCCCTTTTCTTGTTATGTGTTGTTTGGGTTTTACACAACTGGCAGGAAAACGAAATATAAATAACAAAAGGATAAATTTCCCTCCATTTCACTGTCGGTTAGTCTGTACAAAAACTGAACATAGAAATGCAAAAGGGGGCAAAAAATGGTTCAATCAAGAGCCTGGTTATAAATAAGGAAAGATAATAGAGCATTATTTAATAAAACAAATAGCAAGAGCAATATTTTTGCTCAATTTAGAAATTGAGCAAAAATAGAAGAAAGCTGAAGGAGGACATAGGTTGAGATTGTACAAAAGGAGGTGATTGTCTTAGACTAATTGAGGACATGACTTTTAATAGGAACTAACCGGAGAAAACAGTTCAACCCCAAGTAATTGGGATGGAGGCTTGTTAAGTTGAGTCAATTTGAGATTGAAGAATAAATTGTGTTGCTTATTTTCATGAAAAGGATAATAATATTGAGAAGATTTTTATGTAGTTTTTGTTAGGAGTGAGGCTTTGACATTGCTTTAATAGCCCTCCTCGAGAATTTTTTCCTCACCAGCTCAAAGAATTTTGTGGATGAATTCTAAGTCAGATTTAATATTTATATTTCACTTATTTTATTTTATGTTATTTTTTATTTTTTGGTGGCATGTTTCCCTTTATGCTGTAGTTTATACATGCATGGGTACTCTCACACTTAGGTCCACGAGAGTACTTAACTCAATATTTGGGTATTGCAAGCTAGCAGGAAGTGTCGACATTGTTGAACTGTTAGATCATTATTCTTTGAGCCAACTTGGCTGGTAATCATTGTCTTCTTGTGCTGATGCCATGTTCAAATTCCTTTCAACAGTTTTTCTGGTATATCCATCTACTTCTTCCTTGGTACTCTGTGAATCGGGGTAGGTAGAACTTATCAATGAGGAAACAGGTAAACATTGCATTCGTATGGGAGGGAATGGAGTGGTCAATATTGCATATTTTGAAAGTTTTGGTGAAATTGTTGCTGGGCTTGGTTTGTGTGAGTAATGCTTAATCAAATAGTTGTGCAATAGCTTTTGTTTGTGGTGTCATTGATTCTTTATGTGTTCTACCTAATACAGGTAGAAACTGCTCAACCTCTATCAAAACTGTGTCTTGAATTCCCAGATCTTTACATAGGTGAGCATCTTTAGTTTTAACTGTGATTGGGAACTATAATATAACCGTTTCTTTCTCTTCTAGTTGTGTTATTTTTTTTGAAACGTCAAGGTTGCTATCGTGAATCCAGAACTGGTCCCCTTGTTATTAGTTTTGAAGGCAAGGTACGGGGATAATTGCACGATGATGTCAATTAGTTCAAAATATATTTAATCCTTAACAATATGTTATTTCGAATGATGAAGACCTTCTTCCCATGATTGGCTGCAGGATCAATCAAGAGTAGAAGCAGCTGCGGAAGCACTTTGCAAGAAGTTTCATCCTGGGGCTTTCTATGAAATCAATTGACTTGAGGGGGGTGAAACTGCTCGTCTTTGAACCATAGCCTGCTCGGGCATTGACTGAGCTTTGTTGTAGCGGCGTCAGGCGGCCTTTCTATCGGGGGATTAAGATAGTTGGTGGGTGGGTGGCATTGGAATTACAACGGGGGAAAGGTTTATTTTATTTTATTTTATTTTAAAATCATTAAGAAAATAATTAAAAATTTAAAAATAGAACAATTTCGGAACTTGTAAAGACCTTGATTTAATTTTTAGGAAGGGAATTGTTAAGCACTGTTGTCAGGCTAGTAACAAGCGCACAAGACAATGTATTAGTTGTTTGGCAAAGGAAAGAAATGTTGTTGCTGATCCAATTGAAACTTTCAGTGCCTTTTTCGCATTCAGTTAATCTAAAAAAACTATATATAAAAATAAAAAAAAACTCTAGTCTTGGTGATGCGATAGATATTATAGTTTCTTGTATTTATATATCTATCTGATTGTAAGGATGAGAATTGAGTCACAAACCTCATCTTTTATTGTGTGAAGTCAGCCAAACAACTTAAAAGACAACCAAACAAAATGAAATTGACCCATGGTCTAGGAAGTGACGCCCAACAAATATGACTTACTACATATAATTGATTTATATTCATGCAAGAAAGTTGTGTTTAATTCTATAATTGATTTATGTGAAAAAAAAAAAAAAAAAAAAAAACTAAAATAGACAAGTGGTGAGCCTAATTTGGTCAATTAATTTTTTATAATTAAACCTGAGTTACCACATAATTTATTTTTTAGATGCTAGTTGTTTTAATTTTATTTCTTAAGCTTAGATTATTTTTCATTTTTTGTATTTTTTTTTTTGAAGTGGTATTTTCAAAATTTACACTTTACAAAACAATATGGATGTAGGAAAGGAATCTGCTTACCTTAAGAGGAAAGATATTTACAAAGCATTCTTATCCATCTCTTTTCATTTATTTTGGACGTGGAATTTTATAGATTTTTATAAAAATTTTAAAATCTTTCTTGAAGCCATCATTTATACTAAATTAAAAAAATTCACAAAACCAAAACCATAATATACAGTTAGTTTTAGTTCCTCAACTAACAAAAGCAAACGGTTTGTTTCAGTGTTAAATTTTTGCTCAATCTCGACTGAATTGAACTACTTACACTCCTAATTGTATCTCTAAAATTTTAGAAAGAATTATACTGTGAATTTATTGAGAAATATCACTTGATTGCGTCACATGCTGACATTCTACTTACCTAATACAAATAAAATAAAAAAAGAAATGGAGGACAACTTTGCATATTATTATAATTTTTAATTCCTCCATTGATTGAAATATGCATGCACCAAAGCTGTATTTGCATACCCAAAATTGCCCTAAAAAAAAAAAAAAATCTTTTAATCCAGATTTTTGTCAAGAATTAATTTGTGCGGTAAAAATTAAATTGGTGAAGTATGAGTCCATATATAAAATGAATTTGAATCATAAATTGTTATTTCTAAATAAAATTTTAAATATAAATTTTGAATTTGTAATCCCTTTGAAAGAAAATGAACAAGTAGGTCCACATTTCAAAACCCTTAAAATGACCTAAAACAAAAAAAAGAAAACAACAGTAAAACCCACTAGCCTGTTCATACTTGTTTTGTTTATCATGGAATCCAGTAATAAATTATAGTTGGTGTTGATTGTTGATTGTTGATTGTAGCAATGGTCATTAATTTTTGGGAAAATTGCAAATTCAGTATAGATTTAAAAAAAGAAAAAAAAATTCAAATTAGTGATAAATCTTTTCAACTTCAATAATTAAAATTATAAAAATTTCCATAGATTTATAAATATTTTGTGAAATCTCAACTGAATTGCAATTTTTTCCTTAATGTTTTTTTTGTCTCTTTTATTTGTTTTCTTCATGTTTCTTTTGTCCCTTTGTCTTCCTGTCTTTCCTATCGTTTCAATTTGTAAACGATAGCATACATATATGAGCATCATCCTTTTCTATTTTAATTGATGTTTGATAATTTAATTTTAGTTTAATATCTAAAATTAAATGTACTAAATAAAAATTAATTAAATTTGTTTGATAATTATAGTTTAATATTACTTAAAAATTTAAGTAACTTTAAAAATATAAGTTAAAAGTTAAAAATTTTAAGTAATTAAATTTATAATTACTTATGCATAAATATTAACGTGCACTATTATTACTTTATTCCTGTTGCCAGCATCATCACCATAACCCTCACGACCGCCACTACCATTGCCACTGCCACCGCCTCGATTGTCGTCATCCCCATAGATATCAGCCATCATTTTACTACTATCACCACTACTGCAGTCATTGCTGCCACTACTGTCACTTCACCGCCACTACCACAAGTACTATAATCTTTTATCTCCACCACTATCCCTACCTCTATTATATTCAACACCATCGTCATTACACCACCACACTCCTCCACAATTGCTCCACCTCAACCACCATCGCCATTGATAACATAGTCACCACAGTTGCCGTTACCTCCTCCCCTTCCACCACCACTTTACCACCTCACCACCTCAACATAAAAATTGAAAGATAAAATTTTAAAAATAATAAATTTATATCAAACAATTTACTTTAGTTTAACAATATAAAAATTAGAATTTTCAAATTTTATTTTATACATATCAATCAATTTGTTTTAGTTCAATACTTCAATTTTTACCAAATATTTTTTTCTTAAAATTCAATATTCAATTTTTGATACTTAATTTTTTTAATTTTTAAATTAAAGTTTTATCAAACATCACCTTAATCATCTGCATCTCCCAAACTCTTTTCTCATTATACAATATAAATAATTAATTTATTTTAATTAAGTGTTAATAGATAGTAAAAATGAGAAGAGAGTTTGAGATTGGAAAAAATTGCCGAACCTTCTTCCTACGTCTTGGCTTGGGGAGTTTCCACTGCAAATTGGTACGCAAATTGTAAATATATTTTTTTCATTTCCTTTTTGAGTCATCTTTTTCTTGGAATTAAAAAGTTGAGAAAACGAGAAGTAAGAAAAGGGGTAAATCATTAAAGATCGCACATGCATGCTTTAAAGACTACAATTTCTTCTACAACTTCATTTAAGTAAAAAAGTGTAGAAATAAAGTTGAAGCATTTTTAATGGAAATATTAAATTTATGTGTTAATTGATAAAAAGTGATAAATTTTTTTTTTTTGTGTGTTAAGTGTTTAATGATTTAATGAGTGCATGGATATTTCAATAGAGAAGAAAAAATATGTGTTACATAAATTTAAAATCTACTCAAATGTGTATAAATATAAAAATAAAATATATATTAAAAAGGATAATGCATTATAAAAAATTAAGATTTTAGAAATCAAAATTTAAGGATAATTTCTTTTTTTTAGGAACTAAATATTTTTGTTGATAAAAGTATCGTC
The DNA here is from genome assembly GCA_030407325.1 of Camellia japonica. Taxonomy (NCBI): domain Eukaryota; kingdom Viridiplantae; phylum Streptophyta; class Magnoliopsida; order Ericales; family Theaceae; genus Camellia; species Camellia japonica. The sequence goes on along the minus strand of JAPPVO010000016.1, from coordinate 22,400,908 downwards.
ATTATATTTTTAGTAACGAAAATTGGATATTAGTGATGAATTATTATCATTTTGGGACCAAATTTTTTGTCTAAAAAAATAAACCATTTTGAGAGCAAATTATTTTGTCCCTAAAAGTTTAGTTATTAGTGATATTTTCAAAATTTTGTCGCTAAAACCTTTATTTTTGACTTTTTGGGATGACCTTTTAGCGATTATCCTCACGACGATAGAAATTGATCTCTAAATATCTTTTACAACAAAATTTTCACTTTTAGAGATCAAAACATTTCTAAAACTTTTATATGTTGTAGTAATGTTATATAGGGAAATTCTATTTCCGCACGTTTAGTTACTTTAGTACACACGCTTAATGAAATTTATTTTAATGGCAATTATACCCTAAACTAAATGATTATAACGGACATCCACCAACAATTTTGGTTATTTAGTTCAAAATTGTTGGTGGATGTCCGTTATGGTCATTTAATTTAAAAATGACCAATATCTGGGATATAAAAATATTCTCTATACACATCTTTTAAAAACAAAAAAAACTCAATATACACTCTTTGAGAGGAAAAAAAAAAAAAAAAAAAAAAAACTAAAGTGTAACTTCATTATGAGTAGCAATCAAATCAGAGAACATCACATGGCTCCATCTGAATTTTCCCTCACCATTCTCTCTCTCTCTCTCTCTCTCGCTCTCAGCTCAGTCCCAAATAGTCAGACCCAGAAATCTAAAACTCAGAGCATTCAATTATACTACTTTTGATTTTCTTTTCTTTTTTTTTCCACGAAAAGTGAAGTCCTGTGATCACATTCCACCTTTAATTCTATTCACATTTTGACTTTAGTACCCCAGATATTGTCTCTCTCTCCTGCAAATCCAGTAAAACAAAACCCACAATTTTGAACCACGAGTGCAATCAAATCCTTGAAAGTCAATCAAGTCCTTGAAAGTCAGGTTCATCAATGGCTTCTCAAACATCACCACCGATGCTGATGATGGTTCTTTAATGTCTGCTAACATGATGTCCATGACTCTGTCTCGAAAGCGAACGACCATAATTTCTCTATCTTGAATGGTAATTGTTGAATTGGTTGAGATATTGGCCATTTGTAAAACATATTCGGTTCTGTTGTACCGAAATATTGTAAAACATTCAAATCTCAACCGTCGAATTGGAAATTTTATTTTAGAACCCCAGTGTCGAAAAAAAAAAAATTTCGGAACTACAGTGTCGAAAAAATCAATATTATTCGGAAATTAAGTGTCAAACTAAAAAATAAATTTCAGAAAATCAGAGTGTCGAATAGAGGAGGAGGGCCGTCAATGGAGGTTCTTCAATGGAGGGTCTTAGGTCTTCATTTTGGTCAATGGAGTTTCTCTTCACTGTGAACCGAAATAAGAAAGACGTTGCTCTTTAACTTTGAATAAGCGTGTGGAATTAGGGTTAGTGTGTGGAAAGAGGATTGAGATGGTGTGTGTACAGTATATGAGTTAAGGGTATGATTGGTATAATTAGTGTGTGGAATAAGAACAAAAATTAATAATCAAACTACTAAGTGTGTGCACTAAGAAAAGATGTGCATTGAGATAACTATGTGTGTAGAAATAAAATTTCCCTGCTATATATGGTACACACAGTTACCATATACACCCTTCTTATACATTTTTTTGGTGCAGTTTACTCATTTTTGTGGTAAATGTCACCTATTTTTCTTGATAGAATTATGATGATTTATGATTCAAAAATGAAATCATGCATTTTGTGATAATGTTACGCATTTTTGACATAATATTACACATTTTTTGGTTAGAAAATGATTGCATTAAAAATTTATAACATCACCACAAAATGCGCAATTTCATTTTTAAACCACATATTGTATTAATTTTATTAAAAAAAAAAAATACACAACATTTGCCATAACAATACATAATATAAACACCATAAAAATACATAACAAGATATATATAGTACATTTCTTTTGAGGTTTGTGCACATAAAATTTTACAAAACTGCTAAACTATCATTGCCACAGTTAACACATACCATAGCATTTAACAACACTAACACATGAATTAAAAGCACTATTAATGTAAAAACCCTGACCTATGGTTAACCGATAAACCATGACTAATTACGCCTAATAAGTAATTATGAAGAAATTCGGATTTAATTGTATGTGTATTGCATTATCTGTGTTTATATCTGTCTATCATAGAAAGATCTGTTTCTGTTTCTATTTTGTTCTGTGAATTGAAGGCTTTATCGGCGTCTGATCACGAAATTGACTGAAGATATGTGTTCTTTGGAATTTTTAGCATTTTATGATAGGTTCAATTGAAACTCGATTCGGAACCAAATAATTAGAATAATTAATGTCAATTAATTAGTCACTAATAAAATTACCTAATCAAGCCTATATAAGGCACAAGTAAGCTCTTGATTTCATTTTATACTCTCATTCCCTCATCCTTGAGCACAAAAACGTGGAGAGAGAGAGAGAGAGAAGGGAGAAGCCAACCTCAACTACGGAGATTACTAGGGAATTTGAAGGAATTTGAAGGAATTGGCTTGAACTTAGCTACAATGTGGGACATTGAGCAAGAACTCACTAGGAATTTAAGGAATTGAGAACTTTAAGTAAGAATGTCAATCCTTAAGCTTGGTGTTTGACTCATTCATGTTTGAATTCAAAAGAAGTTATAGATTAAGAAGAAGAGTTGAGTTTAAGAACAAGAATTGAGAACAATCCATGCATTGCATGCATAATTCATGAAGTTTTGAGTTTAAGTACAAAGAATTCTCACATGTATGTATTGATCATAGCTTGGTTTTGGAAATTCATTGAATTTTATACCACATTACCTTATTTGAAAGCTTTGTAGTCAAGGAATTGCATATATCTTATGTTTTCAACATTTCGAGCTTTATTTTGCACAATTGGCATGCTGTTGGGTTTAGATTTTGCGAAATGATTTTGAATTCATGAAGTTTGCCAAGTTTATACAAGTTTTCTTAAGTTTTTGGCCCAAAAGATCATGATTTGTAGCTTTGAATTGGAGTTTTGAGCTTAGGAGCAAATTTGGAAATCCCAGAATTCTGCTTCTTTGCTCGAGTGACGGATATTGCACTTGAGCGACCACTCTGTGTTTTGCACCTCTGCTCGAGCGATCAAAAGTTGGCTCGAGGCATAAAATGCATGCTCCTAGAAGTTTACACATTTGTAGACTGCTCGAGCGACAATAGTTGTGCTCGAGCGAAGACTTCAGTCTTACGTTCAAGCGATTGTTGAGTGGAGAAATTACATAACCAGTACTTTTGCAGAGTTTACAGACCGCTTGAGCAAAAAAAGTTGCGCTCGAGCGAGACCCTCATTTTTAGCATAACTGACTAAGTGTTTTCAAAACATTTTGGCATCCTCATCGCATTCTAGGCATTCTTAAGCCATGATTAAGACACAATAATGAGGATAAGACTTAGAAACATACGAAGAATGAAATGAAATAAGTTAAGTACGATCCGAGCGTGTGTTTCAGTATGTGTATCTGTTATGTTTGTGTAGGTCACGCACCATGAGTTGTTGATCCATTGGTTGCTATCAAGTTATCTGTGTAATTATCTGTGAGTAATAATTTAGTAAAGCTATATTTGATATAAAATACTTTTTGAACATTATGATATGATATGAACTGTTTCTAAATACTATAAAAGGCTATTTGTGATTCCATGAATAATGATCCATATTTTTGAAATGTATTTGTGGTATTCTTAGCAGAGGCCCTCGCCCAGGAGACATAATACTGTGGCTTATGGTCATGAGGCCCTCGCCCGGGGGAAACAATACCGTGACCCATCTATGAGATATGTTACCCAGTACCGGAGGTTCCATTATGGAACTTGATATGCTTGGCCAAAGTGATATGTTAATGCTAATGGAAGTACTACACATGATTTGAATACGAATATGAACATGACTTTGCTTTTGATATGACCATGCTTATCTCTCTAATTAATATGATACGAAACTGGACATCATTACTTAACTCTGCTATTATTCACTGAGCTTTCGCTCACTATTTATATTATGTATGTAAGTGATCAAGTGCGTGACCAGGCTCAGAGTTGATGACCTAGAGTTTTGGTTTTGTCAGCCAGCCATTGTGCCTCCCGAGGAGGTTCCGAATGTCGTGTGGTCATGTTTTGTGAATGTATAAGACTCTGTTTTCTTTTTGGAATATGAAACAAGTTTTCTATTTAGCTGTATATTGGGTTAACTCCCCCTTTTAGTTATATCTATAATGAATGTGACGTATGACTATTGTAATTATGACGTTATGTGTATGTATATAAAGTTTTGAAATTTCTATCCTATGTATGTCTACATAGCTCAATGGACTATGCATATTTTACGTATTTGCTTCCGCAGCCCCTTATTATGGCCCCGTTTGGTAGAGCTGTGGGAAAGTGATTATAACTTATAGTTTAACAGCTTATAACTTATAACTGTGAACATAAGCTGATTTTTGACTTATAAATTAAGTTTCTCCTCCCCCACTCAAAAAATAAATTGATTTTTGACTTACAAAAAGCTATAAGCTGTATTGTTAAGCTGAACCAAACACATCAAAATAGCTTAAATTAAGCTAAAATCTGAAATAAGCTGGAAATAAGCCCTACCAAACAGGGCCTATGTATTAATTGTTCAGAGGCCTTTGGTAATCCCAAAATTACTGGCCGATTACAGCGCTAAACCTATAGGGACGGGTTTGAGACGTGACAATTAAAGACAAAAAGAACAGTGTCCCATACCTTGTTTGAGAAGTAGGGTTTTTAATCCACAGTACCGTTCGTTTAGCCAGGCTTAATTGAGCCTAAATTATATTATATTTAGACAGCTAAAAATTAATCCCCGAGCCCAGTTAACAATTAGGCAAGTCTCCAATGGTCCTTAAAAGACTTAAATTCAAGACTTTAAATCTTATTCTTAAATTTTTATAGCCCAACTAATCTCTTAAAGTTTTGAAACTGTTATCAATTAAAAATTACGAGAGTTTCACACCACTGGATCAAGAGATTAGAATACAAAAAAAAAAAAAAAAAAACCTTTCAATAGAGGAATCAGGATTATTAGGAAAAAGATTTAATGAAAAAAATAATATGAAAATTGACTATACTAAAATATCAAAAAAATATAATTAAAAAATATTTTTTCTTTTATATTGTAACGAACAAATACATAATTTTAAGGGTAAATTACAAGCACACCCCTTAAGGTTTGATTAAAATACGAATCACCTCCTGTGATTTTAAAAATTACATTTCACCCCTTGAGGTTTTTAATTTCATAACAAATCGCTCATTTTATTAATAAATTATGAAGTCAATTAATAATTTTTAATGATGTTAGAAATATATTTCAATTAATAATTTAAATAATTTTATTATTGTATAAGAGAACAATATAAATTTTATTTTTTTAGTTAATTCTGTTAAATAAAAATTATTGACAAAAGAGTATTTATAATTTTTTAAATTATAAAAATAATTTATAATAAACCTCAAAAAGGGTGTTTATAATTTACCTTAATTTTAACAATGTCATGTTGACTTTCAATATTGATGACCCTTCCAAAAGAAAACAAAATAACGCTAAGTGGGAATTCTGTGTGAACCAAGTTTTGTTTATTTTTGATAAAAAAAAAAAAAAAAAATTCTGTTTACTTTTCTTCTTTTTAATTTTTAACAACAACTGTGCTGGGACTCCCAGTGGGGTGATCCCCAGCACTCCCAGCTCCACATGGTCTCCTGTGAAAGCAAGCCTTTAAAAAAAAAAAAAAAAATTCTGAATTAATCAAAAAACAGTGGGGTGGTAGGGGTCACCCCATTGGAGTCTCAAGTATTATTGTTTTAATAATTAATGTTCAAAAGTGGTGTGTCGCCACCACACGGAAACATTTTAACAACCACCTTGGCTTAGACTGATTTTTTTTAAAATTAAGATTTTATAAAATAAATGATATATAATATTTTTATAATAGTTAAGGCCTTTCAATATTTTTAAAGAGAATATTTGACACAGAGAAATTTTATCTTGACAGAGAGAAATTTCAAAAATTTTACTAATTTCACAGAGAAACTTTAAAATTTCTCTGATATGATCAAACAGAAATTTTATTGAGGGACCTCAGCTAATAAAAAAAAAATATATTGAACCTTTCCTACTATCCAAAGTTAGGGGGAGATATTTCACTAATTTTTCTTTAATCTAAATATATTTAAATATTATAATATTTGTGAATTTTTACAAAAAAAATATAGATAATATTAAATCTAGATGTAGATCATATTATACCAAGTTTAAATTTGCATAAATTACACTCGGAGTCCTTGTTGTTTGCATCTTGTATCAACTTTATCCATATTTTTTTAAAAATATATCAATTTAGTTCACTTGATAATGTCCTTTTAAAAATGAACTGAAATCAAGAGATAAAATAATTTAATCGCTCTTCTCAAAGAGTTTGAGGGGTTGCCTTCTAAGTTAAAATGATTCAATTTTTTTTAAGTGAACTATTTTGCCCATGATTTAATTTCGTAACGAATGTCATTGTTTGTATTAAATTAACACAATATAAAAAAAATTAAGGACAAAATAGATACAATCAAAATTATAGAGACTAAATTGGCACAAAGATAAATTACAATTACAAATGTAATATGGGCTTTAAATTTTAAACAATTTAATGATATTTTTTTTTTTACCAATTAACACTCTAACTATAGATGTTAGATTGATCATAATTGGATATTCCAAGGAATTTGAATCTCACAAAACTCTTGAGCCTTTTGAGATTATTTCGAAACTTATGTTTAGTCATTACTTAATATTTACTCAATATGTGTGAATTGATATATGTAAAATAAAATATTCATCGGAACAGATTGAGGCCTCGTTTGAGAACATACTTTTTAGTAACTTTTTGGTTTTTTGGCTAAAATATGATGTAAAAAAAACTAGTATGTTTGAGATGATTTTTTGACTTTTTATGAAAAGATGTGCAAAAAATAGAGAGAAAAGGAAATTTTTGACTTTTTGGTATAGGTTGTTAGCTTTTTAATTTTTTTAATGACTTTTTGATTTTTTAACTGAAAAAACCACTTGCCAAACGAGCCCTGAATATCCTACTAACCATAAAAAAAAGTAGTTAGAGAACAATTATAAAGTGTATGAAATGAAATGAACCTTAGTTAGAGAACAATTATGAAGTGTATGAAATGAAATGAACCTTTTTACTTATCTGTTAGGGCTTTATTTGTTGCCTTCCAATTCTTGAGATTAATGTCGCTGGGTGTTATTTTTTTGTGGCTTATAATATACTGAAGACTTTGACTGGTGACTTGAGGACTCAAGGTTACTTTTTAAAATTTTAAAATTTTAAAATTATTTTTAGGTCGGGCTCTAAAAAAAGTAAAAAAAATTTCAAGTTTAAATATGAATTGAATCATTATGTTCAGATTCGTTAGATTTACTACGGGTCTTGTAAATTAAGCCGTTTCGATAATTGTATCATTTTTATTTTATTGCATTTAGTCTATTTTTAAAAATACACATGTAGTCTATTTTTTTTCTATTTGTTTACAAATATTTTATTTTTTAATGTATCTAAAATTAAGTGCATTTAAAAATTTAAAAAGTTTTATTAAAAAATGAAAAAAATTACTAAAAACAAAAAATGAAAAACTTAAAAATATTTTTCAAAGACTAAATTATTATTATTTTTTAAATTTGTGCAATGAGTGCTCAAAAGCTGTGGGCAATATAGAAAGAGTTTTATTCAAATCAATACATTGAAAATTGAGCAATGCAAGAGGTCTAAAAGTTTTATTAAAATTTTTATTAAATATTTCATATTACGTGGATCTCACAGATATTTGGTAGAAATTTTAATAAAATTTTTAGAATTTCTAATATTTTTATTAAAAATTATTTTAATCATATAACTTGGACGAGATTGATTAAAATAGCGTATTGAGCCCTATTTCAAGGTGTGATTGGCTCACTTAAAATAAAATATTTTACTGTATTATCAGAAAACAAAATTGGAGAGAACATGAATCATTGGAGTTATGAGGTCAGTAGTGCAAAGTCTATAAACAATTAGTAATCAATAAAATCATCACACTGTGAACTCAATAATTCAAGCTATGATAAATCTTACGGAAATATCACTTCCGTGTTGAAACGTCTAAAAACTTTTGAGATTGTGATTTATTTATTTTTGATCAGCAAGATGAAGGAATCTTTATTGATGGAAAATCATACAAGATATGGGATTATATAGCGACCCCGGTCTTTTCTCTTTTGATTATTGTATCTGGACTTATGTTCCGTAGATTTCATTGTTGTATTAGTGCTGTTGTTGTCCTTTAATTCTTCCGTTGTGAGTTATAGGATGTTTTGGGCAGGTTGATTACAGGTTGGTTGGGTTTAGAAACCAAGTGTTGATGTCCAGTTTTCTGCTTGGTCGCTCGAGCGAGCTTCTCTTCGCTCGAGCGAGGCTTTTGTTTTTGGTTCGTCGCTCGAGCCAGGGTTTATTCGCTCGAGCGAGCTTTGCGTCCAGTACTTAGACCTGAGAGATGTGTTTCTTGGCTCGAGCGAGCTTCCTTCGCTCGAGCGAGCAAGGTGTATGTTTTCGAGTTCTTCGCTCGATCGAGCTTTCCTTCGCTCGAGCGAGCTTCTGGGTTGCAGACTTGAAGCATCGAGTTTTTGGCTCGAGCGAGCTTTTCTTCGCTCGAGCGAGGATTTCTTGTGTCTGGTCGCTCGAGCGACCATGTCTTCGCTTGAGCGAGCCTGTCAGGTATAAATACGCAGCAGCGTATTTTAAAACAGTTTTTCAGCCCTTTTTGATCTAAAACCCTAAAGTCCGACTTTTCTTCTTCTCTAAACACCTTCTCTCCTAGGTTTGATCTAGTTAGGGTGTGTTCCTACCCTAGTTCCTTCATTTAAAAGGTAGAGGAGAGTGAGGGCTTCCTTTTAATCTGAGAAATTGTTGGTTTGGAGCACTTTCAAGTTTTGGGCATCATCTTCATCTTCTCCTTTTCGACTTATTTCTTCGAGGTAGGGATTTCCTACTCCATTTATACGCTTTAATCCTAAGTGTTGGTATTTTGGTATGTGGGGGGTAGTTTGGTAATTTTGGAAGAAACCTTAGGGTTTTGGTTTAGATTAATTCGTATAATTAATTTAAAGGAATAATGTGGAATTTGGTTTAATTCATGGAATTGGGAATGTTAAATTTACATTCATTGATGTATTTATTTTTGTTTAGAAATAACTGTTTTGGGCTATCGGTGGAGGATAGCCATTGATTGTTGTAGACCTTGCATGCGGCTTAGGTATAACTGGAATAGGGTCAATTGTTTGACCGTTGAGTTAATACAGAACATTTGTGTATTAATTATGTGTTGTATATGGCAATTGTGTGTTTCATTGCATATGCATTTGGTTTTGGAGGAGATAGGGGATGAACTCCACGGTTTAGGGGAAGATAGGGGATGGACCTCTAAACCGGATTTATTGGGAGAAGATAGGGGATGGACTCCAGTAGCATCACTCTTATGTGTGCTTATTGATTAATAGATATATGTCTATTTATTATTGATATGATACATCACTAAAATGTGTATCAGTTAGGAAGTATGGAAGTGAATTGATTTTGATTGATACAATACCAACATGTGTATTTGTTATGATTAGGTCTAACTTGAATTGTTATTCCTGTTGAATTGGAAGAAATGGTAATAAAAGATGAAACCCTGTTGAGTTATTTGGTCAGGTTCTGAGCCATAAGTGGAAAGTAAAATGTGCCATAGACAATGTGTCATAGGCAGTGTAGACATTCGTGTCATGAATATTGTAACTTGATTATAGTGTGTTAACCATGTATCAGATGCTAATACTTTAGTTAATTCTTATGCTTGGTTTAGTATTTCTCTACTGGGCTGTGGCTCACCCTATATGGGAACTTTATTTTTCAGGTTCAGGTGGTTCACTCCCTCCAAGGACTTAGCTTGTGAGGATTGTACTTGAAGATCTGTTTATTTATTTTTATTTGAATAATGTAATCTTTCAAGCCTAGGGCTTTATCTGTTTTTGAGTTAGAACTCAGTGAATTGTGTCCAAGTGTTGGCTTGGCAAGATGTAAGCCCGTAGGGCATTTGCTATGGTATTTTATTTCGTAAGACTCTGATGATTGAAATAATAAAATGTTTTCTTTTATTAATGCATGATAATATTGTTTAATGGGTTTAATTTTGAGGGCGTGACAACTTGGTATCAGAGCGTACCGGGTTTGAATACTTTGGGTACGTGGGAAGTGATTAGTATCACAATGGGTTTGTCTCGTTTGATAGAGACTTAGTGTAAGGATTACATGCTTATATGATAACATGTTTATGTGATTATGTGGGTATGGAATGTAGTTTCTAGATATTGATTGGATCCTTGAGTTTCTAGTAGTCTTGTTGGAAAGGCACTTGATCAATGCTGCTTCCAACCGGAACTATAGTAACCCTTTGGGACTATCATTATCCAGGAATGAAATTCGTAGGTGCTTATGTGATTATGTGCTTACGTGGTGTGATTTATTGTTGTCCAATGCATTAGGACGTGAGTGTTTAGCTTCGGCACATTTATTAATGTGCTAACGTCTTTGTTTCCTTTAATAGGATGTTAGGATGAGGACGAGGTCGCGGTAGGCGCGGTAGGCAGGCTAGGCGGGAAGTGCCTATACCGGAGGAGATTCCGGCAGTTCAAGAGGGTGTTGGCCAGGCCAATGTGGCCGAGCCAGTAGGACAGCCGTTTATGGGCGCTTTGGCCCAAGAGATAGCAGGGGCATTTCAGGCGTCAGTTGACATTCTGAGGGCTGCGAATCCAGCCCAGGTAGTTCCAGCCCCGGTAGTTGCTGCAGATGCAGGGCCTTCTTTTCTGAAGAGGGAGTTTTTCCGGTCTCAACCGGACGTGTTTGTAGGTGATCCTAGCGAGCCGCTTAAGGCAGACGAATGGCTCGAACAGACAACGAAAACGTTTGAGATGCTTGGCATCGAAGACGAAGGGTTGAAGGTGACCTTGGCATCTTTCCAGCTGAAAGGGGATGCGGGTCAGTGGTGGAAATTCATTAAGGCTCGTGTTGGAGGTACATGGGAGGCGTTTGTGAATGCTTTTCAGGAGAAGTACCTGTCTCCAGCTGTTCAGGAGACGTTGAGAGATCAGTTCTGCCAGCTGAAGCAGAATAGTTCATCAGTGGCTGAGTTTGAGGCCTTATTTACTAGTTTGTCCAGGTTCGCACCTGAGTTAGTGGCGTCCGAGGAACGTCGGTGTATAGAGTTCGAGAAGAAGTTGAGGCGCGGCCTCAAATTGAGAGTTGTGCCGACTATGATTAGGGATTTTGGGCGTTTGGTTGATGCAGCAGCCCATATTGAGATCGCGATGCGGGAGGAGGAAGAAGGGCAGAAAGGCTCCAAGAGGAGTCAGGATGGTCAGGGCGATGGCAGGAGGCAGAGAGGTTTCACTCCTCAGCAGCCTCAGGGTAGCTTCTCTAGATCTACTTTTCCTGTGCCGAGTGCCAGTTCGGGGAAAGGTAGTCAGGGAGACATCACTTGCTTCAAGTGTGGCCAGCTGGGTCACAAGTCTCCAGGTTGTCCTCAGAGGGGAGGAGTTCAGAGAGCAGCATCTTCTTCGGCTCGATCTCAGAGCCAGAGTCAGAGTAGAGGTCAGCCACTGTCGTGTTATCAGTGTGGTCAACCAGGGCACATGAAGAGGTTTTGCCCACAGTTGAGTGGCACACCTGGTGCATCTGGTTCGAGGCAGACTCAGAGTCAGCTGCCTGCTCAGTCAGTTCAGGCCTCGAGGGCCAATCAGGGGGCTTCTTCGTCCCAGTCTGTGCAGCAGTCTACTGCTCCGAGGGGTGAGCAGGTTGATCAGAGGTCGTCTGGGCGCGTGTATGCTGTTACCGCGCAGGATCTAGTACCGGCTCCGTCTGTTGTGAGAGGTACCTTCTTGTTTTGCAATTCAGTTGCTAGTGTTCTGATTGATACGGGTGCATCTCATTCCTTTGTGTCTGCTGCATTTGCATCTATTTTGGAGTTGGAGTTAGCTCAGTTAGCATCTCCTATTTGTGTAGTGTCGCCTCTTGGGGGTGAGTTGATTTTGAAACAAGGTGTTAGGGGTTGTGATATAGAGGTCGATGATCATAGAATCCCTTTCTCTTTTGTAGTTATGCCCATGAAGGGCTTTGATGTTATTTTGGGTATGGACTGGTTATCGTCATACCGGGCAGTTATTGATTGCTACCGTCAGAGGGTCACTTGTTGTACCGTGAACGGGGAGTGTTTTCGTTTTCTGGGGGACCGGGTTGGTAGTGTTTTGCCACCGGGGTATGATCCGCGAGGGCGGAGTGAGCTTAGTGGTCTACTTGCTAATCTATCGATTAGTGAGGTGGATGAGACCCAGATTGTGTTGCCGAGGGTGGTTTGTGAGTATTCGGACGTTTTTCCCGAGGATCTTGTTAGTTTGCCACCTCAGCGAGAGATTGAGTTCTCTATTGATTTAGTGCCCGGCACGGCGCCGATTTCTATGGCACCTTACCGTTTTGCCCCAGCCGAGTTAGTTGAGTTGAAGGTCCAACTCCAGGAGTTGCTAGATAAGGGCTATATCCGTCCTAGTGTTTCGCCGTGGGGAGCACCGGCCCTCTTTGCTAAGAAGAAAGGTGGTGCTTTGAGATTGTGTATTGATTACAGGAAGTTGAATCGGGCTACGGTTAAGAATAAGTATCCTATGCCCCGTATTGATGATTTGTTTGACCAGTTGAAGGGTTCCCGTTGTTTCTCTAAGATAGATTTGAGATCGGGTTATCATCAGTTGAGAGTCAGGGAGGAGGATATTCCTAAGACGGCATTCCGTACGCGGTATGGCCACTATGAGTTTCTGGTGATGCCGTTTGGGCTCACCAATGCACCGGCAGTGTTTATGGATTTGATGAACCGGATCTTCCGGGAATTCTTGGATCGTTTTGTGGTCGTCTTCGTGGACGACATTCTGATTTATTCACCTTCGAGGGAGGAGCACGAGGAACACTTGAGAGTGGTGCTTGAGTTACTTAGAGCCCATAAGCTGTATGCTAAGTTTGGGAAGTGTGAGTTTTGGCTAGAAGAGGTGAAGTTCTTAGGCCATGTAGTTTCTGGGGAAGGGGTGTCTGTTGATACATCCAAGACTGAGGCAGTGCAAGATTGGGCACAGCCTAAGAGTGTGTTTGAGATCCGCAGTTTTCTGGGATTAGCTGGGTATTACCGTCGGTTTGTGAAGGATTTCTCCAGGTTAGCTTCACCGTTGACTAGATTGACTCGGAAGGGAGTCAAATTTGTATGGAGTGAGACTTGTGAAAAGTCGTTTCAGGAGTTGAAGGTTAGACTGACCACCGCTCCAGTTTTGATTATTCCGGAGAGAGGGTTGGGTTATGCAGTCTATTGTGATGCCTCACGAGAGGGTCTGGGTTGTGTGTTGATGCAAGAGGGGAAAGTGGTTGCCTATGGCTCACGTCAGTTGAAAATTCACGAGAAGAATTACCCTACGCATGATTTAGAATTAGCAGCTGTGATTTTTGCCTTGAAGATTTGGAGGCATTATCTTTATGGTGAGAGGTTCGAGGTATTCTCGGATCATAAGAGTCTGAAGTATCTGTTCACACAGAAAGACTTGAATTTGAGGCAGAGGAGGTGGATGGAGTTCATTGAGGATTATGACTTCGAGTTGCACTATCATCCGGGGAAGGCCAATGTTGTGGCCGATGCCCTTAGCAGGAAATCTGTTGGTGACTTAGCTAGTATAGCCATCCGGGAGTGGGAGATGTTGGGTGCAGTTGGGGAGTTTGATTTGCATCTAGGCGAATCCGTAGAGGCTGCGGCCTTGTTTTCTGTTGTGGCACAGCCTACACTTGTGACTCGAGTGTTAGAGGCTCAGAGGGGTGATCTTGAGGTAGAATCCCTCCGAGAAAAGATTTCCATTGGGAAGGTTGAGAAGGGTTTGACGGTGTATCCCGACTTGAGTGTGAGATACCGAGACCGTCTGTTTGTGCCGGAGTCTTGCCGAGAGGAGGTACTCCGAGAGTTTCATCATTCGCGCCTTGCGGTGCATCCGGGAGGTACTAAGATGTATCGGGATTTGGTCGCCAGTTTTGGTGGCGGGGTATGAAGAGAGATGTGGCAGCTTTCGTATCTAGGTGCCTTACTTGTCAGCAAGTGAAGGCCGAGCATCAGAGGCCAGCGGGTTTGTTGCAACCCTTGCCTATTGCCGAGTGGAAGTGGGAGCATGTCACTATGGACTTCGTTGTGGGTCTTCTGAGGACTCAGCGGGGTAGTGATGCCATTTGGGTGGTGGTAGACCGGTTGACGAAGTCAGCGCACTTCATTCCGATGCGTGTTAGAGATTCGGTAGATCATCTTGCCGACTTGTATATCCGGGACATAGTGAGGTTGCACGGGGTCCCAGTGACGATCGTCTCAGATAGAGATCCTCGTTTTACTGCCAGGTTGTGGCAGAGTTTGCAGAGTGCTTTAGGCACTAAGTTGACTTTTAGCACGGCTTATCATCCTCAGACTGACGGGCAGTCCTAGCGTACTATTCAGATCCTTGAGGATATGCTTCGGGGTTGTGTTCTCGACTTTAGTGGGTCGTGGGAGAGGCACTTACCATTGGTGGAGTTTGCCTACAACAACAGTTTTCAGTCTAGTATTGGTATGGCACCGTTTGAGGCCTTGTATGGCCGACCTTGTAGATCTCCTGTTTGTTGGGCCGAGGTGGGTGATGCACCTTTGTTGGGTCCGGAGTTGGTGAGGGAAACGACTGAGAAAGTTGAACTTATCCGTAAGAGGCTTGTTACAGCCCAGAGTCGTCAGAAATCTTATGCCGACCGTAGGAGGAGACCTTTACTGTTTGAGGTGGGTGATCATGTCTTTCTGAAGATATCACCCAAACGAGGTTTGATGAGGTTTGGGAAGAGCGGGAAGTTGTCCCCTCGGTTTATTGGCCCTTTTGAGATCCTTGAGAGGATTGGCGAGGCTGCTTATCGTTTAGCTTTGCCTCCGCAGTTGTCCGGAGTTCATGACGTGTTTCATGTGAGTATGCTTCGGAAGTATGAGCCAGATCCGTCACATGTACTGGATTGGACTGATTTAGTTGTTGATGAGGATGTCTCATATGAGGAGAGACCGGTTCGAGTCTTGGATAGGCGGGATCAAGTTTTGCGAGGCAAAACCATCCCTTTGGTGAAGGTTTTGTGGAAGCATCACGGAGTGGAGGAGGCCACTTGGGAACGTGAGTTGGAAGTCCGTGAGAAATATCCGGACTTGTTTGTTGATTTGTAATCTTGCATTTTGATTTTACAATATTGTTGAACTTAAGAACTTTATATATATATGTCTTAAGTTGGAAAACATTGAGAATGTTTTGGGTTTAATGTTAACAGCTGAACTTGCCTTTTTATGGAAGTGAAATACAACATTTATATATTGAATGTGTTGTTTATATCATAAACTTGAATAATGATATGTAAATTGTTAACATTGGAAGGAATAATGCATAATATTGATGCAAGTTGAATATATGTTGATTTATACATATTGTGAGATGCCTCTTGATAAGAGATGAAGTGACCGGTATTGGGTCAAGCTGTTGTTTATTGTTTTAATGTATCATTGGGAATTGAGAAAAACTTGTTTTTACAAACTCATGCTTAATTTCGGGGACGAAATTCTTTTAAGGGGGGGAGGTTATAGCGACCCCGGTCTTTTCCCTTTTGATTATTATATCCGGACTTATGTTCCGTAGATTTCATTGTTGTATTAGTGTTGTTGTTGTCCTTTAATTCTTCCGTTGTGAGTTATAGGATGTTTTGGGCAGGTTGATTACAGGTTGGTTGGGTTTAGAAACCAAGTGTTGATGTCCAGTTTTCTGCTTGGTCGCTCGAGCGAGCTTCTCTTCGCTCGAGCGAGGCTTTTGTTTTTGGTTCGTCGCTCGAGCCAGGGTTTATTCGCTCGAGCGAGCTTTGCGTCCAGTACTTAGACCTGAGAGATGTGTTTCTTGGCTAGAGCGAGCTTCCTTCGCTCGAGCGAGCAAGGTGTATGTTTTCGAGTTCTTCGCTCGATCGAGCTTTCCTTCGCTCGAGCGAGCTTCTGGGTTGCAGACTTGAAGCATCGAGTTTTTGGCTCGAGCGAGCTTTTCTTCGCTCGAGCGAGGATTTCTTGTGTCTGGTCGCTCGAGCGACCATGTCTTCGCTTGAGCGAGCCTGTCAGGTATAAATACGCAGCAGCGTATTTTAAAACAGTTTTTCAGCCCTTTTTGATCTAAAACCCTAAAGTCCGACTTTTCTTCTTCTCTAAACACCTTCTCTCCTAGGTTTGATCTAGTTAGGGTGTGTTCCTACCCTAGTTCCTTCATTTAAAAGGTAGAGGAGAGTGAGGGCTTCCTTTTAATCTGAGAAATTGTTGGTTTGGAGCACTTTCAAGTTTTGGGCATCATCTTCATCTTCTCCTTTTCGACTTATTTCTTCGAGGTAGGGATTTCCTACTCCATTTATACGCTTTAATCCTAAGTGTTGGTATTTTGGTATGTGGGGGGTAGTTTGGTAATTTTGGAAGAAACCTTAGGGTTTTGGTTTAGATTAATTCGTATAATTAATTTAAAGGAATAATGTGGAATTTGGTTTAATTCATGGAATTGGGAATGTTAAATTTACATTCATTGATGTATTTATTTCTTGTTTAGAAATAACTGTTTTGGGCTATCGGTGGAGGATAGCCATTGATTGTTGTAGACCTTGCATGCGGCTTAGGTATAACTGGAATAGGGTCAATTGTTTGACCGTTGAGTTAATACAGAACATTTGTGTATTAATTATGTGTTGTATATGGCAATTGTGTGTTTCATTGCATATGCATTTGGTTTTGGAGGAGATAGGGGATGAACTCCACGGTTTAGGGGAAGATAGGGGATGGACCTCTAAACCGGATTTATTGGGAGAAGATAGGGGATGGACTCCAGTAGCATCACTCTTATGTGTGCTTATTGATTAATAGATATATGTCTATTTATTATTGATATGATACATCACTAAAATGTGTATCAGTTGGGAAGTATGGAAGTGAATTGATTTTGATTGATACAATACCAACATGTGTATTTGTTATGATTAGGTCTAACTTGAATTGTTATTCCTGTTGAATTGGAAGAAATGGTAATAAAAGATGAAACCCTGTTGAGTTATTTGGCCAGGTTCTGAGCCATAAGTGGAAAGTAAAATGTGCCATAGACAATGTGTCATAGGCAGTGTAGACATTCGTGTCATGAATATTGTAACTTGATTATAGTGTGTTAACCATGTATCAGATGCTAATACTTTAGTTAATTCTTATGCTTGGTTTAGTATTTCTCTACTGGGCTGTGGCTCACTCTATATGGGAACTTTATTTTTCAGGTTCAGGTGGTTCACTCCCTCCAAGGACTTAGCTTGTGAGGATTGTACTTGAAGATCTGTTTATTTATTTTTATTTGAATAATGTAATCTTTCAAGCCTAGGGCTTTATCTGTTTTTGAGTTAGAACTCAGTGAATTGTGTCCAAGTGTTGGCTTGGCAAGATGTAAGCCCGTAGGGCATTTGCTATGGTATTTTATTTCGTAAGACTCTGATGATTGAAATAATAAAATGTTTTCTTTTATTAATGCATGATAATATTGTTTAATGGGTTTAATTTTGAGGGCGTGACAGATTACATCAAATAAAGGGAAGGAGTTTTGTGAGGAACCAAACCCAAATCAATGTTTTGGGAACCATCTACCATCCGCTGACACATATTTTGCACAAATCACTTCCTTCCAAAGCGATGGATTCTCCGCCCCAAATCTCCACCACCATTTTAATAGTAAACATTGATTCAAAGTTATAATCCTCCTCACACCTAACCCTCCTAATTTCTTATTTTTAGTAATCACCTCCCACCGGACCATGTGAACTTTCCTTCTAAGATCAGAGCCACCCCAAAGAAAAGTTGATTGCAATCTCTCAATCTCCTTAGCCACTCCAGCTGGAATTCTAAACAAAGATATATAGTAGATAGGTAAAGAGGACAATACAGATTTGATTAAAGTTAGGCGCCCGGCAAAGGTACTCCTCCTGCTAGGATTTGCCCCCAAAGGTAGTCCCAAATATTTGAAAGGCAACTTTTGGTGAAGACAATTTAAAGAGTCAGCAAACTCCTGCACTATTTCCTCATCCACCCCAACACCACAAATGACACTCTTGTGATAGTTAATTTTCAGGCCCGAAGCAATCTCAAAACATCTTAGAAATCGTTTGATGTTGGTCACCTCCACTCTATTTGCATTACAAAACATAATCGTATCATCCGCAAATTGCAAATGTGTGACTCTAAGGCCATTAGAACCCACCTCAGCCCCTTTAATTAGGCCCAACTCCTTAGCTCTACTCAGTAAAATATTGAGGCCCTCTGCTACAATGTTGAGCAAGAATGGTGACAACGGATCTCCTTGTCTAAGACCTCTTTGTGGACAAAACTCAGATGTTGGTGACCCATTTACTAGGACAAAGATCTTGGCTGAGGAAATACAAGATTTCATCCATCTAATCCATCTAGATCCAAAGCCAAACTTCGACAACATATCAAATAAAAACTCCCAATTAATCGAGTCATAGGCCTTTTCAAAATCCAACTTGAGCACCAAACCTTTTCGGTTAGATCTCTTCCACCCATCCACTATTTCATTAGTTATCAGAATTCCATCTAAAATATTCCTTCCCCCCAAAAAAGCTGACTGGGCCTCACCAATAATCTTGGGCATCACCTTTTTCAATCTGTTAGCTAACACCTTAGCTAAGATTTTGTACAAGGATCCAATCAAGCTAATAGGCCTATATTCATTCAAGCAAGAAGGACTTGAAACTTTTGGAATTAGGGCGATAAAAGAGCTATTAATTCCACCAACCAGACTAGTATTCTGATGGAACTCCCTCATAAACTGTAACACATCAACCCGCACTATTTGCCAACATTTCTTAAAGAAGGACATGTTAAACCCATCAGGCCCAGGAGCCTTATTTCCATCACAACACTTTATAGCATTCTGGATCTCCTCCTCTGTAAAATCTGCCTCCAATTGTGCCACAATTTGAACTCCTCCTATATTCTTAAAAGGGCCAGACAATTTGGGACAGACTTTCCAATCCTCCGAAAATAGCCTCATAAAATGAACTTGAACTGCATCCTTAATTTCCGAAGGCTCTTCAAGCAACATACCATTCATTGGTATTGAACACAGATAATTCCTGCTATTTCTGCTACATGCCATTATATGGAAGAACTTAGTGTTTTTATCCCCTTTAGCTGCCTAATTCAATCGAGATTTTTGTAACCAAATCCATTCCAACATTTTACTTAACTTCCAAACTTCACCCCTTACTTCCTTTCTTCTAATCAATTCTGTATCAACTAATGGTCTCTCCTCAGCTAACAAATCCAGCGAATGAGCCTCATCTTCCATAGTTTTCAATTTTAATTCAATCCTACCAAACACCTCCACATTCCACTTCTTAAGAGCCTGTTTCAGTGCTTTAAACTTCATAAGACACTTGTATCCTGCCCATCTTGTCACACCAAGTTCTGACCAACTTTGTTGTACAAAGGAAATGAATTTTGGATGTAGAAGCCAGGCATTAAGAAAC
Source organism: Camellia japonica (assembly GCA_030407325.1). NCBI lineage: Eukaryota > Viridiplantae > Streptophyta > Magnoliopsida > Ericales > Theaceae > Camellia > Camellia japonica. Next base: position 22,381,125 of record JAPPVO010000016.1, on the reverse strand, counting down.
CTGAAGGGTTTAGGGCCCCAGTCCCTCTCATCCTCCATTAAGATAATAGGACAATGATCAGACAACAATCTAGGAAGTCCCCATAGTTTGAAGGAAAAATTCTGCACCCATTCATAATTAAGCAAAAATCTATCGATTTTGCTCTATTTCTCCCTTGCTTGAGAATTACACCACGTAAACTTCCTCCCTAACAAAGGCATATCTATCAACTCTAATTGATCAATCATATTATTAAAATCCCTCATTCCTCTATCCCTTCTTGAACACCCTATTCTTTCTGAAATACTTCTGATTTCATTGAAGTCCCCCCCCAGACACAATGGCCCTAGAAAACTGGCTTTCAACCTTATTAAAGAGTCTCACGTCTCTTTCCTTTTGCCCACCTCATTTGGACCATACACATTTATGATAGCACAATAAAAACTGGAAAATAATGTACCTGATAATAGGATGAAATTTTGAGAACAACAACAAGCCTTCAATTGAAATACCTCAGGGTTTCAAATACATAAGAGACCTCCAGCTCGACCAATCACATCTACACCCATAAAATCAAAATGATCCCCAGGCCACATAGACCTAACCAAGTCAGAGTCCACTGCTGGCTTCTTAGTTTCTTGAAGTAACACAATATTCACTTTCCTATCTAAAAGGCTTTTCTTGATCCTCCTCATTTTTTCAGGTCTTCCAATTCCTCTCACATTCCATGATTGTATCTTCATGAGTACGAAAATTACTCTTAAACAGCTGGATATAACAGACTAGCTTTTCATTCCTTCCTTCTTCTTAGCTCTCTGTTGGTCTTGAGCTTCTAACTCCTCTGACTTGCTCAGCACCTCCTCTTCTTTATCTTCACATTCTAGACCCAGCGCTTTACCAATTTGTATAGAAGCCTCTGCCTCCGATAACACTCTCCGACCTCTACTATTTCCACTTGCCATGGATAATGAAATGGCAGCTACAGCTAACCTGAAGACAGCTCCTTTCCTCAAGTTCAGAGATGATGCCCCCAATCTCTTGTTAACCCTGAACTTTCCCTTAGTTTGCTTTTTTTGAAACTGAGTTCTTGACACTGATCTTTCTTTTGACTTCAATTTCTCCTTGCTAGCTGGACAAGAGGGAATTTGTAAAGGATGGGCCGTATAAATATATGGACCTTGTGGGTTATAATGATGAATTTGAACTTGCCCAGCAAAACTATGGGCTAACCCCTCAAAGCCATGTTGAGGATTATTTTGAAGAGACTGAACCAGCCCATCAGATCTAAGGGCCGACTCAGCTAGACCACTTGCTAATTGGGCCCGGTTACGGTTCACTTCAAGTTGGATACCTTGCCGATTACCATCAGACCCACTTTGACTTCTAATAAACCCTGAGGTGTCTACTTCAGCGTCTACCCTACGCCTATCACCATCATCATATTGCTCATAGCTCAACCCTACCCCTACTGGTTGACTTACGCATGCACCACCTTCCTCAGACCCATCTTTCATCATATCGGTTTCAGTAACAGCAGAGACATCACTCAATCTTTCAACCCCGTCCAGTTCATCTGAGTTAGCAGGTAATACACTGTTCCCCTCTCCTACCACCTCATATCTTAAGTCTTCTTTCTTGTCCAGTTGGATGTCCACATCATCATCTTCTACCTCATGCCTACTGTTTATGTCTGTAAGCTGGTCATCTGCAAGTGCCTCTAGAATTTTTTTCCCTGTGTTCTTTCATTTAATGGGTTGAGATGTACACTGATCACACGTTGATTTAGAAACTATTATTTGTTCCTCACAAACTCTCACTGGGTATAATGTACCTTTGCACTCCAAATTTATGATATGGTTTATAGGCTCCATACTTGATGTGGCTATCTTCACCTTACCACAATGAAGCGAATTAAGCCGAAGTGTATCCTCATCAATGGTGAGCACTACTCCCCAAGTTTCCCCAATACTACTAAATGTTTTAAAGCTCCATAAATTCAACGGAACACCATAGCAACTAAGCCAGACGTATCTTTCTTGTTCAATAACCAACCCATGATGCCATTCTTGGACTGAATCACACCAAGCATTGAGCCAAACCTTCATTCTCTGAAGTTTGTCCTTCATATCTGCAATTGATTTGAATGAGAGAACCATATCTCTTCCACCCCCCCATCTGACCGTTACTTTCCCAAAGCCTTTCCTAGCGATGTCCTCCTTAAAAGTATCCATTGATGAGGATGCTTTTAATCTTACTACCACACTTTCATACAACCAACCATTACCTTCCTCATAAGCCTTAATGGTTCGGACTGCATTTTTTTGAACTCCTCTGCCACTCACAACCTCAGCAAAAGATCTATTCCTTTGATGGCCAATATTATATGTGGTATTAGCAGCTATGGCTTTTCTGATCTGTGGTGCTTGGTTCGATCTGGGTTGTGGACCAGACTCCTTGCCAAAATTTGCCATCTTAACTCTTAATGCTATGTCATCACACCAAAGCCCATGTGCCTTTTGAACTGCTATGTCTGCTGCTACAAACTCAAAACAAGATCTGGTCATCTTGCGTCTCTTATTTGGGATGAAAACATCCATGACTATCCCATAGTTAGAGAAAATGTTGTACAGCCCTCTAGTTCCCATGGATTCTGGAAGATTATCCACAAAAATAGAATGTATATTTGTGACTGACTTACTGTTCCACTCACGCCGACCGCCATGCCGACGAACCACTGGTTGCCATCCTTCACCTTCAATCCTACTGCCCATTCCTCTATTCAACTGAAATTCCTCTTGAGATTGTGATTTATAATTAGAATTTAATTTGAACAATGAATAACAATTTTCAATCAAATAAAAAATGATCTAATTAGATAATAATATAAATCATCAAGTCAATATGATAGTGATTTAGAATATCTCTAAACAATCAACAAAAGCGACACAACGATATAACGTGAAAAATTAATAATTAGAGCACCTCTAATTGTAATAAAAAATCACGGACGAAAATCACAAAATAATCTACTAAGAAGACAAAAGAATTACACAATAGAACCTTTAATTACCAAGCGAATCCATGCTTAAATTGAACTGAACTTGTCATGCCTTTTCCAACAGTGTCTTCACCTCAAAATTGCTTCGCCAAACGTTGAATTCATAACACCAAACTCAAATCTACAACAAAGAGCCACTTTGAATTTCACCAAAGCCTCCAAACTCAAGTTCTCCAGAATCCATTGATGAATATCTCCTTTTAGAATGAATTTGAATGAAAGAAATCCCTTGATGATCTTCAATATAAAACTTGTTGATCCATCGATCACCTTCAATTCATCAAGGTAAACAATCAATAAACGTCCTTTAATATAGAACGCTTTGCCTTATCTCTTTAGAGAGAATTCTGGAAGGGTTAGCCCTAAATTATGCATCTAAGGCGGTTTAAAAGATCCTGAGTGGTGATGATTGCACGAGCACAAGAATGACTGCTTGAGTGGTGTGTCTGAAAGGCTATTCCAACAACATTCCACCTGTCATTTCGCTTGAGTGCAAGACTTACTGCTCAAGCAATAAAACACAACTTTCGATATCTCTGTCTCTCTGAAATCAGACAGAGATACGGAGATGTTCCAAATTAGCAATTGAGCACACACTTAATTGTTCGAGCGGTCCAAGAAGTTTGACAGGGTCAATAAAAGATTATGAGCATACAAACCTTTCCTTCAGTACAAGCACCTCTGCTCAAACACAAATTGAGTTGGATTCACATCTAAAATTTCAAATTACCCACCTAATAAAATAAACAAGATAAAAGGGTGGATCAAATAAAAAAAGAAAAAAAAAAAAAGAAAGAGAAAAGGCCCAGATTCCACTAACCCAAAAAAAATCCAAAACGAAAAAGAGAAAATGTAACCCTACCAGCTTTTGAAGCATGATAACCCCAGATTCCCTTTTTCTTGTAATTTATGCTAAATGACAACTAAATAAGTCATCTTATCTTCTATTTTATGTTGGGTAATCATTTAGTAATGGGGCACTTTTTCATAAATCTCTTTTCACTTATGTTTTATTTAATTCACATTATTTTTTTATATTCTAATAAGTTCTATGAGTGACATAGTTATCAAAATACTCCTAATAATATTTACATTTGTAGTATGAATGTTCCGTGATGTGAATGTTCACACCGTCAATGTGATCACACCATCAATGTGAATGTTAATATGTCAATGTGAATTTTTACACTATCAATGTGAACATTTACAGTGTAAACATTCACACCATCAATAAAAATATTCACATTGTAAAATATGAATGTTCACATCATCAAATTACTAGCCGTTAAAAAAATATTTGTAAGGTTAGAAATGTCCATAAAACACTTTAAATATAAGAATTAGAATTTGGTAGATCAAATGTTCAAATAATATATAGAACTTATTGGAATACAAAAATATCTGATGAACTAATTGGGATACAAACACTTAAAAAAACATTTTCTAATAAATCTCCTCCTAGATTATCATGGGACATTATTTACGTAATGTTTTAAATTAATTATATAGCAGAATTTTTTATAAATAGAACATGTTAACTCACCATTATTAGATAGTTAGTAGACAAATGATGACTAACTTTTAATGTGTATTACTGTTTCTTATTAAATAAAATTATCACGAAAATAATACCACATCATTAAAATATCAATAATTTTTCTATATATAGCTATAACCATGCTTCAATCAAAACACACAAGTCATCATTAACTTCTTTGAGTTACTGAGAGAAAATCAGAGAGAACAATTCTTCATTTTTAGTCAAGAATGGCAGCTCAAGTAGGTAGATTCATGGCCAAGACCATGGTCCTAATGCCCACTTTCAAACCCTACCAGCTCAGAAATATTATTATGTAAGTTTGATCTTTAAGTTGTTTCAAATAAATCTCTCATATTCGATATATACATACACCACATTATTCCCTAGAATGCTTTTGTTGTTGTTGTCGTCCTCGTCTTTATTGTTTTCATTTTTGTTTTTGTTGGCATGCATGGTATAACCAATTAACCACAGAATATAATTAAGTACATTGTTGTACTATATGTAGGCAAGTTTTAATTTTTAATTTTTCTTTTGTCGTTCATTTTATAAGGAAACAAAAATATATAACATTTCATTTTAGTATTTAACTTTCTTCCCTTGTCTCTCTCTCATTTTAGGTGTGTTGTTGTTATTATAATTGTTTGTTTTTTTTTTATTTTTTAAATTTTAAAAACAATATGTAGAAGAGGAAAAAGGGAAGGAAAGTTATATAACGTAATAATAAGATTTAAACTCAGATATCATACTCAATAATAAAGCAGAAGTGACTCAATTATTAAGTTAGCTCATTGCCTAAAGCAAACAAAAGAATCTCAAGAAAGCACATTATCTACATATCATAAATCATGATACTAAAGATGTGATCACATTTTATTTACTTTTGTTTTATTATTATTATTATTATTATTATTATTATTATTATTTGTGTTGCTAGATGTGCTAAGAGTGTAGAGAACACTGACGCCAATAATCTGAGGCCACCTGTAAAATCGGGTCGTGGTTCAAAAAACAACAAGCAGGTTACCAGAGGAAGAGGAGGAGGAGGAGGAGGAGGAGGAGATAATATTGACAAAGCTAAAGCAGATGATGTCAATGTGAAGAAGAGCTAGTCCTCATATCTCTAATAACTTTGTTAGCTAGGTGTTATTGTAGCTATGTTCATGGCCTAAAGGTTGGAATAAGTTTGCAAGTTGTGACAACTATATATTTGGATTAGACTTCTCGCCAGTCAACCAGAGAGAATGAGAGAAAGACCAGTTCACAATACAGTGTGAATTACTCTCTTTCATATTTTTCAATTGACGAGAGAGAAATTGTGAAAATTATATGTCTTTACAAATTGTAAGGTAAAGCATATAAGTAGGAATAAATATGAAGTGTAGGAGTCACATTATTCTACTGGTTGTCACTGACCAATAAAATATTTGAAATTAAGTTAATATTCTTTTTCTTCCACTATAGTGCTACTACTGTAATATTAAATTTTTATTAATTGATAATATTGCCACTTAATTCAATCTTTTCCTTAATATTGTATATGTTGAGGAATTTCCACTTCATTGTAATGCAGATATATATTGTTTTAATCGTTAAAATGAGAAATACTAAAATGCATCTAAAAGAGTAAGCTAATCCAAACAATAAAATTACTTACACAATCTTTTTGCATAATTTTTTTATGAATATATATGTGAACTACATTCATTATGGATATAACGCACACCACATCATGAATGAATCGACACATTCAGGAAAATTGTGCGTAAAGTGGTGCATGCATATTCTTGAAGAGAAAAGGTAGGGATCATGAAAAAACTTTCATGAAAATGATCATGAAAGATTTATGATCATTGGATTATCTTTATTAGTGTGTAGTGCTTTATTTTAGGGTCATGCTAGGTTTCATGAAAACTTTCATGAAAATCATCATGAAAACTCAACTGCACCGTTGGATCATGAGATCATATCTGATCTAACGGTGCAGACAGTTTTCCTTATGATTTTCCTTAAAAATTTTCCTTAAACCTAGCATTTCTCTTATTTTAAGTGTAATTCAAGGGTCATAAATTTTTCATGATCATTTTCATGAAAGTTTTTTCATGATACCTAAGAATTAGACTTTATTGGAGAATTAGCTAAAAAATTAGTTTATTAACTCAAAATAAGTTTATAAAAAAATGAATTTTATAAAAGTTAATTATTTGACATATTCTTAATTATTTGTATTAATTATATTTTTTTTAGATAAAAAATGAGTTTGTCAAATGAGTCAGACTTTTTTTTAATAGCAAAATTGACTATGTAACACTACAACATTTTCTTAATTTAGTAACATTTGAAAGTGCCACAAAACTATTGGTTTAATGACATTTTTTAGTCTTGTGGCATTTTGAACAAGTATCATTTGTATCCGTGCCACGGTAGATACTTGCAAGTGCCACTACATCATCATGGCTAAAAACTTTCAATGACATTTTAATGTCATGGTAGATATTATTTGTGGCACTATCAAACGCCATTAAAAAAAGAGTTAGTGACACTTATAAGTGTCATTACACTATCAAGACTAAAACCTTTCAGTGACACTTTAATGTCATGGTAGGCACTATTCGTGACACTATCAAGTGCCATTCGTGACGATAATTCGTTGTAGAACAATTTGATTCGCTCTTGCGGAGACTCGAACCGCCAACCTCCCACACCATAAACCTTATACACCACACTCTTCCCACTACACCTCTATAGCACCACATGATTATATATGCAACATATATTATTTATATAGTACATACATCCATATTAATATAAAAGTATATGTATAAACATAATTATTTTATTGAATATAATTTATGTAAAATAAACTATTTACTAGCAAAATAAAAAAAGACCGCTTTTGGAGACTAAAAATATTTTTTAGTCGCCAATTCTATACTTTTGGCTACTAATTGTTTTTTAGTTGCTAAAAAACTTAACTTTTGCCGACCAAAATCGGATTTGATCGCCGAAGATGCACTTTCAGCTACCAATATTTTGGTCGCCAAAAAATTTAATTCCCGCCTTAGGATTTTAGTTCTCTCGCGCTAAAAATGACCACTTTTGACAACTAAACTTATTTTTTAGTCGCCAATTGTAGACTTTTGGCTACTTATTCACCAAAAAGCTTTACTTTTGGCTACTAAAATTTTTTTAGTCGGTAAAACCCATATAATCAGCGACCAAACTTAGTTTTAGTCACCAATTGTAGACTTTTGGTTACAAAAATTGTTTAGTCGCCAAAAAGTTTTACTTTTGGCTATTAATGTTGTTTTGGTTGCTGAAAGCTATACTTTCAGCGACCAAATTTTTTTTGGTTAGGAAATTTTGTCGCCGAATGTGCTTTTTCCTGTAGTGTATATTGAGTTTAATTTATTTATTTTTAATCATTTATTGCATTTCAAAAATTTAGAAAATATATTGGCATTTTTTATTTTTTCAAAAATGCCATTATAAGCTTGGAAAGTTTTTGGCTTAGTGGCATTTCTCAAAATGCTATAAAATATTTGTTTATGACACTTTTTACCTAAGTGCCATAAAAAGTAATTTGCACCTATCTAGTGTCTTGACATTTTTTAAAAAATGCCATTGCTACTAAAGTTTAGTGGCATTTGTTGGTAAATGTTACGAACATAATTTTTTGTGTCATTATTTTATAAAATGCCATAAAATTGATGTGACATTTCTTTATTGAAATGCCACTAAAGCCTTATATGTTTGTGGTTCTGTGGCATTTTTCTAAAACATTTAATGCCAATTTTTATTTTTGTGGCATTTTCTAAAAACATGCTACTAGTGTAGTGTCACTAAAGTGTAAATTTGTTGTAGTGACATTTTTGTTGTAGTGAAGTGACACTTTTTTTAATTGAAATGCCACTAGAGCCTTGTATGTTTGTGGCTCTATGACATTTTTCTAAAAAATGCCACTAAATATTCTTTTTGTGACATTTTTTAAGAACATACCGCTAGTATGGTGTCACTAAAATGTGTTTTTGTTGTAATGTAAGCCATAACCACATGAAGAGTACTTTTTGGGTGCATAACGTTTTTTTAAAAGCAAAATAACCATATTGTTATAACGATGATATTACATCAATACCATCAAATATATCATCATTTAATAAGAAAAGTGTAGATGGGGACAAGAGATCTAAACTAACACCCGTATGATATATGAGATTTTATCATTGAATGGTATAGTATCATTTATCGATAATGACGTAATATCATCATTATATTAAATTTTAAAAATTATGCAACTTATGGGAGGTATATGTCTTACAAAATATAAGGTGTGAAATGGGGAGGGCACCTTATTATGGATAGTTAATTGGCATTCACTTTGACCACTTTATAAGAAGTATGGGGAGAGGGTTGTTCATAATATGGGAAGTCCCTCAAAGCTAATATAGTTGAGATTATCTATCAATTGAATTGGAAAATGGCATTGGTCCCAAAGTCACCAAAGTCTCAATTTTGTAAACACTCTTAAGGCTATGCTCATCAGTGCTTAGGATCAAAGTGACAGAATCGAAAACTTTTTGGGGTCAGAGTGCAACGAAAATGCATATTTTAGGTGCTATAGATAGATTTTATTGTCATTTTGTTCATGATGTAAATGCTCTGTTTGAAATTAGATTAATTTAACTCAAACTAAAAAATTTAGAATGCAATAAACAAAATTAAAACTTGAGAAATCAAAATAACACATAATGTAACATATATTTTAGACATTATAGATATCTGCATCGATATTCCAAAATATACTTTTGTATTGTGGTTTCATTGTCATGAAAGACTGGTTACTAAAAGAGAGATTGAAAAAATGGAGCTTGGTCGGTAATACCATGAACTCAAAAAAATTATCTAGAAAAAGGACTCAGTGACCTACAATCATTGTAGGTATCGCTCACATCCCATCAACTTTAAATCTACATCATTCATTCAGTTTCGGGATATATTTTTTCATGATTCATAGCATTTTGGAAGAGATATGCTAAAGAGAAGTGACATTTATAAATCTCTTCTACCATTTTTTTTATGACAGGCTGTCTGTGTTAGATTACGCACATTTCAACTAATCTCTCAAGACCCATGCAAAGTGCCTCCTCTACGTGGATCGGGCAAATCTCAGGCAGAATCCGTAGGCGTAGCCCCAAATAGTTGATAGCACTTAGTGAGAGTTAAACTTGAGATCTGAATGAAGCACACTCTTTAGGGTCCAAGTTGCACCCAGTAGGCCAATTCCTTAGGTTATCTCCTCTAGCATTTTAACTAGTGAACCATGAATTATTAGAATGCCAACAATGGCACCAATTCAGAAAAAATATTTAGAATTTCAAACGTGTGGACTAGATTCAATTTGTGTGTGAACCACATCCTACCGCGTTTGAATTTATACCAATTTTAAACATTTTACTAATTAATATTTTGAGTACATAATCTGCTATGTTTCAACATTAATACTCTTCTAGGGTCAAATTAAAGTTTTCAGTAAAAACTTTATACATTTTTTTTGGTAATTGTATTTCATAAAACGCTTAACTTTCTTGGGACTACATATATGGTGGATCTATATTATTAATATTTATTTATTTTTTAATTAGCAAAAGATTTTTCCAAAAAAGAATCATGGCAAAACTATCTAGTCGATGCAAAGCTCTAAATGCCTTATTTATTTATTTATTTATTTTTAAAGCTTAGAAGAAAGAAAAAAAAAAGTCATATGGCAGACATGAATCCTGTATTTTTTTTACTTACAATTATTGAGATAAATGTTAAGGGTTGAGTATTTTTGTGGTTTTATAATTATACTTCTCATTCCTGTAGCTTGACTCAAATTTTACTTTAATCTCTATAGTTTTAATTTGGTCATTTCGTTTAAATTTTTGTTAATTTTGTCTACATGTACACCTTAAAAAATTGACAAGTATTTGAAAACTATTAATTTTATTTCCAATTTAGATGGAATGATCAAAATGAAATAGACTTAAAGTGACAAGAGTCTAAAGATTATTTAATTTAACTTTCAATTTAGACAGAATGACTAAATTGAAATTAGAGTTAAAGTTTATGGACTAAATTATTCAAATTGAAATTGTAAAAATTAAAATAAAATTTAAATCAACTGTAGGGACGAAAAAGTAATTAATCCTAATTTCATTGTTGCAACGGCTTTGACTGGTGACTTGGGGACTCACAATTATTAAGATTATAATTTTTTAAAATGAAGTTTGAAAAAGAAAACAGATGTTTTGTGCATGACACAAATGTTAGACTACTTCAATAAAAAAAACAAATATATTTTTTGATCTTTAAATTTTTTTTTTATTATTGATGATAATCGTCAACTATTACAATAATAAAAGATTAATGTTTGGGGCACTAAATAGGAAGTATTAGGGGAAGCACTAATGAAGTGGCTCTTCCTTGATGTGATATTTGTCTCTTTTTTTTTTTTTTTACACATTTTCTAACTCATTAGAACTGTTAGTGGTGTATTTTTTAATAGTCTCAATCTATTCTGATAATAAAATAAAGCAAAGGTAAGTACATGACACGGCATCTTAACAAGACGGAGTGATTTCAATATCGAACCGTAAATCTAATCATCTCCTCACATTTTTAAAAAAATAAAAATAAAAAACCTTAATATATAATTTGATTGGAATAGAATGAAACGATAATTCTTTATGCTCGCCCATAAAATTAAAAAATCAAATAAAATTAACGAAACCTTAATATATGCAAAATTTTAAACAAGATATGTTTGATTTTTTTAAAAAAAAAGAAGGTTAAATTTCATTTTGTCTCATTGTGGTTAAGAATTGGAGCACTTTACCTCTTATGATTTGATATATACAAATAATCCTCTTATAATTTGGATTAAAATGTAACCGTTACAATTTTCATCTAAATTAACGAAATGTGTTGTGAAATGTGTGCAACACAAGCGAGTTTGGTGAGTTGGCCAAAAGAAAAGTCAAGTGAAGTGAACTTCTTAGGTTAAAAAAAAAAAAAAAAAAAAAAAATCAAAATTAGTTTGGAAAATTAACTATTTTAGTTAATTTTTTAATTTTTTAAATTATTTTAACTTAACTAAAATAGTTGTGTTTAAAAAGTTGGTTGGTCTTTTTTTTTTTTTTTTGTAATTAATTTGACGATGATAAAAAAAAGTAAAATAATTATAAATTAAACATAATATTTTATCTTATTAATTATTTTAATCTGTTTTACCTTTTAGTGAACTATTTTAATCAAAATCTCTTCCCAAATAAGGCACAATCACTCTTGATTCCTCATCCAACCAAAACCTTAACCCCATACCAGCCCCACCACCTTTGTTAATCATTTTGTCTTTACCATTTCCGGTTGCAATTTAATCTCTCTCTCCTCCACTAGACCATTGCCACAGAACGCCCTCCTCCTTGGAACTCATATCTATCCATCGTCCTATTTTCGCTCTTAACAGAGTACTTGTCTCCATGGGTTATGTGAGATTCCCGCAAGCCATAGTTCTCTGTATGTATGCAATTAGCTGAATACTTCTTGTTGGCTGAGGAAAGAATGCAATGAGTTTGTTTCTAATACGGGTGGGCGCAGGTCGGTTGCGACCACGTAACCTCCAATCTGCCATCCGTACGTCAGATTGGCAGATTGGAGAAAATCAATCCGCATCTGTCCGCCAATCCGGCGGATGCGGATTGAGCGGATTGGCAGTTTGGCGGATGGATGCGAATCGGTTTGGCAGTTTGAAATTTTATAAATTTTCAACATAGTTCAACTTGTGCACTTCCTCAAAAAAAGAAAAAAAAAAAAAAGATTATTATAGTCAATGACTTAAAAAAGTATTACAATTACTGCATGCCTCATCCAAAGAAAGAAAGTTTGAAACTTTAGATTATCACAATTACTGCATGCCTCATCCACATATTACAATCACAGCATGTCTCATCCACATAAAGTATTACAATCTGTGATTCTTAAAATATAAAAACAATTCAAACCACCAAAACCATGAACAGAGTAATAGTAGAGATTATATGTCTTTGTATTGTTACATTTATATATGTTTTTGAAAACAAAAACCAATCAATATATATCATATTTTCTATTTATTACTTTTAGAGTTAGATTTAAAAACCAAAAAATATAAATAAATAATACGTTTATTTTTTTCAATTTAAAAAATATATTCAAGTTGAAAACTTTTTTTCAACAGAATATTTGAACTATTTTTCAATTGAAAACACAAACAAAAAACTTAAACAAATTGGAAACACAAAATCTTATAAATTACTAAGGGTGCTCGCGGTTTGGCGGTTCGGTTGCGGCCAAAGGAACCTCAAATCCGCCATCCGTCCGCCAAATTGGTGGATTGGAGAAAATCAATCCGCAACCTTCCGCTCGTCATCACGCATCCGTCCAAAATGCGGCGGATCAGTTCGGTTCGGTCGGTTTTGGCGGATCAGTATATCCACTGCTCACCCCTAGTTTCTAATGGATTGTTTATCCCTCTAATTCTAATGATACTTTAATATTCTTTGAGGTTGTAGTGAATGGATTGAATTGAATGACCCTCCATCAAAGACATCTGTATATGTATATGTATAGACACATATATATATATATATATATATATTAGTTACAAAGGCTTGTGAAAGGCACGAACTGTTATTACAATATATTTAAGTTTTGTATTTTAATAATTTTTTAAAAATAAGAGTATTATTTTATTAAATTAATAGAATAAATTAGGATAAATTATAAATACACTCCTTGAGATTTGATTAAGATACGAATCGTCTTCTGTGATTTTCAAAATTATATTCCACCATTTGAGGTTTCTAACTTCATAACAAATCGTCCATTTTATTAATAAATCATCAAGTCAATTAACAGTTTTTAAAGTTGTTAAAAATATGTTTCAATTAATAATTAAGGTAATTTTATTATTGTATGTGGGAGCCGAATTCGTAGAGGAACGAAATCTGGTATATCTGAGGAGCCGGGAATTGAACGGCTCCATTTGGCTCAACTGAGACGCCGACTACGAACTTAAGGCCGAATAGACTTGAGAAGGCATATCAGGACAAAAGAAAGAATATTAAATAAAAAGTAGACTCTGGCCCCGAGGCCCAAAAAATGGATATAAATACAAGAGCTTCAGATCTGTGGAGGTATGTAAGAATCACTTCTAAAAACTTAGTGAACAAGCTTTCTTGAGTAGAAGAACTGACTTGTCCGTCGGAGTGCTAATTCCGGCACCCCCGACCGGAGTATTTGTATCTTTGCAGGTGACTAGCTGAGGATCATTAGCGTCTCCCAGGATCCGAAGAGTATTTCCAATCCACATCCCCACAATTGGCGCCGTCTGTGGGAATACTCGAATACATCCATGGAAGGCGTGACCAAAGACTCTCCGATAGTCATCGACGAGACCACACAGAGAGACGACTTCACTCCGGCAAATACGCTCGGAAAGGAAACTGTCGCGCAGCGACGCGCCTCGAACTCTAACTCACCAACGACTTTAACGAAGGAAACGATGCAAGCGACCGTAGAACAAGCCAGACAGATCCAACAGAGTTTGGACAACATCACCGCTGAGAACGAACGCCTTCGCCGCGATTTGGCCTTAGAAAAAGCCAAGTCCGAGCGGGCAGGGCTCAAAGTTCCTGAGCGATCCCCAAGGGCAGGTCCTCAACGACCACGAGGTCACCGCGCCTTAACCGATCACCTTGATACGATGACAGAGGACTCTCGTCTCCCAAAAGACATCCCGCTTGACACCGTACATATAATATACAGCCTGCCGATAGCCCCGACTGTACATGCAATCCAGTCACTTCCGGGCCGCCAGCATCAGCTCACACCAACAAAGCGACCCCGGCTCCGAGAAGCGCCAAGCATCACCTTCGACGACTCTGATTTGAGCGGCGTAACACTCCCCCACGTAGATCCTCTGGTTGTTGCGCTACGCGTAAACAGATTCACCGTCGAACGCGTTCTTATCGACCAGGGAAGCACTTCGGAGGTTATGTACTATAAAACCTTCGTCAAACTCGGGTTCAACGATTCGGATCTGACTCCCGCTCCTTATCCACTATTCGGCTTCAACGCCAACCCGGAGTACCCATTGGGAAAGATCAGTCTACCCGTTCGAGCTGGCTCCAGAATGGTGGACGTGGAATTCTTGGTCGTCAGGTTACCGTCCCCGTACAATCTCATCATGGGGCGATCATGGTTGCATACCCTGAAGGCCGTCCCAAGCACCTACCACCAGCTACTACGTTTCCCAACGGAATACGGCGTTGAGCAGATCCGTGGCTCTCAACAGTCAGCGAAGACATGTTATCTTCTCGCCGCCAAGACGCCGAAGGAACTGTAAGTAAATTCTATCGAAGTGCCCAATCGAGAGGTTCTGGATGACGTCGGGCGTCAACCAGACGAAAAGGCCACGGAAGGTTTAGACCGGGTTGACATTGATGGAAGCCCGGAAAAGTTTTTTATGATCGGCGCCTCTCTGAGCCAGGTCGACAGACAGCAGCTGATCACTTTCTTACTCGGCAACCTCGACGTCTTTGCGTGGACTCCATACGAGATGCCGGGAATAGACCCGTCAGTCTCACAACACCATCTAAATGTCGACCCCCGGTGCAAGCCGATCATTCAGAAAGGCCGGCGATCCTCCGCAGAACACACCGCCGCCGTTGTAGAAGAAGTTGACAAACTGCTTGACGCCGGGGCAATCAGAGAAGTCACCTACCCCACGTGGCTCTCCAACACAGTGGTGGTGAAAAAGAAAAATGGAACATGGCGAGTGTGCGTCGATTTCACGGATCTGAACAGAGCTTGCCCCAAAGACTGCTTCCCCTTACCAAGAATTGACCAACTCGTCGATGCGACGGCACGCCACCGTCGCATGAGTTTCCTCGATGCCTACAGGGGCTATCACCAGATCGCCATGAATCCGGATGATCAGGACAAAACTGCATTTCTCACTCCAAGAGGTACCTATTGCTACAGGGTTATGCCTTTTGGACTGAAGAATGCAGGGGCAACTTACCAAAGACTGGTCACCACGATGTTCAAAGAACAGCTCGGACACACCATGGAAGTATACATCGATGACATGGTGGTCAAATCCAAAGAAGAGCAAAACCATATAGCCGATCTGGAAAAGACATTCGATACCCTACGCAAATACAGAATGAAGCTAAACGCTTCCAAATGCGCATTCGGAATCGGCTCCGGCAAATTCCTGGCTATATCGTCAACCATCGAGGAATCGAAGCCAACCCGAGGCAAGTCACAGCAATTTTGGAACTGAGTTCCCCCCGTTCTGTGAAAGAAGTCCAGAAGTTGATGGGAATGGCTGCTGCACTCAACAGGTTCATCAGCCGATCTACAGACCGCTGCAGACAATTCTTTCAAACACTACGTCTGGGCAGAGCTTTCGAATGGTCCGCCGAATGCGAAGCAGCCTTTAACGGGCTGAAGACCTACCTCCGGACAGTACCTCTTCTAACAACGCCCGCCGCCGGTGACCCCCTCATCCTATATCTGGCAGTCTCCGACAGGGCTGTCAGCGCCGTATTATTGAAAGAGGAGGAAGGGCAGCAACAACCAGTGTATTATGTGAGCAAGGCAATGGTGGACGCAGAAACACGCTACCTACCGCTGGAAAAACTCGTCCTAGCCTTAGTCATGGCAGCAAGAAAACTGATGCATTACTTCTAAGCACACAGCATTAGGGTGCTAACAGACTATCCCCTTCGATCAGTACTACGGAATGCAGAAGCATCAGGGCGTGTTTCGAAGTGGGCTCTCGAACTCGGCCAATACGACATTCAGTTTTTACGCAAAACCGCAATCAAGGGGCAGGTGCTCGCCGACTTTATTGCCGAATTCACAGGAGGACTTGCCGACCTCAAACCTGATGACGTCCAGCCAAAGGCCGAAGATCGGTCAAAGCCAGATTAGAGAATTTATGTTGGGGACATTTGGCAATTATACTGTGATGGATCATCCAACCAACGGGGCAGCGGCGCCGGCGTAGTAATTATGTCTCCAGACGGCGCAGTAATTGAGCAGGCCGTCAAGCTCGGCTTTGAAGCATCAAATAACGAAGCCGAATATGAAGCCCTTTTAGCCGGACTGCGGAACGCGCATCTGCTCGGCGCACGGGGGCTGTTGGTGTTTTGCGACTCAAAATTGGTAATCAACCAGCTAAAGGGGGAGTACGCGGCAAGAGACAAGCGTATGGCGGCCTATATGAAAACGGCTAACTCCTTGCTGACAAAATTCGACCATCACGAACTAAACCAAATAACACGCGATCAAAATACACACGCGGATGCCCTGGCCTGCTTAGCCTCCGCCATCAACTCTGAGCTCAAGCGTACCATCGAAGTAGGTTTCGTCCCGGAACCAAGTATCGGCCCTCCGGAGGAAACCCACATCAACATTATAGAATCCGCTCCAAGTTGGAAGGACCCCATTGCTGCATTCCTCTCTTCTGAGCAACTCCCAGAGGACAAAAAAGAAGCACACAAACTGCGAAACAAGGCCCTGCGGTACTACTTAGATCCACAAGGAGGGCTTTACAAAAAGTCCCTCTCTGGACCATACTTGGAATGCGTGCACCCGGACAGAGTAGAGGAGCTGCTCACTGAGATACATGATGGCAGCTGTGGTGCCCATTCGGGGGACGCTCCCTGGCCCATCGGGCGATAACACAGGGATATTATTGGCCGACGATGAGAGCCGACGCAGAAAATTATGTCAAGAAATGCGAACAATGCCAAAAGTTCTCCCCACTAACCCATCAGCCGGCAGAAGCTCTGAATTCTATCACAAGCCCCTGGCCGTTTGCTCAGTGGGGACTCGATATCGTGGGACCATTGCCAAGGGCCCCAGGGAACAAGCGATTTCTAATCGTAGCAACCGATTACTTCACAAAGTGGGTCGAAGCGGAGGCTCTAACCCATATACGGGATTCCGACATTAAGCGCTTCGTGTGGAAGAACATCATTACACGATTCGGCATACCACGAGCGTTGATCTCGGATAATGGTACTCAGTTCGATTGTGGCATATACCGAGAATTGTGCAGCAAATATGGTATTGAGCCTTACTTCTCTACGCCAGCCTATCCCCAAAGTAACGGTCAAGCGGAAGCTTCAAACAAATCCATCTTGAACGGCATCAAAAAGAGGCTGGAAAACGCCAAAGGCAGATGGGTTGAAGAGTTGCCAAGTGTACTGTGGGCCCATCGAACAACGCCAAGACGATCTACCGGAGAAACGCCGTTTGCCTTATGCTTCGGAACCCAGGCAATCTTAGCCCTAGGGATCGGCTTGCCAACTTTGAGATCGCAAGCCTTCGATACAGGCCGAAATGACATGATGCTCGCTCTGGACCTGGTTCTGATCGAAGAACGGAGAGACCGCGCCTTAGCATCCATGGCACGATATCAGCAGTAGCTCGCCAAGTCATACAATCGTCGAGTTCAGTTGCGCCGCTACAATCCAGGAGAACTGGTCCTAAAGAAGTTACTGCCAGCCGACCGGAGGCCAGCCGATGGAAAGTTTGGTCCGAACTGGGACGGCCCCTATCAGATAGATTCCGTCGCAGGCGTAGGGGCATATCGGCTCTCCGACATGTCAGGAAGAAGCCTGCCACGGCCGTGGAATTCAACACATCTACGTAAATTTTATCAATGACCCGACCTGTGGGCTTGATACTTGTACACGTCGTTATAATGCAAAGTTTCGTGTTTTTACATGTTTGCGCTCAACATTCAATGCCGAATAAAGTCTCCGGATTCGGAGCGCCCTTTGGGGCATGACCCCTTAGGGCCGAATAAAGTCTCTGGATTCGGAGTGCCCTTCGTGGATGTCACGATTGGCCAAAATAAGTCTCCGGATTCGGAGCGCCCTTTGGGGCATGACCCCTTAGGGCCGAATAAAGTCTCCGGATTCGGAGCGCCCTTCGTGGATGTCACGATTGGCCCAAAAAAGTCTCCGGATTCGGAGCGCCCTTCGTGGATGTCACGATTGGCCAAAATAAGTCTCCGGATTTGGAGCGCCCTTTGGGGCATGACCCCTTAGGGCCGAATAAAGTCTCCGGATTCGGAGCGTCCTTTGGGGCATGACCCCTTAGGGCCGAGTAAAGTCTCCGGATTCGGAGCGCCCTTCGTGGATGTCACGATTGGCCCAAAAAAGTCTCCGGATTCGGAGCGCCCTTCGTGGATGTCACGATTGGCCAAAATAAGTCTCCGGATTTGGAGCGCCCTTTGGGGCATGACCCCTTAGGGCCGAATAAAGTCTCCGGATTTGGAGCGCCCTTTGGGGCATGAACCCTTAGGGCCGAACAAAGTCTCCGGATTCGGAGCGCCCTTTGGGGCATGACCCCTTAGGGCCGAGTAAAGTCTTCGGATTCGGAGCGCCCTTTAGGGCATGACCCCTTAGGGCCGAATAAAGTCTCCGGATTCGGAGCGCCCTTCGTGGATGTCACGATTGGCCAAAATAAGTCTCCGGATTTGGAGCGCCCTTTGGGGCATGACCCCTTAGGGCCGAATAAAGTCTCCGGATTCGGAGCGCCCTTTGGGGCATGACCCCTTAGGGCCGAGTAAAGTCTCCGGATTCGGAGCGCCCTTTGGGGCATGACCCCTTAGGGCCGAGTAAAGTCTCCGGATTCGGAGCGCCCTTCGTGGATGTCACGATTGGCCAAAATAAGTCTCCGGATTTGGAGCGCCCTTTGGGGCATGACCCCTTAGGGCCGAATAAAGTCTCCGGATTCGGAGCGCCCTTTGGGGCATGACCCCTTAGGGCCGAGTAAAGTCTCCGGATTCGGAGCGCCCTTTGGGGCATGACCCCTTAGGGTCGAGTAAAGTCTCCGGATTCGGAGCGCCCTTCGTGGATGTCACGATTGGCCCAAAAAAGTCTCCGGATTCGGAGCGCCCTTCGTGGATGTCACGATTGGCCAAAATAAGTCTCCGGATTTGGAGTGCCCTTTGGGGCATGACCCCTTAGGGCCGAATAAAGTCTCCGGATTCGGAGCGCCCTTTGGGGCATGACCCCTTAGGGCCGAGTAAAGTCTCCGGATTCGGAGCGCCCTTCGTGGATGTCACGATTGGCCAAAATAAGTCTCCGGATTTGGAGCGCCCTTTGGGACATGACCCCTTAGGGCCGAATAAAGTCTCCGGATTCGGAGCGCCCTTTGGGGCATGACCCCTTAGGGCCGAGTAAAGTCTCCGGATTCGGAGCGCCCTTCGTGGATGTCACGATTGGCCAAAATAAGTCTCCGGATTTGGAGCGCCCTTTGGGGCATGACCCCTTAGGGCCGAATAAAGTCTCCGAATTCGGAGCGCCCTTTGGGGCATGACCCCTTAGGGCCGAGTAAAGTCTCCGGATTCGGAGCGCCCTTCGTGGATGTCACGATTGGCCAAAATAAGTCTCCGGATTTGGAGCGCCCTTTGGGGCATGACCCCTTAGGGCCGAATAAAGTCTCTGGATTCGGAGCGCCCTTTGGGGCATGACCCCTTAGGGCCGAGTAAAGTCTCCGGATTCGGAGCGCCCTTCGTAGATGTCACGATTGGCCTAAATAAGTCTCCGGATTCGGAGCGCCCTTCGTGGATGTCACGATTGGCCCAAAAAAGTCTCCGGATTCGGAGCGCCCTTTGGGGCATGACCCCTTAGGGCCGAATAAAGTCTCCAGATTCGGAGCGCCCTTTGGGGCATGACCCCTTAGGGCCGAATAAAGTCTCTGGATTCGGAGCGCCTTTCGTTGATATCACGATTGGCGAAAATAAGTCTCCGGATTTGGAGCGCCGTTTATGTCACGCTCGCGCCCTGGCCAAGGCAAGGGCAGATTTATTAATCTAGTCGGCCCAGTTTTACTCGGCCACCTTTGCGAAGAATGCCTCGGCCAGCCCACGGGCTCTTCACGCTCGCGCCCTGGCCAAGGCAAGGGCAGATTTATTAATCTAGTCGGCCCAGTTTTACTCGGCCACCTTTGCAAAGAATGCCTTGGCCAGCAAACGAGTATGAACCAATTAGGCTCTCCACGCTCGCGCCCTGGCCAAGGCAAGGGCAGATTTATTAATCTAGTCGGCCTCGTTTTACTCGGCCATCTTTTCAAAGAATGCCTCGGCCAGCCCACGAGTATGAACCAACTAGGCTCTTCACGCTTGCGCCCTGGCCAAGGCAAGGGTAGATTTATTAATCTAGTCGGCCCAGTTTTACTCGGCCACCTTTGCGAAGAATGCCTCGGCCAGCCCACGGGCTCTTCACTCTCGCGCCCTGGCCAAGGCAAGGGCAGATTTATTAATCTAGTCGGCCCAGTTTTACTCGGCCACCTTTGCAAAGAATGCCTCGGCCAGCCCACGAGTATGAACCAATTAGGCTCTCCACGCTCGCGCCCTGGCCAAGGCAAGGGCAGATTTATTAATCTAGTCGGCCTCGTTTTACTCGGCCATCTTCTCAAAGAATGCCTCGGCCAGCCCACGAGTATGAACCAACTAGGCTCTTCACGCTCGCGCCCTGGCCAAGGCAAGGGCAGATTTATTAATCTAGTCGGCCTCGTTTTACTCGGCCATCTTTTTAAAGAATGCCTCGGCCAGCCCACGAGTATGAACCAATTAAGCTCTTCACGCTCGCGCCCTGACCAAGGCAAGGGCAGATTTTAGATCTATTAAAACAATATCACCATAAAATTACGGAAACATCAGCACATCGAGCAGCATTCATAACATCTTATAACTGCAAAAAAGTATCGACGTCCATTTCTGTATCATAACTTTTATAATATCAACCCGCATGAAAAACACGGAAAACGTCCGATAAACAAATACAAAATAACAAAAACAAACGGAAAAACTACTTTCTCAAAATCATAACAATTGTGTATCGTAAAGATCAACCCTCGGAATCAGTCTCCAACGGATCGATGTCCACTTGCTCATACGGTATTGGCACATTCAGCGAAACTCCAGCTGCAGCAAGGGCCTTCTCCCAACCATGTTTGAAGCCCCGATTCTCAAACCTAGAGACTTGGTCCACATACTCGGCGAGTCCAGCCTCTTTCCCGGCTTCGAACCCTTTTGAATCGGCAATCTCCTTTGTCGCTTTCATTTCAGCCAACTCAGCCTCTAGTCTGGCAACTGCCTTTTGGGACAAGCCAAGTGCAGCTTCCATATTGTCGGCCTTCTTCTCGGACTCCGCTCTTAACTTATCCGCATGACGAGCTCTCTCTACCTCGTCCTCTGCCCGAGAAGCTTCCTGTTTCGCTCTTAAAAATTTGTTCTCGGCCCTTTTCCTCTGGTCCTCAACTTGCTTTCGTAAATGACTAATCTGCTTAACGGCGTCGAGATGACGGCGGCCCACATCGGCTATCCTACCAACGGTCTGCAAAAGAAAAATTCAGAAAACATAATGCGCACAATTTTTGGATGAAGGAAAAGTCAGAATACGCACCAAAAGGGCCGACTGTGCGGCTAACATTGTCGCATTGAAATCCGGTTCCAACTGGAAAGCCTCCATATCAGACGGCAACGACAAAGACGTTGCCACGCCAAACGTGACCTCTGGGTCTTTACGCGCAGAGGCATCCGAAGGAACCGGCATGTTTCTTACCATTGGTCGAATCACAAAGGGCACAACCTCGCTCGATCCCCCCATTCGAGGACGTTTGCCGCCGAGATCTTCTAAGCCGACCTCACGATTCCTAACGCGTTTCTCCGTCTTTCCCTCAACATCCTGAACGGCTTTCCCAACCAATGCAGATTCGGCATTCTTATCTGTTGCCGCCTCCTCAACAACTCCTAAAGACGTTGATTTGGTAACTGGGAGGGAATGTTGAGATGTACTGGTGGGCGTTTCGGTCGAAAGGCCCTCCGCTCTTCGCCGTGCAGCTAATCTCTCCGTATTCGCCTTCTTAGCGAGCTTTGTTAGGCTTAACCCAGCCATGTCAGTAGATCCCGAGAGGAGAAGGTTGTCTGTACGTTGAGGAACGTCGTCAACAGAAAGGTTCCCCCGCCCCGATGTAGAGGGAGGATCGGCAGAATCCAATACTTCTTCAGATTCGGCCTCGGACTGATCTGATTCGGCAGTATGGGATACTTCAGTATTGTCCGAATCAGACCCTTCAAAACCTACTCGTCTCAAGTTTTTGAAGTCGGAAAAAATACGAGCAACAAGAAAATCTTCCCCCTCCGGAATCGGTATGTTTTCCGCAGCCGAAAAGGTCGTATATGTAGGCTCGTAGCAAAGCAGAACGTGAGCCGCTCTTCCCTGCTTGTGAAGACTGCGACGGCCGAAATAACTAAGAGCAATCCTAATATCCGAAAGAACGGCGTCGTCAGTTGAAGCTCGTACCTTTTTTAAATCACTCCCTGCAAAAGACAAGCCGTAAGACTCTAGAAAACGGTATGGCAGATATGAGCATACAACACAAGCAAGAAAGCATTCGGCGACCTGGTTCGCCCCTACATCTAGGAATATGATCAACACGGTCCTCCCCTTTGCTGAACTCCCAGTTGCCGCGGACAACGACCATAACATCATCAACTCGTTTCCCAGAACTGGAAAGCATAGTGATTAACTGATGGTCTGTATCCTTGGCTCTGAGGAAGTAACGCCCGTGCCGACCAGAGGACTTGGCCAAAGCATAACAATGCCGAATGGCAGGGATGCCAAGGTTAATCCCAAGGCAGCGGTTCAGCGCTACGACCCCCATTATAATTCTAAAGAAATTCACATTGGGTTGGGAAGGGATCAAATCCCAATGGCGAAGAACAGCCCTCAAAAATGGGTGAAGAGGAAAGCGGACTCCACCCTCTGCGATTGACAAGAGGGGAAAGACAATCGTGGTTTCGTCTTCCATCTCCATGTCAAGGGTGCCGTCCGCCACAAACGACAGGTGGACATCGTCAGGAACAGAAAAATGGCGTCTAAAGCCAACAATTCGATCTGACGAAAGTAGGTCTTTCAAATGTTTCGCCATAACCTACTGTCTATGAAAATACGCGACGGAATAAACAAAATAGGAAAAGCTTCAGAGCAAGGGAGAAGAAAACTTACAAAAATGAAGAGAGTATCACATACGGAAGAATTGCAAGAACGATTCGAAGAGCAACCCAGCAGTCAGCGTCATAGAATATGAATTCGAAAGGACATCATATTTTAAAATCATAATAAATAGGCGTGTACGAAGGGTCGGGGAGTTGAGGCAACGATTAAAGGGGGAGTAATTAAACGTCCGCGTGATAAGTCTGATCCCCGAACTTCGGTTCAGAGTATTTGAAAATTGGAACCAAGCATTTCACCCAACTGTCATTGACAGAACACTTGGGGGGCAATTGTGGGAGCCGAATTCGTAGAGGAACGAAATCTGGTATATCCGAGGAGCCGGGAATTGAACGGCTCCATTTGGCTCAACTGAGACGCCGACTACGAACTTAAGGCCGAATAGACTTGAGAAGGCATATCAGGACAAAAGAAAGAATATTAAATAAAAAGTAGACTCTGGCCCCGAGGCCCAAAAAATGGATATAAATACAAGAGCTTCAGATCTGTGGAGGTATGTAAGAATCACTTCTAAAAACTTAGTGAACAAGCTTTCTTGAGTAGAAGAACTGACTTGTCCGTCGGAGTGCTAATTCCGGCACCCCCGATCGGAGTATTTGTATCTTTGCAGGTGACTAGCTGAGGATCATTAGCGTCTCCTAGGATCCGAAGAGTATTTCCAATCCACATCCCCACATTGTATAAGAGAGCAATTATGAATATCATTTTTTCACTTAATTATGTTAAATAAAAAATTCTAATAAGGGGGTATTTGTAATTTTTCAAATCACAGGGGACAATTTGTATTTTAAGCAAACCTCAAGGGATGCATTTGTAATTTACCCAATAAATTATTGGATATATGATAAAATTATATAAATTGCATTATAAATAATACAATTATAAAAAATATAATAAGTCCTATCGTTTTAATATAATTATATTCTTTTCTTTTTCAGTAAGACATAAAGATAAATAAAATAAAGTATACATTTTAGTATAAAAGAATATTTTCCTTTCTAAAAAAAACTAAACTAATAAAGAAGCAAAAGAGAATACATATATATATATATACAAATGACCAATTTTATTAATAAATAAATCATACTCATAACAAATGATCAATTTTATTAATAAATAAATCCTTAAGCCAATTAACAATTTTTAATGAAATGAAAATATCTTTCAGTTAATCATTTTGTTAATAAATAAAGTATTAAGTCAATTAACAGTTTTTAATGATATGAAAAATATTTTTCAATGAACAATTTTGATAATTCATTATTGCGTAGGAGAGTAGTTATTTATTTTTTCTTTTGATTGTTGGGTTAAATTAAAATTTATAACAATCAATAGTTGTAATTTATATTATTATAGGACTAATTCATATTTTAAACAAATATTGCAGGTGTATTTGTAATTTGTTAAAAAATAAAAGATTTATATTTTACAATTGACCAGAATGTTTGCATATCTATGAGAAAAGAAAACTTTCAAATTGTTATATCATTAGTAAATTATACAAAAAAAAAAGAAAAAAAAGAGTAAAATAGGAAATTCCCAAACAAGTTAAGGGCAAAATAAGCAACTCAAAACAAACATTCCCAACCAAAGCAACCAAAATGTCTTGCATACAAATTGTTTCACCAACCAACTAAAGGACAAAATAGTAATTTCAAAATAAGCTAAAAGCAAAATAAGAAATGAAATAACAAGCCATAGGAAAAAAAAGTGCTTCTTATATATATATAGATATAAGTAGTTATATATTTATATAACTTAGTATTAGAATGTAAATGAAATTTCAAAAAAAAAAAAAAAATCAAAGTAACTTTAAAAGTTAAAAAAATAATTTTTTTAATTAAGTATAAAAATATCTTCTAAATAAATTAGGTTAAATGGTAGTAAATCCTTTTTTTGGCAATTAAAAAATGTGATTTTAATTAGATTTAAAAATTAATAATTTAAAAAAAAAATACTTAGAAAAAAATTAAGGGTATTAATTTCATTTCATCATTAAATCTAACGGAGCTAATGTTATATTTTAGTTTAGAATTATATAGAGGTTCTTTGCCGATATTTTTGCCCATATTTAAATTATAAAGAAGTAAAGTGCTCCAACTGTCAATTATAAGAGGAAAAAATAAATTTTACTCAAAAAAAAAAAAAAACAAAATGGAAATTGGTACCCTTTAGGAGTGTTGTAAATTCCAAATATACCTACCAAATAATATTTTTAAAAAATGAATTGAAAAAAACAGAAAAAAAGCTGGCCCAGATCCCACTACCCCCAAAAACATCCAAAACCAAAAAGAGAAAATGTAACCCTACTAGCTTTACAAACATGATAACCACTACGTTTTTTGGTTTTTTATTTAATTTTATTGTCTTTTATGTATAAAAAAATGTGAGAAGTGATATAATTCAAGATAAGTTAAAATGCTAAAAGTTAACTTTCCAAGTTGTCCCAAAGTCATCCCATCTTGTATTATATAGACTTATATGCATGCTTCAATCAGAGCACACAAGACATCATTAACTTCTTGAGTTACTGAGAGAAAATCAGAGAGAACAATTCTTCATTTTTACTCAAGAATGGCAGCTCAAATGGGTAGCTTCATGGCCAAGACCTTGATCCCAATGCCCAATTTCAAACCCTATCAGCTCAGAAATATTATTATGTAAGTTGAACTTTTAATTGTTGGTTCATATAAATCTCTTATATTATATATACAGCCACATGATCTCCCCTAAAATGCTTTGTTGTTGTCCTTTCTTAACCCCCCCCCCCCCCCCCCCCCCCCCCCCCCCTTCTCATCCAATAACATGGATATATGTTAGAGGATAAACCGCTAAACCTATCTATGAATATAAATTTTTTTTTTCCGGTACATATGAGCAGTGGCGGAGTCAGAAAATTAATTTAGAAGGGGCACTTACTAATTATAATAATTTTTACAAAAATATTTCACGTAAATTTTTTACGATTGATTTCAGAAAACATCAAGAAAAAAAAATATTATTTGTAACTAATGTATCATGGACAATACAAAAAAAAAAAAAATGGATATAAGCCTTAAAATAAATTACATAATGATAAATTATTTTTTGATACAAAATTTGATTAAAAATTCAATATAATGGTAATACCACGTCATCACTAGTATGTAACATCACCCACTAATGGTAAATAAACGCAATAAATAGTGAACCTCACATGTCAAATGTAACTAACAATCTAATAAATTTTATATTTTTATAGTGAAATTACTTATACTTGCATATCACTAATAATGACATCGTCGTTACATTCAAAAATTTTCATAGCTAATATGGTTTATTTATAATAGTCTCTTCATTTTCAATCAAAACAACCATTATTATTTTCATAATTTTTAAAATGTCATTGACATTTCACTCTAATAATATTTTTATAATTTTTTATTTAATCTTTTTTTTTATGTTTGCAAAAAAAAAAAAAAAAAACCCAAAATCTAGGGGGGCACGTGACCCCCCTGGTCACATGCTCCCTCTGCCCCTGCATATGAGATTGTACATCAGATGAGGAGAGTCTTAACAAAACTTGAAACTTTGATCATGTAGAGTTTGAAATAATTAAACTAGCCCCAATTAATTCAAGTCATACCAATTTGCTAAATCTATTGGTATACATGTTTTTTTTTGTTTTTGTTTCGGGCATTATCATTTTCCTCCATTCATGCTAAACTTTCTTGTTGCTTTTAAGTCATTTTCTAGCTCAAGTTATTCAAGGTTTAATATATTGTCTCATTAAACCATGTTCATGGTATATATAAATATTTAAGTTTTATTATCTTAAGGTTGTAAATAAGTCAATGATTCGTGTGTATTTAACAAGTAATCTGGCACTGAAAATATGTTTTTGTTTATTTACTTTTGTTTAATAATTTTTCTTTTGGTTGCAAGATGTGCCAAGGGGTCAGAGAACACAATAAAAAAGAATAAGAGGCCGGGTATAAAAACGGATCCACCACAAAACAATGGTATTGGCAAAGGAAATAGTCTCACCAACTCGGTTGCTGAAGAAGGAGATAATATTGGCAAAACTAATGCAGATGATGTAAACGTCATGAAAAGCGAATATGCAAATAACTAATAACTTTGTTAGCTAGTGACGATTGTAGCTATATTAATGCATGGCCATTGTTAGCTTGGAATAAGCTGCTTAGTTGGTGTTGCTTAGTTAGATTTCTCTTCAATCAGTTATTGTATCTCTAATGGTGTGTGAAATTTGTGTTATAAAATATGTTATGTGATAAAAAGTATAAAAAGTGAGACTTATCTAGTGTTTTTAAATTCAACAAGTGAACGCATACTCTAAGGTCATGTTTGATTCATAAGACTAATAATGAGATATTAATAATCCTATCAAATTAGTGTTGTATTCATTATTTAATTGGACTAATAAGATAAATTATTCATTAGATTAATAATCTTACCCCTACCCTATTACTAATAATCCTATAAATTTGTTGGATTAATTATCCATTGGATTAATAATTCTAAACCAAAATGTTAAAGCAAACATAGAATAATTGGACCTACGGATTAATAATGCTAATCTCATATTCTAATACATCCAATCAAACATGCCCTAATGGTATAGTTAATATGTGTTACATAAGTATAAAATTAACTCAAGTGTGTACATTATTTATATATATAATAATTTTGTCATTTTAAATGGTTCGGTGACATTATAGTATTGTTTGAAGGACATAATGTCCGTAAAAAATATTTATAAAAAAGTTAAAAATATTAAAAATATTAATAATTAATAATCTAAAGTCCGGGAATAATTAATAATTGAGGATATAGTAAATAACATAATTAACAATTAATAACATAATTAATAATTGATAAATATTAATTATTAAATTCAGCATATAGTTTATTAAGATTGGGTGTAAAAGGTTTATTAATAGTTAATAATTAAGGATTAACAGGAGGAACTACTTCAAAATTTGTTTGAGTGGGTGACTCTTGAGATGTGGTGTTGTCATCAAGAAGATGTGTTTGTGTTGAATAAGCGGGCTTACTAATTTGAGATGTAGAGAAATTATCTATACCTTTTGTAGCTTGACTTTTTGTGCCCCCTTTTCGAAAGATGAATAAGTCCTACAGTATCGGACTCCTGCGGTTCTGAATCTGATCTCACAAATGTAATGTGAAATAGATAAACACCAAAGAGTCCTAATCCAGCAAATCTTTTGGAAAACTGATTTTGAATTAAAAATGTCAAAAATGGACTGCTTTGCCAAATACAGAGTTGCCACCTAAATATTTTTGAAAAATTTAGGAAACCCATGACTCGTGCCAAAGGCCACGTGTCCGTCATCACCAAGATTGTTTCGATTCGGGAACTTAGGTACGAGAAGGGAAGGTTATGAATGGAGCACCCTCACTCGCCCGATTAAAGATCGGCCTCTACTAATTATGATATGAATCTTATGTACATTATATACTCTCATTCCGATTATTAAGCTAGCATTATTATGTGATGCGCACACACAAGTATAAAATAAATTGCAAGAATTGGAACATTTGGCTCATGTTTTTTTGTAAAATTGTTTCGAATATGTACCACTTGAAAAAGTGATCGCATATAAACATTATTCAAATTGTTCCAATTCAAGCAACTAGTCTCCATCCACAGGCATTCAAGCAATTTATCACTTAAGCATTTAGCCTCATGGCAAGCATGCTAGACATGGCAACAATCACACATGCGATATGCTGAAGCAAGTAAAGGCTTACCTAGTACTCCAAGCCAAAAACAGTGATAGAGTTAGAATAATGCATGATCATATCTTATGTAATATGATTAATGCAACACATGCGATATGCAATTAAAATAGGCTCGGCTACTAGCATAGTATATGAATCAATTAAATAGGATGCAGTCTAAGCACGTATTCAAAGAACCTTTTAAACTAACAATGCAAGTTAGAATAATGAACCGAGCCTCGGTGCATACAATACAAGTGGATACAAATATGAAAAATGCTAATCAACACATGATGTTCTAATCTAACCATCATAAGCAATTAAATAAAAGGGAGAAAGACGTGGGATTGGAAGACAAACATTATTACAACATTGCCCCCTCACACAGGAGGGTCCGAATGAACTAACTAGCTAACTGATAAAAGCTAAGCTAATTATTACAAAATAAATTAAATTAGCTAAATTACTTAACTAATTATTACAACAACAAAATAATTAACTATTTTAGCTGACTAATTATTACAAGACAAAATTAGCTAACTAATTGAACTATTTAATGAATACAACATTAAAAGAGTACTAAGCTAGCTTTTTTAGTTGCTCTGCCTCAGGAAACGAAGAATGCTCATGCATGCACGGACTTTCCACCCGAAAAGCCACTGTTTCTGTTGCCAAATTCCTCTGTTGCACAATAGATCACTTGCACTGATTTCCACCTCAGAACCTGTTCTGTTCTTCTTCAAAAGTACACTGTTGGATTTTGCACTGGTGGCCGGCACATGGCCTACTGTCCATTGAAGGTGGTCTGCCGGCCACCAATAGTGGTTTGCCGGCCACTGATGACTGGACTTTCCTGTTGCAACAGAGAGCAAACAGAGCAGAGACAGGGTATTCTCAAGGGTTTGTTTGCACAACTCATCCCTCCTTATCATTTGAACAGCTCAAAGGAGTAGCAAGTTTGATTCACAAACCACCAATGGATGCAATTTTATTGTATGATGGCATATGAACCAAGTATGCAATTTAACTAAATGCAACAAAATAAGACTCTCAAAACCATCTCCCTATCATGAATGATCAAGGGGAGTAGTTGACAATGAATCTTGAATCGTTTTCATCACTAATGAGTATGAAACGACTCAAGACTCAAGGGTCCAATTAACGTCCGATTGAACCCAAACCAAATTTTTTATCTTGCTCATTTTTATTCACCAATTTTATTACTCCATTTTAGTTACTTTTCAATTCTTTAATTAATTAAGTCCAAAAGTGAGTTTAAGTCCTCTAATGGAAAGAAGTGTCAAACCAAGAGTTGGTTTAAGGCATGAGAGAGATGTCATGCTGTTAATAATGAACCCCTAAAAGGGATTAAACCATTAAGCATGACAACCTCAATCTCAAGCTTAAAAGAATAATAGGTTTGAAACAACTCTCAGAGCAAAGCAAAAGCCAAGAAAGGAGGGAGGTTGCAGAGGTGATTAGAGGTGATTAAAGGTGATCACAAGTAAAGAAAGCATGAAATAAATGCTATCAACTCAAATAGGTTGGTGTCTAAGGCCTAAACCACCAAACCTATGAGGACAATTACACTAGAAGCATGCAATACAAGGCTCAAATGCAATGAACCACTAAAAACAGTCCTAAAACATGTTGGAATTAAGCTAACAAAAGCTAGAACAATAAGCTAAAACATGGAGCATGTTAAACTAGTAAGCAAGACACAAGGAGGGAAGGCTAACCCCTCCAATTTTGGACTTCAAAACATGTTTTTAGCCACTAAAATAACTCTGAAAATCAGTTTTTAAAAGCTCAAAAAAAGTGGACAAAGAGATGGGAAGCACAAGTGTAAAGGCTTAGGAGACAATGTGTAAAGAAGGGTGATTAACCCCTCTATCTTTAATAGCCTTAAACCACAAGGTTCAACCCATAAAAACAGTCCAAAAATAGTTCAAAAACAACAAGAAAAGATGGGTGAGAAGTAGTGTAGAGATGTTCAAAATTATACCTCTTGAAGCAAGGTTACTCTTTTGCTTACAAACAAACAAGTTCTCACTCTCAAGGGCTGAAATTTGGACTCAATAATCTCAACAAGGAGAGCTCCAATA
Organism: Camellia japonica; assembly: GCA_030407325.1. Classification (NCBI taxonomy): domain Eukaryota; kingdom Viridiplantae; phylum Streptophyta; class Magnoliopsida; order Ericales; family Theaceae; genus Camellia; species Camellia japonica. The sequence continues at coordinate 22,349,571 of JAPPVO010000016.1, read as the reverse complement.
TTGGTGTAGAAAGTGTAGAAAGAGGGTGTATAGGCTACAAGATAGAGGTATAGAGAGAATTTCAAGTTTTGGAACTTTTGGAATTTTTTGTCAACCTTAAACCATGAAGGAAGGCCTGGTATATATAGAAAAACAGTCCCTCAGGTCGAAAATATCATGCCTAGAACAGCTAGAGCTTTTGGGGGACAGTTGACCAAAAATATCTGTGTTTTTCACTAGTGGACGGCAGGCCAGAAGTGTGAATTGCTGGCCACAAATAGTGGCCTGTCGGCCACAGAAAATCTGCTTCCATGCCCAACTTCAAATAGGCATATGTCGTTCATCCGGACTCGGTTTTAGGTCATTCTTGAGTCTAAATTGAAGCCCCAGAAGTCTACTTTCCAATGGTGATAGTCTCACATATAAATTCTAAGTGTCCAAAGAGATATACCTATTTTAGTGAATGTTGCTCATTTCTATCTTAACCGGATTGATGCCTAACTTCAAACAGCCATATCTCCCTCATCCAGACTCGGCTTTAGGAGATTCTTGAGTCTAAAATGAAGCCCCAGAAGTACACTTTCTAATGGTGGTGGCCTCAAAACTAAAGTCTAAGTGTACAAATGGATATGCTTGATTTAGTGAAGGCTGGTCAGTTCTCTCTTAACAGTTTCATGCCTAACTTTTTCCCCAACTAGTTTTCTTCCCTCTCCTCCAATTTTCTTCAACTCCAAACATATAAATAAGAGGTTTTAAAGATTTTTTAAAGAGTTCACCTCTCTTCCATTTATTTTCACTTTGTCCTTGCTTAGTTTATATAAAATGCAACATTTAACGAAATGCGAGTCTCGGAACATCGTAGAAACATTTTCAAAAATATTTTGAAAGAGAGGGTTTTAAGGTCTAAAATAGTTTTGGTCAAAATGGGGTGTAAGGTTTGGATTTAGAAGCTCTTCTTGCTAAAGAAATTGAACGTTTGTACAGTGTAACTTTCATCATCAAGTGATCAACCTGAGGCGCCCAAGTCTTAAAGGCGGTAAAAAATGGGGTGTCTACAGTTGCCCCTCTTTGACGAAGCTCAAAGTCATGAAGTGACGTGAATGAATGTCAAAACCCGAAGATGACCTATTTTGACAAGGTCGTAAGACTTGGGCAAACAAACAAAATGCAGATGCAGTTGGTTGAACCCGAGGGTTGCTTACGTATTTCGTTACAAGGAATCAAACCAGTGTAGTTCAGGGGTAGGATGCGAAATGATACACAATTGTAATGAAATAATACAAATGATATGCAATTCAATACAATAATATAATCAAACCACAAGCAGTGCAAAACACATGAATACTATAAAGGGATGGAGATGCAAAATCAAACTACGTTTTATATAGAAAAGAAGTGGGCATAGCCAAACGACGCCTAACACAGGCTAAGTGCCTACATCCTCAATACTGGCCTCAGTGCAGTATGCATGCTTACACATAACAGAACCATGTTTTAACATGAAAGGGGTGCGAGCACATGCAAGACTATGTTTTTCGTAGAAAGAGAAAGAGTGCAAGTAATTGGGTGATATGATATAAGTGAGAAATGATCTGCTAGGGAAAGATATGATCCTAAATGCTAAATGCAACAAGACAAAGTACAATGCAATGAATGCGGTGGATGTAGTGAATAAGGCACAGGCCGAACCATATTTTACCTAGAAAAGGCATGGACACAAAACAAACCACGTCTAACACAGAAAAGGTGTTGACACCCTCAATATTGGCCTCAGCGCAGCATGGGTACTTACACATGACAGAACCATGTTTCAATAAGGAAAATGTATAAGCACATGCCGAACTAAGTTTAACATGGAAAGGATGCATGATGTAATGGATGTGATAGGTAATGTAGTAGATGAATAGGGTGACATACTCTAACCATGCTGGAATCGTGAGAGGAGGAATAACAAATTCCAAACATGCTGAAATCGTATGAGGAAGGGAACACTCTAACCATGCTGAAATCATGGGAAGAGGTCTTGAGAAAAATTCCAAACACATTGAAATCATGTGAGGAAAGGAACACTCAAACCACGCTGAAATCGTGAGAAGAGGTCTTGAGAGAACCGCTCAGGGTCGCGTTCCATGCATCCTAAGAAAAATTCCAAACATGTTGAAATCATGTGAGGAAAGGAACACTCAAACCACACTAAAATCGTGAGAAGAGGTCCTAAGAAAAATTCCAAACACGCTGAAATCGTCTAAGGAAAGGAACACTCAAACCATGCTGAAATCGTGAGAAGAGGTTCTGAGAAAAATTCCAAACACGCTGAAATCATGTGAGGAAAAGAACACTCTAACCATGCTGAAATCGTAAGAAGAGGTCCTGAGAAAACCGCTCAGGGTCATGTTCCACGCATTCTGAGAAAAATTCTAAACACGCTAAAATCATGTGAGGAAGGGAGCACTCTAACCACGCTGAAATCGTGAGAAGAGGTCCTAAGAAAAACCTCAAGGGACAACGATCCTAAACGCTGCTTAATGTAAAAGGATAAATGATACAAGATAACACAAGATGCAAATAAATGTAATAAATGCAATAAGTGTGATGATATGATACATGTTAGAAACAATGTAGTGCATGATGTTTAGAGAATGCAATAAACAAACAAAGCGGTGCTTTAGAAAGCATCTCATGGGCCGAGTGGCGATGAACCGCTCTACTCTGACAGGGATCTCCCTCTTATGTTCTTCGAACTCTTACCTTCAACTCACAGTTCAAAGGCCCTCAAATGCTGACAAGGGGTAGCACCTGCAAGTAGAAGTGACATATGTCGTTTTTCTTCCTAATCATATTCACAACTTTCCCTATTCTCCAACAGGGTGACAGACTAGGTTGGTGCAGTATCTAGAATTGAGGTGCATACACACTATCTCAATCTATGGGGTTGCCATACAGATTTCAAGTCGGGGATACACGTCTGGGTATTCAAACCAGACTTTAGTCTCGAAAATTCCAAACCTTTGTGTTCTAGGCATCACCATTCGAACTCTAGTTTCCACCATCGCAGTTGGTCTCCTAGGAACTTATTGGAAATACAGCCAAGACGCCTCTGGCAGGGAATGGTACTTAGGGAGAGCACTTCTGATCGCCATTTTGGCTTGAAGCCGGCCTGAGCTTGAGGTCGAGATACATTCATACTTTAGAGAAATGACAAGGCTTGAGAAGGTGCATCTGGAATGTAATCTTGAAAATTGCTGAAGTTAAAACAAACTCAGATGCTCTAATTTTCCCTCTTTTCTTTTGCTTTGCATTCCGGAACCTATGTAGCTTCAGATAGGTCCTTGTCCGATTGCTCTCTCTTATGATCAAGGGTGGACCTTGCAGTTTTTGAAAGAAAGAAATTCTGTTTTGCACATCATGGTAGGAATAGACGGCACTCTGAGCACAAAATGATTTATTTTTGCAATTGGAACTGAGAAATGAGTTCTTAACCGGGTATTGAGCCTACGACTGACCACAGTCAAAATGACTCAACAAAGGAAAACAAAGTAAAACAACCTAAACACAAATATTTACACTCATAACGACTCATAACGACTCAAAACAAGAATCGAGACAAACAAAAACAACAAACACAACACTCAGATATGTTCCAATGGCAAGAGACCTCTCAGTTCATGGGGAGCTTGCTTCTTCAAGTATTGTTTTCCACCCTTTCTCACTTGTGATTCTCACATCACTTTGGCACTTAATCTCTTTTTCTCTAAAAAGCCTTTTCCTCACTTTTTCTCTCATCGCATATCTCTCTATTCTTTAATCTCTCTTATTTTTTTATCCCTTCCCAGGTGTGGTTGATGGATAAGCTGAAAGTTGTGGACCCTATGAGGGGGGTCAGATATCCTGCTCTATTTCCAGTTCGTGCTTCGTACTTGGTTCGATACCTTACTGCTTTGAGAGAGTTTTTGGCCTCTGCTGCTAGCCTCAGTGGTGCCCTTCCTGGCGAGTGCACTGACAACAGGGAAAAGATAGAAAACTTGACTCGACTGTGCCCCTAGTTCATCATTTTAACCATTTTTGTTTTTGGCTTTTTATTAAAACAATTTTGACCAACATGAGAGTTAGATTAACATGCTTGTTCAACTTTCTGCTTTGAAATCATGTAAGTCAGGCTATGAGCACTGAAAATTTTCCTTTTTTAGGTCCAAGAAATGGTCCAATTTTGGAAAAAATGGGATAATTTTCGAGAAAATTAGTCAACCTCATTAAAATATCCTCAAAACTGTTTTTTTTTTTTTTGCAAATGGCCACTACCCGACCAACGAGGAATTAACTCTTGAAATGCACAACCTCAGATCTGAACTTGACTTGTCTTGTAAATGAATCTTCTAACGGAATAGGACAACTGAATTTGAACGAAGATGAGCCAATTTGCACATGGATATGATAGCTGAGTTGAATAAGGATAAGCCAACCAACATGGATGAGACAAACAGGTTGAAAATAGTTAGAGTCGAACTTCAGGATGAAGTCACCTACGTATCCCAAAGATGGGAATCAGGTCGTACGTAGTTCCGGGTTAAGGTTCACTCGGGTATTAACACACTCTTTTTGCGCTCTAACTTTTACCAAAGCCGCCTTTTAAGGTTTTCAACCTTGTGAGCTATTTTTTCTTTTCTTTTTGTTTTTCTCTATTTTTCTTTTTTCTCTTTTTCTTTTCTTTTTTCTTTGTTTCCATTTTTTCTTTTTGTTCTCTTTTTTTTTTCTTCTTGCTCTAACTTTTGCCTGGGTCACCCTTCTGGGCCTTCGGCCCAGCGAGCCTCTCAAGGATAGAAAAGTTAACTTGTCCATATTGATTGGCTATAGGATCTCTAAGCCATTTGAATCTACGAGAATGGCCACTGTTGCTGACTAAATAGTCTTGATAATGTAAAGGCGCATCCTAGTAGGGTCTAAATTTGCCCCTAATATCGCGGATAAGAACTCGATTGTCCTTCAGCAATAAATTTTCTTCTCTCCAATTATGGGATTTGGCTTTCTTGCTGATCTCCATTGGCTTGAGAAATGACCCATTTTTTAATCTTTGAGCGTATTTGACTTTTTTGCCCCTAGTTCAAGGGCTGTTTCTCATCCAGTCATACAAGTTTCCTTTGATCACATTTGACCTTCTTGCTGCTAGTTCAAGGGTTGCTTCCAATCCATCCATGCAAGCCTCATATTTTGGTTGATCATTGAACATTCTGAATCAAAGGGTCAAGTCTCGAGGCTGACAGTGATCCTATGTTGTATAATCTCAAGATCAATTCTAGGCATGTCTTCGTAGGACTACGCAAAACATTTTTTGAAATCTTTTAATAAAGCAACTAGTCGCTTGTGCTCTTCTGAAGACAATGTAGAACCAATCTGGATCAAGCCAGGATCCTTCTCAGTACTCACATTAACAGACATGATCTCAGTCATTAAGGGCTTAACAGGCCTTTCTTCCTCTCAATTGATCAAATTTTTACAAATCCCGAGGAATTCCTCCCTCTTTGTTTCCATCACAGTTTTGGAAACAGTTTTGAAAAACTTTGGTCAATGCAATGATTTAAGGCACAAAGAAGTAGGTGAAAATAACTGTAATTCATTAAGATCTTTTAGCGCAATTGGCTTAATGGCAGAAACAGACTCAAAGAGTGAAAAAGACAAACAAAACAAAATAGTGATGTGATGTTCGAGTTAACACACCCGAAATCACCTGACTTTAACACAACAAGACTGACTCAAAACAACAAGACTAGCTTAATACCCAAGTCCGAAAGTACAATAAACAACATTTTCAAAGTGCTAAAACAGTACATACCATCCACCACATCTGGAGTAAAATGAGTGCCATCAGCAGGTGGTTCATCCCCGATCACATAGTCACATTATCCCCCCAATTCGTCGATCTAGTGCTGATAGACTTTGTAGGACCCAGTGGAGTGATGACCTTATTGTCAATTAGATCTTGAACTTCATGACGAACACGAAAACAACCGTCAGTCTCATGACCAGTTTGTTGATGGAAGACACAGTACTTGGCAGCATTATGCTGGCTGAAGTAGATCAAGGAGAGGCCGAGGGTCTAGGGATTTGAGATAGCCTTGTCTTATGAGGATTTGGAAAGCTTTGGATAAGGTCATGTAAAGGGGATTGAAGGTGCGATTTCCAGTCCTGCCAAGGTTGACAGAGGGGTTGACTGGGTTTGATGACCTCTTATGGGTGTAGGATTGGAGCTGAAATGGATTGTAGACATCCCCGAACGTCCCGGGAGGGAATCCCGTTTTGTTCATTTGGGCTCACTACAGTTCAGGACTCAATGTCACGGTCTTGTATCTAATCTCGCAGAGTGCAATGCAAGACTGATGAATCATCAAAGAGTCCAAATCCGGCAAATCGTTTTTGAAAACAGATTTTTTTGAAAGAAGTGCCAAACATGGACTGCTTTGCCAGATACAGAGTCGCCACCTAAATATTTTATTTTGGGGAATTTAGGAAACCCTGACTCGTTTGCCTAAGGCCACGTGTCCGTCATCATCAAAGTTGCCTCGGCTCGGGAACTTGGGTACGATTGGGGAAGGTCACTTCATGAGCACCCCCGCTCGCCCGATCAAAGATTGGTCTCTACTAACCATGATATCGAGTTTTGAAAACATTATGTGCTCTTATTCCGGTTATTAGCCTAGAATTACTATGTGATGCGCACAGCATATCAAGTATAGACTGGATCGCCTGAATTGGAACAAAACATCTCATGTTCGTTTGAAAAACGGTTTGAAGGTGCTACTCGCAAGTAGGCTAAGACGTGGATTTTGCCACCCTCAGGTGGGCTTAAGAAAACATGATTTTGCCACTCTCAAGTGGGCTTAAAAACTCGCAGTCGATGAATTGTTCCAATCCAAATAACCCAACCTTCACCCACAGGTATTCAGGCAGGTATATCACATAAGCACATAGCCTCATGGTAAGCATGCTATCATGGCAGTCACTCACACGCATGCAAGGATGCTAAAGCATAAACACTTACCGAGTACTCCAAGCCAAAACAGAAGCTAATTAGAAATCATGCATGAATCCTAACTATACTGAAATGCCTAATGCAACACATGCAAAAATGAAACTAAGACAGGCTCGGCTATTCTAAAATGGCATATGAAATGCAACAACTAACAAGTATTCAACTCGGAATTGAAATACAATGCAGTTAGTATGATGCGCCGAGCCCGGTGCATGCAAGACAGATGAATGGATGCAAACATGAGAGCATAAGTATGCTAATTGAAATGTGCCCTAAACTAACCATCATAAGCTGGTAAATAAAAGGGAGAAAGACGTGGGGTTGGAAGACATACATCACACACACGCACACTTATTACAAGATTGCCGTCCTCGGAGGGTCCGAATAAATAATATAGTCTGAATAAATAATTAAATATTACAAAACCGTAATTAATTAACAAATTAACTAGGAAAGCAAATAAATTAGCGTGCAAGCTATAAAATGGACTGCCTCAGCTCTTGTTCCGAATGATGAAAGATGCATGCATGCTCGGGTCGCTTTGTCAGAAAATTCCTCGCGATGCCCCGATTTGCCTCTGTTTGCAATTAATCCCGGAATGCTGTGCAAAGCTCTAGAAGGCTGCTGATTTCTGGTTTGCTACAACAGAGAGAAAGAAAGGGGCATGGCAAAGTATTTTCACATATGTATGCACACCTCGATCCTCGTGCCACCAATCACGCATCTCGATACATGATGGCCGAGGAGTCGAATTGCACGACTCGATGTGAAATGAAGGCACATGACAACACAACAAGGCCTAGACTCCATCATGGGTAATCTGGAGTGTCGGCGACCGGGAATTGAGGCACGTTCCGTCATTTTGGGTACGAAACGTCCCTCGTTTCCTGTGTTTACTCCTATCCCAAACACAATGCAATGAGATGGCATACACAATGCGACCAACATGCAACCTAGCATACGCAATGCTATGGACTAAAATGGCATACACAATGCAAGACACAACATGGCATGCACAATGCACTAACATGCAACCTAGCATACGCAATGCTATGGACTAAAATGGCATACACAATGCAAGACACAACATGGCATGCACAATGCGCTAACATGCAACCTAGTATATGCAATGCTATGGACTAAAATGACATACACAATGCAAGACACAACATGGCATGCACAATGCGCTAACATGCAACCTAGCATATGCAATGCTATGGACTAAAATGGCATACACAATGCAAGATGGACTTACACCAATATGAGTGGACCTCAGCCACACTCACATCAGTGGCCATATGATGAAAATGAGACAACCGAAATACATACAAACATGCACGAATGCAAAGGACCGATCCTAAGGCACAACATGCAACTCTAACTAAGCATGGCAAAGGATGAAACATGGCATAGAATTGGACATGATACAGCTCTGAAATGGCATAAAAGATGGTCCCGAAACATGCAAATATGTCACACAATGCATGCTAGGTGGCTCGGGTACTAAAACTAGTGAAATGCGTTACACTAGAGGTACCCAAAGCGATGCACAAATGGAAAAACCAACCCCAAATAGACCCTAGGCAGGTCTGAAACAGTGGGAAAATGGCCTAAAAACGGTGGCTCAACATGCAAGGAAATGGAGCTCATTCAATGGTCGGTAAACAAGGTATTCATGCACAACTCTCAAGCACACTTAAAGAGGAGAAAACATGGAAATATGGCATTCACATAAGCTCTGAAATATGATGCAAAATAACCTTAAAGCATGAAAACACCTCAGTATATGCATGTAATAGACCTCAAATCTCAAAGTTAAGCATGGGTATTGAACAACAAGCATGCAAAACAATCATCATTCGACCATGAGAGCCAAAAATAGAGCTAAGACAGTCCAAAATATGCACAAAATCAGTTTAAGGCATGGCCAAAAAGTGCTAAAATCAAGGGTCAACAAAGCATGCAAAGAAAGCTAGTGAACCATGAGTTGCACTACAACTATATGAAGCACATGAGGGCTCACCAAACCAGCCAAAAATAGAAGTATTCCATGCCAAAATATGCCCAAATAACCACTGGAACTCAGTCAATGCATGCAAGAATGATAGACTCCTTTGATGGGCTAATAAGAGGGTTATTCTACACATATATGATGGACATACAAAATGGAAAAACCACCTCTAGAAAGAGGTTATGACAGCCCTAAAACCCACCAAAAAGACCCTGAAATTAGTCTAGGAAGCATGCAAGTGAAAGCCTCTTTGAAAGGCCTTGAATAGGATTGTTCTACACATGCATAATAGACATTCAAAATGGCCAAAAGGGCTCTGGACAGAGCTTATGTAGACCTTAAAACTCACCAAATAGGGCCTGAAACATGACTTCAAAACATGCAAAATGGAGCTCCTTTGGAAGGCCAACAAAGCTAGTAAAGAGAACAAGGGGTGAGAGGGTCACCCCTCTCTGATTTTAGGGCTCAAAAACACATATTGGCCACTGAAAATCCACTAGATTTCAGTGGCCAAAAGGCCAAACCAAGGCCAATGCAAATGCTCTAATGCATAGCCCTAAACATGAGGAAATGAAGCATGCAAAGGGGAAGATGACCCCAAACAGAAAAATGACCTTGATCAAACTTAAAGAGGAGCTCAAAAAAAAACTTTTTAAAGTTTATGTCGAAGTCCAAAAATGCTTAGAAATAAGGCTAAAGTATGGAGCAAAACAATGTCAAAATGGGGGAAATGGTGACTTACCCTTGTAGAGCCGATCCTCAGCAACTTCTGGACCAAGGTAATGAGCCTTCAACCTCTGAAAATCAGTTCCAAGGTGCTTGGATGGATGGTGGAGGTGTTGTGCTAGGAGGTGTAGTGTAATGGGTGCAAGAATAATGGGGTTTGGGGCTTGAAGAAGAAAGCTATGGAGGGAGAAGTGTATAAGCCTCAGCCAAAATTTTCTAACCCTTGCAAATGGAGAGGAGACCCTCTCTTATAGAAGACAAAGGGCCAAGGCTTCTCTAAGAAGCTTCAACAAAGGGTCAAAGCTTCTAAAAGGAGCTTAACCAAAAGGGTCAAGCTTCTTGAGGAAGCTAGACCAAAGGGGTCAAGCTTCCTCAAGAAGCTTGACAAAGAGTCAAGCTTCCCTTAGAAGCTAAGCAAAAAGGGTCAAAGCTCCCTTAAGAAGGCAAACAAAAGGGTTAAATCCCGGAGGATGGGTCAAATGCTTCCCAGCTGGCACAGCTGTGTTGCACTCAAGAAGGGCAAAAAGTAGATAGTTGGCCGACCAGTTCAAGTGGTCAGCCGACCACTTGCCCTGGTCGGCCGACCAGGGTTCAAAAAGGTCAAGAAGAAAAGTTGGTCGGCCTACCTAGAAAGGTGGCCTCCCAGGTGAGTACAATTCAATGGTAGTATGGGAGACCAGAAAATGTGACCCAAGAGAGAAAAAAACCAGCTTTCTAGCAAGGTTCAAAAGGGTCAGGAAGAAAAGCTGGTCGGCCACCCCAGATTGGTGGCCTCCCAGGTGAGTGCAACACAATGGTGGTATGGGAGACTCGAAATTGTGGCTCAAAAGTGAGGGAGACCACCTACCTGCCAAGAAAATCGGGCGGCGAAGAGAAAGGTGGTCTCCAAGAAGAATTGCTGGTCTCCCAGCCCCGTACCACCTTCCTAACAATGAAACTAGGGTCCATGCCAAAAATGAACCCACACCGATGCAAAACGAAGGTTCGGGGGCCAAAACGCAAAGCCGGGTGCTCCGAAAACAAGCTGTTAGGCACCGGAGGTGGCGTGCGACCACAAAGGTGGTCTCCCGAGCCACAGTGTCCCTCTAGGGAGAGGGAACAAGGTGTGTGCCAAAAATCGGGGCAAATGGAGAAAGTTAAGCGGTCCCGAATCGAGGCGCACGGCCGACGGCTCCGAAAACTGGGAACTGGTCTCCAAACGGGAATAGTGGCCTACGACCACGAAACGTAGCCTACGGCCACTGAGAGATGGTCTTCGAGACCTCTCCCTCCCTTCGGGAAGAGAAAACAGGACTTGGTTCGTAAACCGAGACAAAGCACAAAAGAGTCCCGAAGTCTAGAGGCAAGGCTCTCAGCCGAGACTCCGCAACCTCAGAACGAGCACAATATGCATCATCACCGAGCGCTCAATCGGCGACGTCTGAGTCTTAAGGTCGGTCAAAAATGGGGTGTCTACAGTTGCCCCTCTTTGACAGAACTCAGAAGTCGTAATTGACGGGAGTGAATGTCAAAGCCCAGAGACGACCCATTTTTGACAAGGCCGAAGACTTAGACAAACAGGCAAGATAAACAAAGAGATGTGCCCGCAGGCACGCCTGTAGGCAGGGGTAAAATACAAAAGACATGCACAAAGCCGAACATAACTTCTAATCATGCAAAGCAGCAAACTGTAATGAAGCAGATATTCACAATAAATGCAACAGTTTTAAGCAAGAATGGAAAGCAAAACTACATTTCATGCAGTAAGGATGTAAGAGAATTACAATTCTCGCTACGTCTCACATGGAGAAGATACAATACCTGTCCAGTTCGTCTGGTGGCACCAGCTTCAAATGAATCGTACATACAATATCGTGCCTGCAAAAGAGAGAAACCTAACAGGCACAACATCGTTAGAAACATGCATAGCAATGCAAGTAAAAAGTGCGTGACCACGCAAGCGGAGGGACGCATGACAATGCAACCTAAGTGTGACGCATAACAAGGCGGAAGGGGTGCAAAACAATGTAACCTGAGTGTGACACATAACAATGCGGTGCACTAACAAGTGCAGGTAAGGTGCGCAAGATAGCACGAATGATGCAGTGCACAAAACAACACGATGCGCAAGACAGCACGATGCGCAAAATAGCGCGAATGATATGCAATGCACAAGACAGTGCGATACGCAAGATAGCGCGATGCGCAAAATAGTGCGAATGATATGCAATATTAGAAAACAATGTAATAATATACAATATAACGAAACAATGCAAATGATATGCAATGTATGTGAGATGATCAAACCACAAGCAGTACAAAACCACACAAACATCATAAATGGATGGAGATGCAAAATCAAACTACTTTTAACACAGAAAAGGCAGTGGGCACGAGTCGAATGATGCCTAACACAAGCTAAGTGCCTACATCCTAGTACTGGCCACAACTCAGCATGGATGCTTACACATAACAGAACCGTGTTTCAACGTGAAAGGGGTGCGAGCACATGCAAAACTATGTATTTTGCAGAGAGACCACAAAGTACAAGTAATTGGGTGGCATGATATAAGTAGGGAATGATCTGCTGAGGAAAGATCGTGATCCTAAATGCTGAATGTAACAAACTAAAATACGATGAAATGGATGCAATGGATGAATTGAATAAAGCACACGGCCAAACCACATTTTGCCTAGAAAAGGCATGGACACAAACAAACCACGTCTAACACAGAAATGGTGTCGTCACCCTCAAACCACAATTCCCTCAGTGGAATAGGTGCGTATACATAATCACATAACTATGTTTTAATCGCGAAAAGTATGGGCACATGCCAGGCCAAGCTTAACATGGAAAGGCGCAGGCGATACAATGGATATGCAGTACAGGCATGCAACATATTCAATAGGCAATGCAATAGACAAGCTAGATGATGTAGTAGTTAGGAAGCGAAGGTATCTTACAGGGGCAATTGGCAACGACCTACCTCATGCTGCTGGGGACCTTCCCCTTTTTCTCGGTTGAACCGCAGGTACTACTTTTCTCCCTGACTATAGTCGCAGCTTTCCCTATTCTCCAACAGGGTGACAGACTAGGTTGGTTCAGTATCCAGAATTGAGGCGCATACACATGCTATCTCAATCTATGGGGCTGCCATACAGATTTCAAGCCGAGGATATACCTCTGGGTATTTAAACCAGACTTTAGTCTCAGAAATCCCAAACCTTTGCGTTCTAGGTATGAGCCATTCGAACTCTAGTTTCCACCGTCTCAGTTGGTCTCCTAGGAACTCACCGCAAACACAGGCAGGTGGCTATACCAGACCATCAGAAGTCGTTCGGGCATGACAAACACCAAAGGAATTGCACCTTTAGAAGATTTAAGGTCTCCTAGACCAGAGAGTGCACAAGATAGTGCGAATAAAGATGCAGGATTTAAGGTCTCCTAGACCAGAGGATTTAAGGTCTCCCAGACCAGAGAGTGCACAAGACAGTGCGAATGATACAAAAATACAAAGTGCACAAGACAGTGCGATGCAGAGTGAATGCACAAAACAGTGCTAAGCAGATGCACAAAATAGTGCAATGCTAAAGGTGTACAAAACAGTACGAGTAGGGTGAATGCACAAAACAGTGCGATACAGATAAGGTGCACAAGATAGCGCGATGCAATGTACTAACAAGTGCAGGTAAGGTGCGCAAGATAGCGCAATGCAATGCACTAACAAGTGCAGGTATGGTGCGCAAGGTAGCGCGATGCGATATGCAAAGCACAAGACAGTGCGATTGAGGTGCGCAAAATAGCGCGAATGAATGCAATGCACAGAACAGTGCGATGCGCAAAATAGCGCGAATGATAAATTGCACAAAACAGTGCGATGCGCAAAATAGCGCGAATGATAAACTGCACAAAACAGTGCGATGCGCAAAATAGCGCGAATGATAAACTGCATAAAACAGTGCGATGCGTAAAATAGCGCGAATGACAAACTGCACAAAACAGTGCGATGCGCAAAATAGCGCGAATGATAAACTGCACAAAACAGTGCGATGCGCAAAATAGCGCGAATGATTTGAAATGCACTAACAGTGCGATGCGCTAAACAGTGCGAGTGATTTGAAATGCACTAAAAGTGCGATGCACTAAACAGCGCGAGTGATTTGAAATGCACTAACAGTGCGATGCGCTAAACAGCGCGAGTGAAACCTAACCACAAGGTGCACAAGACAGTGCGAGTGATATGAAATGTGAAAGTGCACAAGACAGTGCGAGAGAGATACAATGCACAAGAAAGTGCGAGGATGGTGCACAAAAGAAGTGTGATAAAATGCATCTTCTGTGCAAGTAAGGTGCACAAAAAAGTGCGATGAAATGCATGTTCTATGCAAGTATGGGGGCATTTTCTATGCAACAGGGAAAGCATATTCTATGCAATATTGAAAGAAAATTCTATGCATAAGACAGGCATATTCTATGCAACATTGAAAGCATATTCTATGCATGATTGAAAGCAAAGCATATTCTATGCGGAATCGAAAGCAAGCACATTCTGTGCATGAATCATAACGATGCGTGGCACGCATGAAACAGAAGCGTATATGAAAGTGCACATTCTATGCAATAGAGGGGCATCAAACATGTACTCTGGGCCTCCGATTTATCTCTCGGAGGGCTTTGCAACACACTCTGCGAAAAGGGTACACCCTGTTCATATTGGCAAAAGATAACATATGCATGTGAAAAACACATGTGCTGCTTGGACTGCATTCTGACTTAAAGCAGGCTTACACTTGGGGTTGAGATACACTCATACTCAGAGAAACGGCAAGGCCTGAGAAGGTGCACCTGGAATGCAGTCTAGGATTTGCTAAAGTTGAAACATGCTAAGATGCTCCAAATTTTCCCTCTTTTCTTTTGCTTTGCAGTCAGGAACCTAAATAGCTCCAGATAGATCGGTCTTGTTTTACTATTCTGACATGACTTGGGTTGAACCCTGCGGCTTTATGAAAGAACCAATCCTGTTTTGCACAAATGTAGGAGAACGACACGGCACTCTGAGCACAAAACGATTTTGAAATTGAAATGAGAAAAGGGGTTCTCAACGGGTATTGAGCCTACAACTGACCACAGCTAAAACGACTCACAATGGAAAACAAAGGTAGAACAACCTAAACACAACTCAACAAGGGAAAACAAAGGTAAAATGACCTAAACACATCTGTTGACACTCAAACGATCGAGACAAACAAAACACACAACACAACACTCAGCTGTGTTACAAAGGCAAGAGACCTCTCGGTGCACGAGAGCCAGTTTCTCCAGGTATTGTTTCCCACCTTTCTTTGTGATTCTCACATCACTCGGCCCTCAGGCTCAGCTTTTCTCACCAAAACCCTTTTCCTCACTTTTTCTCTCAGCGCACATCTCTCTATTCTCATCTCTTTTATTCTCATTTTTATCTCCCCTGGGTGGTTGATGGATAAATAAGAAGTTGCGGGCTCTTGTCCTCTAGCATTGCTAGTTTCTCTTCTTTGCACACAACTAGTGAATTCCCCTACAGAGGGGTTATGATGCGGCTGGATGTGCAGCAAATCTACAATTGACATTGGTTGACGATGCTCTACTGGGGAGTTTGGACGTGATTAAATCTGTCTAGATGAGGGAATGGAATATCCTACCCCATTCCAGTTCATGCTTTGCACTTGGCTTGATACCTTGTTGCTTGGAGGATATGAGAGCTTTTAGCCCTTTTCTGTTAGCTTCCACTGTGTCCTTCTTGGCGAATACGATGCCCTTTCTGGCAAGTAGAGTGCCCTTTCCGGCAAATGCATTGACAACGGGGGAAAGACAGGAAGCCTGACTCAACTGTGCCCCTAGTTCATTATTTTGACCATTTTTTGTTTTTGGCTTCTGCTTAAAACAATTTTAACCAAAATGAGAGTTAGATTAACGCGCTTGTTCGATTTTCTGATTTGAAATCATGCGAGTTAGATTATGAGCACTGAAAATTTTCCTTTTTTTTGGGTCCAAGAAAAGGTCCAGTTTTGGAAAAGTGGAATAATTTTCGAGAGAATTAGTCAACCTCATTAAAAATTCTCAAAAACTATTTTTGCAAATGGCCACTGCTCGACCGACGCAGAATTTACTCTTGAGATGCAAAACCTCAGATCCAAAACAAATGGAAAATTGCCCCTTGTCTGAACGGCACTGCATGGCAACGGAAAGTTGCCCCTAGTCTGAATAGCACCGCAGCACATTGTATGGCAACGGAAAGTTGCCCCTTGTTTGAATGGCACCGTAGCGCAATGTAATCAGTCTTCAGAGTGACGATCACAAACGAACTCTCGGATACAGAGAAGACAAAGATGACCAAAACCATCACATGGACACAATCGAATTTGAAGTGTTTTACGGCTGGACTTCAGTATGAAGTTGCCTACGTATCCCAAAGATGGGAATCAAGCCTTACGTAGTTCGAGGTTAAGGTACACTCAGGTATTAACCTCTCCTTTTGCGCTCTAACTTTTGCCAAGGCCGCCCTTTCTGGGTTTTCAACCTTGCGAGCTTTGTTCTTCTTTTCTTTTCAATTCTTTTCATTTTTTTTCTTTTTTCTTTTTTTTTTTTTTTTTTCATTCTTTGCATTTTTCTTTTTTTTTCTTTTTCTTCTTTTTCTTGCTCTAACTTTTGCCTGGGTCGCCCTTCCGGGTTTTCGGCCCAGCGAGCCTCTCAAGGGTAAAAGTGTAGCTTTGTCCATGTCAAATGGTTTTGAGATCTTGAAGTCATCTGAATCTAGGAGAATGGCTGCTGTTCGCTAACGACGCAGGAGTCCATCCAATGGAGGGTGAATTTGCCCCTAGTGTTGTGGATAGGAACTCGGTTGTCCTTCAGCAATGTCTTCTTCTTTCCTCCCTTCTGGGGTTTGGCATTCTTGCCGATCTTCATTGATTTGTGGAATGATCCATCTTCGGCTCTTCGAGCACAATCTGGCATTTTTTGCCCCTAGTTCGAGGGGTGCTTTTGATCTAGCTTTGCAAGCTTCTTTTGACGACGTCCGACCTTCTTGATCTGACTTTCTTGCCCCTAGTTCAAGGGCTGCTTCTGATCTGGCCACACAGGCCTTACGTTGTGGTTGATTGTTGAACATTCTGAATCCCAGTTCAAGGTTTGAAAGTGAGGGGTCGAGTCTCGAGGCTGAGAGCGATCCTAGGCTGCACAATCTCAAGAGCGATTCCACACAGGTCTTCGCAGGACCGCGCAAAACATTTTTTTGAAATTTTTTAAGAAAGCGACAAATCGCTCGCGCTGAAAACAGTGTAGAACCAATCTGGATCAAGCCAGGATCCTTCTCAGTACTCACATTAACAAGCATGATTTCATTTATTAAGGGCTTAGCATGCCTCTCTTTCTCTCAATTAACCAAAATTTTTTGCAAATCTCGAGGAATTCCTTCCTCTTTGTTTTCATCACAATGCTCAAAAAGTTTTTGAAAAACTTAGGTCGATGTATTAAATTCAAGGCACAAAAGAGTAGGTGAAATGCACTGCCGTTTCATTCAAGTTTGCTAGCACAACAGGCTCAAAGCAGAAACAAGCACAAAAGCATGAAAACCACAGCTATTCATTCAAATCTGTTGGCATTACTGGCTCCAAGGCAGAAACAGACTCAAAAGAAAACGAAAAGACAAACACAAAACAAGCAAGTGATGTCCGAGGTAACACCCCCGAAATCACCCGACTTCAACAAAACAGGACTGACTCGGTACAACCAGACCGACCCTACTGACTTAACATGAAAAGACTGACTCAATACAAAACGACAAGACTGACCCAATACCCAAGTCAGAAAGCACAAAAGCTAGCACTCGCAAATGCTCAAAACAATGCGTGCCATTCTCACGTCTGGAGTAAATCGAGCGCCACCCGCAGCTGGTTCATCCCCCGATCACATGGTCACATTATCCCCCAAGTTCACCGATTCAGCGTTGATAGACTTTGCAGGACCTGACGCGACGATGACCTTTTTATCAATCAGATCTTGTATTTCATGGTGAAGACGAAGACACATGTTAGTGTCATGGCCAGCTTGTCGATGAAAGACATAGTACTTCGCCGAGTTGTAGGAGAGAGGAAGTTTATTCGGTAATGGCCGCGGCTCCAGGGGCTTCAGATGCCCCTTTTCGATCAGGACCCTCAGGGCCGTTGACAGAGACATGTTCAGTGGGGTGAACACCCTCTGGCCCCGAGGTGGTTATTTGGCAGGTTGTGAGCTGGTTGTGTTGGATGTACCAGCGAAAGGGTCGGCAGGTGCTGACTTTTGATGATCTCTTCCGAGTGTAGGATTGGAGCTGAAAGGGGTGTTTCTGGTACAACATCTCTTGTCTCGACTTGCCTCTTGATTCAGACTACCTCCAACTTGAGTGGCAAAAGTATCATCTACAGTTTTTGCAACCACTACAAGTACTTGCTGTTTGTTTAGTCCTTCGGCCTTTAAAGCCTTAACAGCCCGTTGAAGGTGTTCATGGGGACCAATGCTTGCCCCTACCTTGTTCTTACCACCTGCTTCCCCTTTGCCAAGGGTTTGGTTTTCTTCAAATGCAGCCAGTCCCAAGATTGGGGAGCCTTTTGTCATGAAATTCCTGGTATGTGATGTGGTCGATGAGGGAGCCAATGTCTCGGAGGCCAAATTTGTCACAGTTCTCTGAAGATCTTCGATCATTCTCTTCAACTCAGAAGTAGTGGGCTCACGGGTTTGAGATGATTGGGGTCCAGGTGCATCCATCATGCATAAGTCCATGCTTTCTGGAATGAACACCTCAGGCTTGGGTAGATGGGTCGGGGTGATGTATATGCTGGGGTCGAAGGTGGATGGTAGTATATGGATGAGATTGAGGTGGGCAGGAGATGTTTGGTCATCGGGGTTTGAAGGTGGAGCTATCGTCCGGTTGTCGATGAGATTTTGGACCTCATGACGAAGGCAGTAGCAACGGTCGGTGCTATGACCGCGCTGCTGATGGTGCACATAGTACTTGGAAGGGTTATGTCTGGCTGGGAGAGGGTCAGGTAGAGGTTGAGGATCGAGGGGTTTAAGATACCCTCTTTCCATCAAGACTTTTAGTGCGCTAGTCAGGCTCATATAGAGGGGGGTGAAAGTTCTGCCCTGAGCTCGGGCTGGGCCGGCGGTTTGTAGGCTTGGATTAGCAAAAGGGTTGGCTGTGGCGACTGTATTGATTTCGGTGGGTTTGGGAATAATGCTACTACCAGCATTGGTACTCCTGAAAATCGCCCTCCTTGTCGGTTCACTTGTTCTGGAAATGATCCCACTGTTGAACGCATTCTCGACTTGAACTCCCAGTTCATGCAAACTTTTGAAAGTGAATAGCGGAGCGACTATCAACTTTTGCAACATATCATGCTCGAGGTTTCGCACCATCATCTGCACTTGATCCCTCTCAGAAGGGCGGCGATCTGTCATCTATGCTGCATTTGCTCTCCACCTTGCAACAAATTCCACAAAAGGCTTTGTTGGGTTTTGGCGGGTTGTTTCAAGCTCTTGTATGGTCATTTCAACTTGGGTATTGTAGGAATACTGATCGACAAAGGCCTCAGCCAATTCTTCCCAGTCTTGTTTCACTTTGTCCTCCAACTTAGCGTACCAAGTGGCTGCTACACCCGACAGGGTTCTTCCATACAAAGAGAGTTTCTGTGGCTTAGTCAGACCCATCGGCTTCAGGATATCCAAGAAAAGTCAGATATGTACCATTGGATCTCCAGACCCTTCGAAACGGTCAATATATGGCATTTTGAATCTGTCTGGGAGCCGTACGACAGACTCGGTGTGCCCATCCTCAATGTCGGGAATGGAGTTAAGGCCCTGTGCCTTCTTGAATTGCTTCTCAAGGTTCGTAATTTTCACCGCGGTCGGATCGAGGTCATTATCATCAAAGGGATAAAGCCTCTCATTAGGCTGCACCAGGGGTCTGACAACTCGGGCTTGAGCCAACCCTTCTTGGGGATCCGGACCCTGCAAATTTTCAGCTGGCGAAAGTGGGTCAAAGTTCGGCTGGGGTCCCGAAGCTAGATGTGAGGCAGATGCCCCAGATGGGCGTTGCGTTTCAGCATTAGTCTCATCCTGCACGGTAGTTCCCTGATTTAACGCTGCTATCACGGCCACTAATTCTTCCGAACCCTGTGCCATCATGGGTCTACTGATGATGTGACTGGTGACTGTCGGATCAGATGAACCAATGAACCCTGTCTAGCCCTTCTTTGCCTTACCACTAGCGAAGAAAAACTGGTTACCCTTGAACCGAATCTCTGACCTGACAAAGTCTATCAACACAAGTCCAACGAATTTGGGGGATATCGAAGCCTTCTGAAGCTACGGTTCCAAGACTACCTAGCAAAAGAGAAAATAGAGAGCATCTCAGCCTGATTTCACTAGAATGGACTTGAGCATAGCTGAATGACTGCACTCTTTACTGAATTCTGCCCCAAATTCTGCCTGTAAACCGATACCCTCAGGTAAAATTGATTCCCCAAATACTGATGCTAATGCCCGCAGACCTGATGCCCAGACTTGCAAACTGATACATGCATTCCTGTAGAGACGCACTCTAAAAACATATAGCAAGCAAGTGAGAGCGAAAACACCCCTATGGAGGGGTAAGGTTTCCCTGTCCTATTTTGTCAGGAGCTAGGGTTTCACTACGCACGCAGCGGTTTCAAACAACCTAAAATTGGGTAAGCATCCTGTCCTAGTTTGGAATGGTCACTATGGATTTCGATATGCACTAGGTCGAATGGTCAAAAGGGTGCCCCGGTAAAATCGGGGTTTGTGTTCCCGTCGTGGCAGAGCCCGCAACTGGTCAGCCTTATGGCACGCTTCTCGAAGCAAGCCTCCGGCAAACCGTTCAGGAATAGCATACGGCAAACACAGTGTCCTAGGCGCACCAATGCAAATGCAATGCAAAGAAACACACAAGTGTAGTCAAAACCAGATATCATGAGTTCGAGTCAAGTTCTCTAACTCCCCAGCAGAGTCGCCAGAAAACTGTAGACGTCCCCAAACGTCCTGGGAGGGAATCCCGTTTTGTTCATTTGGGCTCACTACAGTTCACGACTCAATGTCACGGTCCTGTATCTAATCTCGCAGAGTGCAATGCAAGACCGATGAATCATCAAAGAGTCCAAATCCGGCAAATCGTTTTTGAAAACAGATTTTTTTGAAAGAAGTGCCAAACATGGACTGCTTTGCCAGATACAGAGTCGCCACCTAAATATTTTATTTTCGAGAATTTAGGAAACCCTGACTCGTTTGCCTAAGGCCACGTGTCCGTCATCACCAAAGTTGCCTTGGCTCGGGAACTTGGGTACGATTGGGGAAGGTCACTTCATGAGCACCCCCGCTCGCCTGATCAAAGATCGGCCTCTACTAACCATGATATCGAGTTTTGAAAACATTATGTGCTCTTATTCCGGTTATTGGCCTAGAATTACTATGTGATGCGCACAGCATATCAAGTATAGACTGGATCGCCTAAATTGGAACAAAACATCTCATGTTCGTTTTGAAAAATGGTTTGAAGGTGCTACTCGCAAGTAGGCTAAGACGTGGATTTTGCCACCCTCAGGCGGGCTTAAGAAAACATGATTTTGCCACTCTCAATTGGGCTTAAAAACTCACAGTCAATGAATTGTTCCAATCCAAATAACCCAACCTTCACCCACAGGCATTCAGGCAGGTATATCACATAAGCACATAGCCTCATGGTAAGCATGCTATCATAGCAGTCACTCACACGCATGCAAGGACGCTAAAGCATAAACACTTACCGAGTACTCCAAGCCAAAACAAAAGCTAATTAGAAATCATGCATGAATCCTAACTATGCTGAAATGGCTAATGCAACACATGCAAAAATGCAACTAAGACAGGCTCGACTATTCTAAAATGGCATATGAAATGCAACAACTAACAAGTATTCAACTCGGAATTGAAATACAATGCAGTTAGTATGATGCGCCGAGCCCGGTGCATGCAAGACAGATGAATGGATGCAAACATGCAAGCATAAGTATGCTAATTGAAACGTGCCCTAAACTAACCATCATAAGCTGGTAAATAAAAGGGAGAAAGACGTGGGGTTGGAAGACATACATCACACACACGCGCACTTATTACAAGATTGCCCTCCTCGGAGGGTCCGAATAAATAATACAGTCCGAATAAATAATTAAATATTACAAAACCGTAATTAATTAACAAATTAACTAGGAAAGCAAATAAATTAGCGTGCAAGCTATAAAATGGACTGCCTCAGCTCTTGTTCCGAATGATGAAAGATGGTCGCTTTGTCGGAAAATTCCTCGCGATGCCCCGATTTGCCTCTGTTTGCAATTAATCCCGGAATGCTGTGCAAAGCCCTAGAAGGCTGCTGATTTCTAGTTTGCTGCAACAAAGAGCAAGAAAGGGGCATGGCAAAGTATTTTCACATATGTATGCACACCTCGATCCTCGTGCCACCAATCACGCATCTCGATACATGATGGCCGAGGAGTCGAATTGCACGACTCGATGTGAAATGAATGCACATGACAACACAACAAGGCCTAGACTCCATCATGGGTAATCCGGAGTGTCGGCGACCAGGAATTGAGGCACGTTCCGTCATTTTGGGTACGAAACGTCCCTTGTTTCCCGTGTTTGGGCTAACTCCTATCCCAAACACAATGCAATGAGATGGCATACACAATGCGACCAACATGCAACCTAGCATACGCAATGCTATGGACTAAAATGGCATACACAATGCAAGACACAACATGGCATGCACAATGCGCTAACATGCAACCTAGCATACACAATGCTATGGACTAAAATGGCATACACAATGCAAGACACAACATGGCATGCACAATGCGCTAACATGCAACCTAGCATACGCAATGCTATGGACTAAAATGGCATACACAATGCAAGATGGACTTACACCAATATGAGTGGACCTTAGCCAAACTCACATCAGTGGCCATATGATGAAAATGAGACAACCGAAATACATACAAACATGCATGAATGCAAAGGACCGATCCTAAGGCACAACATGCAACTCTAACTAAGCATGGCAAAGGATGAAACATGGCATAGAATGGGACATGATACAACTCTGAAATGGCATAAAAGATGGTCCCGAAACATGTAAATATGTCACACAATGCATGCTAGGTGGCTCGGGTACCGAAACTAGTGAAGTGCATTACACTAGAGGTACCCAAAGCGATGCACAAATGGAAAAACCAACCCCAAACAGACCCTAGGTAGGTCTGAAAGAGTGGGAAAATGGCCTAAAAATGGTGGCTCAACATGCAAGGAAATGAAGCTCGTTCAATGGTCGGTAAACAAGGCATTCATGCACAACTCTCAAGCACACTTAAAGAGGAGAAAACATGGAAATATGGCATTCACA
Source organism: Camellia japonica (assembly GCA_030407325.1). Taxonomy (NCBI): domain Eukaryota; kingdom Viridiplantae; phylum Streptophyta; class Magnoliopsida; order Ericales; family Theaceae; genus Camellia; species Camellia japonica. The sequence continues at coordinate 22,326,386 of JAPPVO010000016.1, read as the reverse complement.
TAAGCTCTAAAATATGATGCAAAATGACCCTAAAGCATGAAAATACCTCAGTATATGCATGCAATAGACCTCAAATCTTAAAGTTAAGCATGGGTACTGAACTACAAGCATGCAAAACAATCATCATTCGACCATGAGAGCCAAAAAAAGAGCTAAGGCAGTCCAAAATATGCACAAAATCAGTTTAAGGCATGGCCAAAAAGTGCTAAACTCAAGGGTCAACAAAGCATGTAAAGAAAGCTAGTGAACCATGAGTTGCACTACAACTATATGAAGCACATGAGGGCTCACCAAACCAGCCAAAAACAGAAGTATTCCATGCCAAAATATGCCCAAATAACCACTGGAACTCAGTCAATGCATGTAAGAATGATAGACTCCTTTGATGGGCTAATAAGAGGGTTATTCTACACATATATGATGGACGTACAAAATGACAAAACCACCTTTGGAAAGAGGTTATGACAGCCCTAAAACCCACCAAAAAGGCCCTGAAATTAGTCTAGGAAGCATGCAAGTGAAAGCCCCTTTGAAAGGCCTTGAATAGGATTGTTCTACACATGCATAATAGACATTCAAAATGGCCAAAAGGGCTCTGGACAGAGCTTATGCAGACCTTAAAACTCACCAAATAGGGCCTGAAACATGACTTCAAAACATGCAAAATGGAGCTCCTTTGGAAGGCCAACAAAGCCAGTAAAAAGAACAAGGGGTGAGGGTGTCACCCCTCTCTGATTTTAGGGCTCAAAAAAACATATTGGCCACTGAAAATCTACTGGATTTTAGTGGCAAAAAAGCCAAACCAAGGCCAATGAAAATACTCTAATGCATAGCCCTAAACATGAGGAAATGAAGCATGCAAAGGGGAAGATGACCCCAAACAGAAAAATGACCTTGATCAAACTTAAAGAGGAGCTCAAAAAAAAACTTTTTTAAGTTTATGTCGAAGTCCAAAAATGCTTAGAAATAAGGCTAAAGTATGGAGCAAAACAATGTCAAAATGGGGGAAATTGTGACTTACCCTTGTAGAGCCGACCCTCAGCAACTTTTGGACCAAGGTAATGAGCCTTCAACCTCTGAAAATCAGTTCCAAGGTGCTTGGATGGATGGTGGAGGTGTTGTGCTAGGAGGTGTAGTGTAATGGGTGCAAGAATAATGGGGTTTGGGGCTTGAAGAAGAGAGCTATGGAGGGGGAAGTGTATAAGCCTCAGCCAAAATTTTCTAACCCTTGCAAATGGAGAGAAGACCCTCTCTTATAGAAGACAAAGGGCCAAGGCTTCTCTAAGAAGCTTCAACAAAGGGTCAAAGCTTCTAAAAGAAGCTTAACCAAAAGGGTTAAGCTTCTTGAGGAAGCTAGACCAAAGGGGTCAAGCTTCCTCAAGAAGCTTAACAAAGAGTCAAGCTTCCCTTAGAAGCTAAGCAAAAAGGGTCAAAGCTCCCTTAAGAAGGCAAACAAAAGGGTTAAATCCCGGAGGATGGGTCAAATGCTTCCCAGCTAGCACAGCTGTGTTGTACTCAGGAAGGGCAAAAAGCAAATGGTTGGCCGACCAGGGTTCAAAAAGGTCAAGAAGAAAAGCTGGTCGGCCTACCTAGAAAGGTGGCCTCCCAAGTGAGTACAATTCAATGGTAGTATGGGAGACCAGAAAATGTGACCTAGGAGAGAGCAAAACCAGCTTTCTAGCAAGGTTCAAAAGGGTCAGGAAGAAAAGCTGGTCTGCCACCCCAGATTGGTGGCCTCCCAGGTGAGTGCAACACAATGGTGGTATGGGAGACCCGAAATTGTGGCTCAAAAGTGAGGGAGACCACCTACCTGCCAAGAAAACCGGGCAGCGAAGAGAAAGGTGGTCTCCAAGAAGAATTGCTGGTCTCCCACCCCCGTACCACCTTCCTAACAATGAAACTAGGGTACATGCCAAAAATGAACCCACACCGATGCAAAACGAAGGTTCGGGGGCCAAAACGCGCAGCCGGGTGCCCCGAAAACAAGCTGTTAGGCACCGGAGGTGGCGTGCGACCACAAAGGTGGTCTCCCGAGCCACAGTGTCCCTCTAGGGAGAGGGAACAAGGTGTGTGCCAAAAACCAGAGCAAACAGAGAAAGTTAAGCGGTCTCGAACCGAGGCGCACGGTCGACGGCTCCGAAAACCGGGAACTGGTCTCCAAACGGGAATAGTGGCCTACGACCATGAAACATAGCCTACAGCCACTGAGAGATGGTCTTCGAGACCTCTCCCTCCCTTCGGGAAGAGAAAACAGGAAAAATAGGACCTGGTTCGCAAACCAAGACAAAGTACAAAAGAGTCCCGAAGTCCGGAGGCAAGGCTCTCAACCGAGACTCCGCAACCTCAGAACGAGCACAATATGCATCATCACTGAGCGCTCAATCGGTGATGTCTGAGTCTTAAGGTCGGTCAAAAATGGGGTGTCTACATGGATGTTTCTGGTATGGAAGCCCTTTTCATGGTTTATCCCTTGATTCAAAATGCTCTCAATCCGAGCGACAAAAATGTCATCCACAGTCTTTGCAACAATTGCAAGCACTTGCTGTTTGTTCAGCCCTTTGACCTTCAACGCCTTAATAGCCCACTGAAGCTGTTCATAAGGATCAATACTTACCTCGGCCTTGTTCTTGCCTCTTGCCTCCATTTTGCCAAGGGATTGGGTCGCTATATCGGAGTAGAGCCCAGTTGTTGATATGTCATCACCCAGACTTGAGATAGCTTCAGGTTGGCCATTTTCAATTGCAGCTCGTCCCAAGATTGGGGAGTCTTTTGGTGTGAAATTTTTGGCATGTGATATGGTCGATGATGGAGCCAAAATCCCAAAGGCTGAATCTGCCACAGTTCTCTGAAGATCTTCAATCATGCTCATTAGCTCAGAAGTAGTGGGTTAATGGGTTTGAGATGATTGGGGTTCAAGTGCATCCATCATACACAAGTTCGTGCTATCTGGAATGAACACCTCAAGCTTGGGTAAATGGGCTAGGGTGATGTATATGCTGGGGTTGTAGGTGGATGGTAGTGTATGGATTAGGTTGAGGTGTGGAGGTAATGGGTTAGTGGTGGTCTGAGGTCCTTTTGGTGGAGATATGATCTCTTCATCAATAAGATCTTGAATCTTATGATGGAGGCAGATGCAACGGTTTGTATCATGACCGTGCTGCTGATGATAGGCACAATATTTAGTGGGATCATATCTTGGTGGTAGAGGATTTGGGAGGGGTCGGGGCTCTAGGAGCTCTAGGTATCCTTTTTCTAGCAGCGTTTTCAAGGCTTGAAAAAGACTCATGTAAAGAGGATGGAAATTTCGGGCTTGGGGCCGAGTTGAAGTGGTTGGTTTTTGGCTATTGATGGGAGTAGTGACAGTGTTTACTTCTGAGCATTTCACAGTTGTGCTACCATTGGAGCTGCGAACAACATTCCTCCTCATAGGTTCATTACCCTCCACAATTATCCCTTGCCTGATGGCATCCTCGATTTGAACCCCCATTTCATGAAGTTGAATAATGGGAGGACTATCATTTTCTACAATAGCCTTTCATGCAAATTCTAACAATTATACGAACTTGCTCTGTCTTAGAAAGCCTACTTGCCATTATAGCCGCCTTTTCCCTCCATCGAATAACAACTCTGAAAAACCCTCTTTCAGTTCCTGACGCGTTACCTCAAGATCACGAGTTATGACCTCGATCTGCGTATTGTAAGAATATTGGGCAACGAAGGATTCGGCTAAATCCTGCCAGTTCTGTTTCATAGAGTTCTCCAATTTAGCATACCAGATGACAGCTATTCCAGACATGGTTCAACTGAATAGTGACAACTTTTGTACTTGGGTCAAACCCATTGGTTGTTGGATATTAGAAAACAGACGCAAATGCACCATTGGATCTCCAGAGCCATCGAAGCGGTCAATATACAACATCTTAAACTGCTTCGGTTAGGGAATTATTGATTCAGTGTGCGCATCCTCTATGTCTGGAATAGAGTTAACCCCCTATGCCTTTTTGAACAGCTATTCTAGCTTGTTGACTTTGAGCGCGGTTGGATCAACCTCGAATTCGAACGATGCCTCGATTTGATACACCGGGGCTCTGGAAATTTGTGTTGGGATAGTTTTTGCTTGGACTAGGAAAATCGGAACACCCTCAGTTTGTGGATCTTGAGCAGTGACAGCATTAGCTGTGGTGCCGGGCACAGGGATAGCTGCGGTGGGTACATGTGATGTAGTGGCCGCTATGGGTTGCGGTTGCTGTTGCTATTACTGTTGTTGTAGCCTGGTTATAACCTTGGCCTGACGAGTCGTAACCTCGGCTTGACGGACTGCGTCATGTTGTACTGTCTTGACTGTTTGTTGTAGGTGGTGTATCAGTTCTTCCATATTGGCCTCGTGTTGGGTTAGAAGTGAATGACTGTTCCCAAATTGGACTGGACACAGGTGAGCCGAGGGATGACTGCTGTAAGAATTGGACTGGTGAATTTTGTCTAATCCTCCTTCGCCTTGTAACTGGTGGCAGTGAAGCAAACACTGGTTGCCCCTGAATTAGGTCCCCGACCTTACAAAGTCTATCGACACGAGTCTTGAGTACCTGGGAGATATTGGAGCCTTCTGAAGCTATGGTTCCAAGACTACCTAGCAAAAGGGAAAATAGACAACACCTCAGCCCAATTTCACTAGAACAGATATGATCACAGTTGAGTGACTATACCCTACACTGAATTCTGCCCCAAAATAGATATCAAACTCGCAACTGATGTGCACATTCTTGTACAGTTTCACTATAAAGCACATATGAGTTAAGTGAGAGCCAAAACACCCCTATGAGGGGGTAGGGTTACCCTATCCTAGTTCCGTTAGGAACTAGGGTTCATTACTCAAACAAAGCGGTTTCACGCAATCCTGTATTCAGGTAAGCATTATGTCCTAGTTTGGAACAGTCACTATGGCTTTAGTATATGTAGCTAGACCAAATGGTCAAAAAGGGTACCTTAGCAAAATTACCTAATATACCTCTCACACCTATGTAGACCCGACTTTCTTCGCGCGCCCCCCTTTTGGAGAGGCGCGAATTGGTCTTACTACAGTTTGGACTCCTGTTACGGTTCTGAATCTAATCTCACAAAGTGCGATGTGAGACTGATAAACACCAAAGAGTCCAAATCTGGCAATTGGTTTTGAAAAATCAATTTTCAATGAAAAAGCGCCAAACATGGACTGCTTTGCCAGATTATAGAGTTGCCACCTAAGTATTTTATTTTGGGAAATTTAGGAAACCCTGACTTGTGCCAAAGGCCACGTATCCGTCATCACCAAAGTTACCTCAGCTCGGGAACTTGGGTATGAGAGGGGAAGGTCCTGAAATGAGCACCCCCGCTCGCCCGATCAAAGGATTAGCCTCTACTAAGCATGATATGTTGTTTTAAAAGCACATGTGTTCTTATCCGGTTATTAATCTAACTTTACTACGTGATGCACACATACGAGTATAGACTAAATCACGAGAATTGGAACAAAACAACTCATGTTTGTTTCTCGAAAATGGTTTGAAAGTGCTACTCGCAAGTAGGCTAAAGCGTGGATTTGCCACCCTTAAGTGGGCTTAAAACTTACAATCATCGAGTTGTCCCAATTCAGGCAATCAAGCCTCTACCCACAGGCATTCATGCAGTTAAGCACTTAAGCAAGTAGCCTCATGGCAAGCATGCTATTATGGCAACACTCACACTCATGCAAGTATGTTAAAGCGTAAATACTTACAGTATACTCCGAACCAAAACAAAAGCTAGTTAGAAAACAATGCATGATCCTAACTATATAAGATGCCAAATGCAACGCATGCAATAATGCAACTAAATAGGCTCGGCTATTTAAGATGGCATATGAATGTAATAATTTTGATACACGTATTCAAATAGGTATTTGAAATACAATGCAGTTTGAATGATGCGCCAAGCTCGGTGCATGCAATACAAATGAATGATGCATACATGCAAAGCATAAGATATGCTAATTGAAAATGACCCTAAACTAACCATCGAAAGCGGTTAAATAAAAGGAAGAAAGACGTGGGGTTGGAAGACATGCACACACAAACACATGCTTATTACAACATTGCGCCCTCTCGAAGAAGGGTCCGAATAAATAAGCTAAGCTAATCTAAGCTAAACTAACTAACTAATCTAATTAAACTAATTAGACTAATTATTACAAACCAATCGAATAACTAGCAAACTACTTACTAATTATTACAACACTTTAACTAATTAACAAATTAATTAAATTACAACACAAATGTTAACTAAACATGTAAAGCTGTAACCAATGTTGCCTCAGCTCTGTTTGAAGAAGATGCATGCATGCATTCGGTTTCTCGTCCCGAAAAGCCTTCCGATTTGCTCTTGAGAGGCTCTGTTTGCAGAGTGTATCCAAGAACTTTCTGCTCTGCCTTACCAATTTCATGCTAAGGAATGCACCAGTGGCCTGCTGGCCATGAGAAACTGCTGCCAGCCACCTGCCGGCCAAAGATATGCACTGCCGGCCAAGGATGAAGCAGTGCCGGCCATTAGTGAGGCACTGCCGGCCACTGGTGTGCTGCGTCACCATTCTGCAACAGAGCTCAAATAGAGGAAAATGGAGGGTCTCCCAAGGGTATGTTGGTATTGCACCATCTTTTTATCATCTCAAAACATCAAAGGAGAAGAGCTATTGGATCTAAGACCACCAATCAAGCATTTTCAATGCATGATGGCCAAGGATCCAACTTGTACACATTCAATAAATGCACAAACACAAGACTCTAGGACCACTACCTTATCATGGATGATCAAAAGCAATGGAGACGAAGGAGATTGACTCATTTTCATCACTTTGAGTATGAAATGGACCAATCTACCTTGTATTCAATATAACGTCTGATTGAACACAATGCAATGCACACAAAACATGTTTATCTTTGTCATGTTTTACTTGTCCAATTTTATTTACACATTTTAGCATTTACCAAGCCATTCATTAACCGGTTTAGTTCAATGTGAAAGTCCTCTAATGGGAAAGATGGCCTCAGCCACAAGCACCTTGAGCATGAAAAAAGCCTTATGCTTTTGATTAGTAGAAACCCTCAAGAGAAGGCTAAAACCATTAGGCATGAGAGCCTCAATTCCATGCTCAAGCTAACAAGGGGCTTAAGACTACTTTCAAAGCAAATGAAAGAGTGAAGCATAGAGGAAGATTACAGAAATTCAGTGCTGATATGGCATGAGAAATAAGACTATAACATGCAAACAACTCATGTACAACATGTTAAGAGCCAAAAACATTAAGGCTAGTGAAGGACACAACACTAGAGGCATGCAACACAATGCTCAAAAGGGACAAACAGTCCAAAATAGTCCTAAAACACCCTAAATGGAGTTCTAAAACATGCTTGAAATAAGCTAAGAATAGCTATATTAAGAGGCCAAAACAATAACACATGCTAGGCAATTTAGCACAATTGCACTGCAAGCATACAAAGCAAAGCTTATGTGATCAAACCAGCTCAAAACAGAGCTTAACCATGCCAAATCAGTGGCTCAAACATGTTGAAATGGAAGCATAGATGGCAAGAAAAACATGCACACATGTTGGCTCACAAACAAGGCACAAAGCACACCTCTCAAAAGCAATGAAAGAGTGGAATATGTGAGAGTGTGACAATGATATATGCTCTGAAATCACATGTAAAATGATGCTATGGCATGCAAATACCTTAAGCAAAGCATGCTAGGGGCCTTAAAACACAAAGCTAGTAAAGGCTATTTACACTATAGCTATACAAAGCAAAGCACATATGATTAAGACCATCCAAAACAGAGCTAAAGCATGCTAAATCAGTAGCAAAAACATGCTGGAGTCAAGCTAACCCATGCTAGAATGATGGGTTAACTCATTAGGCATGCTAGGCTAGTAAGCAAGATTACACTACAAGTGCAAGAATCAAGCAACAAGTGGCCAAACCAACCAAAAACAGAGTTAACATGTTAAATTAGATCCTAAAACATGCTTGAATAAAGCTACAAAAGGCTAGAATGAAAGGCCAACACATGCAAATAAAACACAAGGAGGGGAAACCAACCCCTCCTATTTTGGACCTCAAAACATGGTTTTCACTACTGAAATTCCCCTAGAATTTAGTAGTTAAAAGGCCAAAAAGATTAGTTTGAAAGGTGATGAAAGATGGCACAAAAAGCTACACAAGCTAAGGAGCAAAAGGGAGAGACAACCCCCTAACACAAAATAGGCTCAAACTATCATTTTTAGGACTGAAAAACAGATTTTTTTGCAGTTGAAAGCTAGCTCAAAAACAACACAAAAAGACGGCAAAAACAAGTATGAAAGCAAGCTTAAAGGGTGAGTCTTATACCTCTTGAAGGGAAGACAACACTTAAGCAACAAAACCAAGAAAAACCACCTTAAGGAGCTCCAAGGAGGCTTCAAGAGAGCTTCAAGCAATCTCAGCCCAAAGATGAACCACTCTTGTTAAGGGTTGATAGGTTGAAGATGGATGTATGCAAGCTTCTAAGCACAAATGCTCAAGAGAGAGAGAAATCTAGAGTGAGAGGATTTAGAGAGAGAGGCTCCCAAACCTTTGCTAAATTGTTCTAACCTCTTGAACCATCAAGAAGCCTCTCTATATATAGCAAAATGAAAGCTTTGGTCGAAATATCTCCAAAAGGGACAGCTGTAATAGCTGGAGAACAAATATCTGCAAAAATCTGCTTTTCTGCATCAATGGCCGGCATTGGATCACTGATGGCCAGCACTACATCATTGTTGGCCGGCATGGGACACTCTTGGACGGCAGGGGGCCGGCATAGGCCACTCATGGCCGGCACATGGCCAAAAAAATTCCCATTTATGGCCATCATTCTCCACCTCTGGTTGGCTAGAAAAATCTGCTTTTTGGGCCTAACTTCAACCGGACATAACTCCTTCATCTGGACTCCTTTGCAGGTCATTCTTGAGCCTAAATTGAAGCCCTGGAAGTCTTCTTTCCAATGGTGGAAGCCTCACATCAAAATTACAACTGTGAAAAAAGTTATGCCTCTTTGAGTGAAGACTGCTTAGTTTCGATCCTACTCGGATTTATGTCGAACTGCTCCTCAGCTAGTTTTCTTCTCTCCTCTCCCATTTTATTCAACTCCAAACCCCTAAATAAGGTGTTTTGAAATATTTTTAAAAAATTTCACCTCTCTTTCATTCATTTCCACTTTGTCCTTGCTCGGTTTACTAAAAAGCGCGACATTTAACAAAATGCGAGTGTCGGAACATCATAGAATCATTTTTTCAAAAATGTTTTGAAAGAGAGGGTTTTAAGGTCTAAAATATTTTTGTTCAAAATAATTTTAGTCCAAAATGGGGTGTAAGGTTGGGATTTGACTCTCTCTTTGCCGAAGAAATTGAACATTTGCACTGCACACCTTTCATTACCAAGTAAACAATCAGTAGCGCCCAAGTCTTAAGGGCGGTCAAAAATGGGGTGCCTACAACCTAACACCGAGAAGTGAAAGGAGGATCAAGAGGTTCAACAGTAATCCAAATCCAAAGGTTGTGTTTCCAACATGGCAGAGCCCACGACCAGTTAGCCTTTTGGCAAGCTTTTGGGCAAGCCTCCAACAAACTATCCAGAAATAGCAGATTGAAAACACAGTGACTTAAGCGCACCAATGCAAATGCAAATGCAAATAACATATAAGTGTAGATAAAATTTCACATCATGAAGGTCGAGTCAAGTTCTCTAAGTTCCCCAGCAGAGTCGCCAGAAACTGTAGCTCGACTTTTCGTGCCCCCTTTTCGGAAGGCGAATAAGCCCTATAGTTTCGGACTTATGCGGTTCAGAATCTGATCTCACAAGTGCAATGTGAAATAGATAAACACCAAAGAGTCCCAATCCGACAAATCTTTTGAAAAATCAATTTTGAATAAAAAATGTCAAAAATGGACTGCTTTGCCAGATACAGAGTTGTCACCTAAATATTTTTGAAAAATTTAGGAAACCCATGACTCATGCTAAAGGCCGCATGTCCGTCATTACCAAAATTGTCTCGGCTCGGGAACTTATGTATGAGAGGGGAAGGACATGAATTGAGCACTCCCGCTCGCCCGATCAAAGATCGGCCTCTACTAATCATAATATGAATCTTATGTACATTATATGCTCTTGTTCCGATTATTAGGCTAGCATTACTATGTGATGCGCACACACACAAGTATAGACTAAATTGCAAGAATTGGAACATTTGGCTCATGTTTGATTGCAAAATTGTTTCGAATATGTACCACTTAAAAAAGTGATTGCATATAAAACATTACTCAAATTATTCTAATTTAAGCAACTAGCCTCCATTCACAGGTATTCAAGAAATTTATCACTTAAGCATTTAGCCTCATGGCAAGCATGCTAGACATGACAATAATTGTAACAACTCAGATTTTTAATTATTCTGTAGAATTTATACTAATATTATTTAATCACAGTTAGGAAAATATATAATTTATTATATATTATTATGTGTAATTTTTTAAAACAATATAATTATTAAAAATTTAGGGGTCAAAATATAAATAATAATAATAATAATGGGTGTGGTAGTAAAATAAATAATTAATTTTCTATTGGTATACGATGGAGTGTAATTTAATTAGAAATTAATTATTTATATAATTATATTAAAAAATTGGGCCAAAATGTAATTATCTTAAATATTTATTAAAGATAAGAACGAATCTATATAATTATTAATCGAATCTGAGGAAGATTCGCACGGGCCACGTATATGCTTCCCTCCCTATTTAGGGAGGAGCTGATCTGGGCGGAAGAGAAAAGAAAGAAAGAAAATGAAAAGAAGGAAAGAAAGAAAAGAAAGAAAGAAAGAAAGAGAGGAAAGAAAGGAAAAAAAATAGTGAAAGCTGAGAGGGTCTTTGATAGTGGAAAGAAAGAGTGAGGTATTAAAGTTAAGGTGAGTTATATTATACTTTGAGTCACCATAATATATTTTACGTATGTTTTGACTTACCATATTTATTTTATACAAGTTATATTTTATAAATTATTATAAACTATATTATTATTTCAGTTACGTGGATTATTTTCTAAACCCTATTTTCTAAAAGAAAACCCATGGATATGTTTGTTTTATATTTTAAAGAATATTTGACTATAACCTGATAAACAATTATGTTTTGTAAGTACCACCACGGGAGTCCCATGCCTTGGGGAATTTAAATAACCATTGGCCTCTGTTTGACCACTTTGTGGTCCTCTGTTTGTCATGGATCCATTGACCTCTGTTCTGTGCGGAGCAAAGTACTGTGTGGAGATAAGTGCTACACTATTGTGGGAGCCACCTCTATAGTCCGTACGAGCCATCTCTTGAGTCCGTACCTCTGTTCTGACTATCACTCTTGTAACCTCTGTTCTATTCTGTTCAGTACCGTGGTTATGGTTATTTATTTACATAATTTCTGTATTTCAGTTTCTGCCACTTAAATGATTTGTTTACCAATGATTTATTTACCAAACTGAGTTATGTAAATGTTTTGGCCTAATTAACTATCCATGGTTATTTCGTGTCCCTTATACTCTTGGTATAATATTTCTCACTCTGCCATGTGCTTATAACTGTTTACCAATTTTCAGGAAACTATGCAATTCATAAATAGTTTTTGGAAAGTCGGGTTGCGGAATAGACACACATAACACTTTTATGATATTTTTATATATAAAAATTGGCCTTTTGGTCAATAAATTTTGTAATAAAAATAGAAGCTCCAATGATTATTTTGGTACCCTCATTTAAATATTACTTCCGCTCGCGTTTATTAATTTGTTTAAGAATTGGCCGGAGGTAACCTCAGTTACTGGCCATCACGATGCTTAACCCTTGGGTACGGGGAGCGGGTCGTGACAATAATCACACACATGCGATATGCTAAAGCGAGTAAAGACTCACCTAGTGCTCTAAGCCAAAAACAGTGATAGAGTTAGAATAATGCATGATCCTATTTTATGCAATATGACTAATGTAACCCATGTGATATGCAATTAAAATTGGCTCGGCTACTAGCATAGCATATGAATCAATTAAATAGCATGCGGTCTAAGCACGCATTCAAAGAAGCTTTTAAACTAACAATGCAACTTAGAATGATGAACCAAGCCTCGGTGCATGCAATACAAGTGGATGCAAACATGAAAAATGCTAATCAACACCTGATGTTCTAATCTAACCATCATAACCAATTAAATAAAAGGGAGAAAGACGTGGGGTTGGAAGATATACACATTATTACAGCATTACGCCCTTACACATGAGGGTCTGAATGAACTAAGTAGCTAACTGATTAAAGCTAAACTAATTATTACAAAACAAATTAAATTAGCTAAACTACTTAACTAATTATTATAACAACAAAATAATTAACTATTTTAGCTGACTAATTATTACAAGACAAAATTAGCTAACTAGTTGAACTATTTAATGAATACAACATTAAAAGAGTGCTAAGCTAGCTATTTTAGTTACTCCACCTCAGGAAACGAAGAATGCTCATGCATGCACGGACTTTCCACCCAAAAAAGCCACTGTTTCTATTGCCAAATGCCTCTATTGCACAGTAGATTACTTGCACTGATTTCCACCTCAAAACCTGTTCTGTTCTTCTTCAAAAGTACACTGCTGGATTTTGCACTTATGTCCGGCACATAGCCTGCCGTCCATTGATGATGGCCTACCGGCCACTGATGACTGGACTTTCCTGCTACAACAGAGAGCAAACAGAGCAGAGATAGGGTATTCTCAGGGGTTTGTTTGCACAACTCATCCCTCCTTATCATTTGAACAGCTCAAAGGAGTAACAAGTTTGATTCACAAACCACCAATGGATGCAATTTCATTGCATGATGGCTTATGAACCAAGTATGCAATTTCAATGAATACAACCAAATATGACTCTCAAAACCACCTCCCTATCATGAATGATTAAGGGGAGTAGTTGACAATGAATCTTGAATCGTTTTCATCACTAATGAGTATGAAATGACTCAAGACTCAAGGGTTCAATTAATGTCCGATTGAACCCAAACCAAATTTTTTATCGTGCTCTTTTTAATTCACAATTTTATTACTCCATTTTAGTTACCTTTCAATTCTTTAATCAATTAAGTCCAAAAGTGAGTTTAAGTCCTCTAATGGAAAGAAGTGTCAAACCAAGAGTTGGTTTAAGGCATAAGAAAGATGTCATGTCGTTGAAAATGAACTCCTAAAAGGGATTAAACCATTAAGCATGATGTAGACACTCCATTTTGACCACCCGCAAGACTTAGGCACTTGGTTCGATACACTTGATGATGAAAGTTGAATTGTGTGCTTTGAATTCACAGCGATTCAGATTCAGTCAGGCTCTCGAAATAACCTCAAATCTTCAACACTTACCTTGTTTGAACCTTTGAGTCTCATTTTTGGACCTTTTACCACCTTGAGCTGAGTTCAAACCAAAAAATAGGGGAGGGCATCACAGCTCGACCAGGCATCAGTGATAACTGGCCGGCCCTTGGTGGCGAAAAACACTATTTTGGGGAGAGGCTGCCAGCTGTCCATTTTTGAAGATATTTATCACTTTTTGAGCTCAAATTCTATAAAAACGAAGCTGTGTTATTGTTTTGAGGGTTGAACAAAATTTAGAAAGCCTATATACACCTTAAGAGCTCCTCCTTCCTCCTTCTTCTATAGCAAGCAACCTTTGAGCTAACCTAGCTCCCTTGTGTCATCTCCATACACTATACACAACCTTGTCTTACCATCTTATAGCCTTAGTTAATCTTTGAGAAGCATAATTCAAGCTTCAAAGTGAGTTGAGACTAAGTTTGGATCACAAACAAAAAACTTACCCCTTGAGAGGTATAAGCTTGTTATCTTCCTTCTTGCTTTCATATCTTTCATTTCCTACATAATTTTTATTGTTTTGTATTGTTTTGATCCTATTTGAAGTGTTTAAGTTTGGGTTTGAAGAGCTATCAAAAGGGTAGAGAAAGTTTGCTCTCTCTACACCTTTACCTATAGCTCAAACCCCTTACTTTCCCACTCTTTTCCTTTGATATCTACACTTATTTTCAGAGTTTTAAAAGGGCTAAAAATCATGTTTTGAGATTTCAAAAGTGGAGGGGTTAGTAACGCCTTCTTGTGCTTGCTTGCTAGCCTTGATTCTTCTCTTTATTGTTTAGCTTTTTAGGCTCTTTTCATTAACTAACCTCTGATTTTCATGTATTAAGGGCTGTTTTAGGGCTGTCCAAGCCTTTTAAATTGATTCATGCTTTGTTTAGTTTAATTATTGTCTCATAAGTTGACATACATAACTTGTTGCATGTTGTTATATAGCTTTTCTTCAATTTATTTCCATGTCTAAAAGTCTAATTTTAGCAATCAATCCACCATCTATCTCTTTCATTCTTGAGAATGATTTCAACCGATTGAGGTTGTACAAAACATGTAAGAGAGACTTCTACTTAATGCCTTAATCTTTTCAAAGATTCATTGCCAATGGTATAGTCTTTCTCTCATGCTTTAGAAGAACCTCTCATTTGACATTACTTCTTGTTTAGAGGATTTTAATATCACCATGGACAAATGGACTAAAGAATGGCAAGGCTTCATAAAATTGGCTTAAAACTTAAAACAACCCATATAAAGAAAATGGCTTAAAATAGCTTGAACTTAGCCAGACGTTATGCCAAGTTTATTGGGTCAAGAGTCATCACATGCTAATTCATGGCACTTTGATGATTCTTGAAGCGTTGCAACCTTCCTTTTTGAGTTCACTCCATGACAAGAGGGAGGGGTGGTCCTATTCATTGCATTTCATTGATTTTTGTCCAAAATTGTATCCGAGATCATCAAGCAATCAATTTGCTCATTGATGGCTTTGGAACCAACTTCATCCTTCTTTCGAGGTTTTCCCATGATAGAGAAGGAAGATGGGACAAACAGAGCTTGAGAACACTCTATCTACACTGGTTCACCTCAGAACACAAAAACAGAGTTTTGCACCAAATTAATGCACAACCGGCCATCTGTAGACTCGGCCGACCATCATTGATGCACGGCTGGCCCTCAGTGTGTGGCCAGCAGTGCAGTTTTACAGGAAAATAGAGACAGTGGCTGAAGGTGAAACAGAGTTGGCTTGGACAGACAGAGTAGCTCTCAGGCACTGTGCATGCAACTTTCATCCATCTTCACTTACACCTTTGTCGAATGCAATTAATTGTTCCATTAGTGTTATAATTATTATAGTTGTAAATTAATCTTATCGTAATTAGCATTGTTGTAGCCATTGATTATTGATAATTGGTATAGCTAGTTAAATTGTTGTAATAAAGTAGTTAATTAGCTTAGTTAAGTTAATTATTATTCATTCGCCCAGTATTGTAATAGTTAGTTAATTCGGATTTTCGGACATTGATTCGCACCCTCCTGCGTGAGGGATCAAATGTTGTAATAATGTGTATGTCTTCCAACCCCACGTCTTTCTTCCTTTTATTTATTCGCTTACGATGGTTAGTACAAAGCACGTTTCATTAGCATTCTTATGCCTTACATCCACTTGTATTGCATGCACCAAGGCTCGGTTCATCATTCAAACTTACATTGTCATTTAAATAATTCTTTGAATACGTGCTTAGACCGCATGTTAGCAAATTAATTCACATGTCAAAAATTAGTAGCCGAGCCTTGCATATCGCATGCGTAGCATTAGCCATAATCGCATAAAATTAGGAACACACATACTTTTCTAATTATTTTGTTTTGTTTTGGCTCGGAGTACTAGGTGATTTTTTTTTTTTTAAATTGTTTTAGCATCTTGCATTGAGTGTTTGTGCTGCCATGTTCAAAGTATGAATTCCATGAGGCTAAGTGCTTAATTGATATAACTGTTTGAATGCCCGTGGATGAAGGCTAATTGCTTGCATTGGGACGGTTTGATTAAATGTCCATTTTAGCTCACTTTTTTAAGTGGCAAATTCACAAAACAATTTTCAAACATGCATGAGATCAAATGTTCTAATTCTTGCAAATTAGTCTATATTTGTGTATGCGTCACATAGTAATATAGTTGAATAATTGGAACAAGAGAGTATAATGTAAATAAGAAACACATCACGATTAGTAGAGGCTGATCTTTGATCGGGCGAGAAGAGTGCTCAATTCATGACCTTTCCCTCTCGTACCTAAGTTCCCTAGCTGAGACACTTTGGTGATAACGGACTAATGGCCTTTGGCATGAGTCTCGGGTTTCCTAAATTTTACAAAAATATTTAGGTGGCGACTCTGAAATCTAGCAAAGCAGTCCATCTTTGACATTTGATTCAAACATTGATTTTTCAAAAAGAATTGCCGGATTTGGATTCTTTTTGTGTTTTCACTATTTCACATTGCACTTGTGAAATCAGATTCAGAACCACAAGTGGAGTCTGAACTATAGGGCTATTCGCCTTCCGAAAGGAGTGCAGAAAGTCGGGCTACACATGACAACCTCAATCTCAAGCTTAAAAGAACAATAGGTTTGAAACAACTCTCAAAGAAAAGAAAAAGCCAAGAAAGGAGGGAGGTTGCAGAGGTGATTAAAGGTAATCACAAGTAAGGAAAGCATGAAATAAATGCTATCAACTCAAATAGGTTGGTGTCTAAGGTTTAAACCACCAAACCTATGAGGACAATTACACGAGAAGCATGCAATACAAGGCTCAAATACAATGAACCACTAAAAACAGTCCTAAAACATGTTGGAATTAAGCTAACAAAAGCTAGAACAATAAGCTAAAACATGGAACATGTTAAACTAGTAAGCAAGACACAAGGAGGGGAGGCTAACCCCTCTAATTTTGGACTTCAAAACATGTTTTTAGCCACTGAAATAACTCTGAAAATCAGTGTTTAAAAGCTCAAAAGAAGTGGACAAAGAGATGGGAAACACAAGTGTAAAGGCTTAGGAGACAAGGTATAAAGAAGGGTGATTAACCCCTCTACCTTTAATAGTCTTAAACCACAAGCTTCAGCCCATAAAAATAGTCCAAAAATAGTTCAAACACAACAAGAAAAGATGGGAGAGAAGTAGTGTAGAGATGCTCAAAATTATACCTCTTGAAGCAAGGTTACTTTTTTGCTTACAAACTAACAAGTTCTCACTCTCAAGGGTTGAAATTTGGACTCAATAATCTCAACAAGGAGAGCTCCAATATTGGCTTAGGAAGTGTAGAGAGAGGGTGTATAGGTTGCAAGATAGAGATAGAGAGAGAATTTCAAATTTTGGAACTTTTGGAATTTTTTATCAACCTTAAACCATGAAAGAAGGCCTAATATATATAGAAAAACAGCCTCTCAGGTCGAAAATATCATGCCTGGAATAGCTGAAGCTTTTGGGAGACAGCTGGCCAAAAATATCTGTGTTTTTCACCAGTGACCGGTAGGCCAAAAGTGTGAATTGCCGTCCACCAATGGTGGCCTGCCAGCCACAGAAAATCTACTTCCATGCTCGACTTCAAATGGGCATATCTCCTTCATCCGGACTCGGTTTTAGGTCATTTTTTAGACTAAATTGAAGACCCGGAAGTCTACTTTCCAATGGTGGTAGCCTTACATATAAATTCTAAGTGTGCAAAGAGATATGCCTATTTTAGTGAAGGTTGCTCATTTCTATCTTAACCAGATTGATGCCTAACTTCAAACAGCCATATCTCCCTCATCCGGACTCAACTTTAGGAGATTATTGAGTCTAAAATGAAGCCCCAGAATTCCACTTTACAATGGTGGTGGCCACACAACTAAATTCTAAGTGTACAAACGGATAGGCCAGATTTAGTGAAGGCTACTCAGTTCTCTCTTAACGGTTTTATACCCAACTTCTTCCTGGAGACGTCCCCGAACGCCCCGGGAGGATGATGTCCCGTTCTGTTCATTTTGGGCTCACTACAGTTCAGGACTCAAATGTCACGGTTCTCAATCTGAACCAAAGAGTCCAAATCCGGCAAATCGTTTTGAGAAAATAGATTTTTGAAAGAAGTGCCAAACATGGACTGCTTTGCCAGATACAGAGTCGCCACCTAAATATTTTATTTTTGAGAAAATTTAGGAAACCCTGACTCGTTTGCCTAAGGCCACGTGTCCGTCATCACCAAAGTTGCCTCGGCTTTGGAACTTGGGTACGATTGGGGAAGGTCACTTCGTGAGCACCCCCGCTCGCCCAATCAAAGATCGGCCTCTACTAACCATGATATCTAGTTTTGAAAACATTGTGTGCTCTTATTCTAGTTATTAGCCTAGATTTACTATGTGATGCGCGCAGCATACAAGTATAGACTGGGTCGCTTGAATTTGAACAAAACATTTCATGTTTGTTTATTTGAAAAAATGGTTTGCTACTCGCAAGTAGGCTTAAAATGCAGATTTTGTCACCCTCGGGTGGGCTTAGAAAAGATGGTTTTGCCACTATCTAGTGGGCTTAAAACTCACAGTCGATGAATCATTCCAATTCAGATAATCCAACCTTCACCCACAGGCATTCAGGCAGATATATCACATAAGCAAATAGCCTCATGGTAAGCATGCTATCATGGCAGTCACTCACACACATGCAAGGATGCTAAAGCATAAAACTTACCGAGTACTCCAAGCCAAAACAAAAGCTATGTTAGAAATCCATGCGTGATCCTAACTATACAGAAATGCGTAATGCAACACATGCAGGAATGCAGCTAAGATAGGCTCGGCTATTCTAAACATGGCATATGGAATGCTACAGCTAACAAGTATTCAACTTGAAATTGAAATACAATGCAGTGAGTTATGATGCGCCGAGCCCGGTGCATGCAAAACAGATGAATGAATGCAAACATGCAATCATACTGTATGCTAATTGAAACATGCCCTATTCTAACCATCATAAGCTGGTAAATAAAACGGAGAAAGACGTGGGGTTGGAAGACATACATCGCACACACGCACACTTATTACAATTGCGCCCTCGCTTGGAGGGTCCGAATAAATAATATACAGTCCCAAATGAATAATTACAGTCCGAATAAATACAAAATCCTAATTAATTAACAAATTAATCTAGGAAAGCAGTAAATTAGCATACAAGCTAGGGACTGCCTCAACTCTACTCCGGATGATGAATGATGTATGTTCGGGTTGCCTTGCGCGGAAATCCATTGCGATGCCCCGATTAGCCTCTGTTTACAATTAAGCTCGGAATATTGCGCGAAGCCCCAAAAGATTGCTGGTTTCTGATTTGTTGCAACAGAGAGCAGAAAAGGGGCATGGCAATGTATTTTCACATATGTATGCATGACTACTCTTCAGGGAGTGTAGTCCTCGACCCTCGTGCCACCAATCACGCATCTCGATGCATGATGGCCGAGGAGTCGATTTGCATGACTCAATATGGAATGAATGCACATGAAAACACAACAAGGCCTAAACTCCATCATGGATAATCCGAAGTGTCGGCGACAGGAAATTGAGACACGTTCCGTCACTCGGAGTACGAAACGTCCCTCGTTTCCCGTGTTTGGGCTAACTCCTATCCCAAACACAATGCAAATGAGATGGCATACACCATGCAACTAATATACAACCTAGCATACACAATGCTATGAAATGGCATACACAATGCTCGATGTAACACGACATACACGATACTCTAACATGCAACCTAGCATACGCAATGCTATGAAATGAAATGGCATACGCAATGCATAATGGACTTACACCAACATGAGTGGACCTCAGCCGCACTCACATCAGTGGCCATAAGATGAAAATGAGACACTCGAGGTGCGTGCACACACATGCACGCAAATCGAGGACCGATCCTAAGGCACAAATGCCACTCTAACAAGGCATGGCAAGGCAAGGCATGAAATATGGCATACAAGCATACAAGTTCCATCACTGAAATGTGATGCAAAATGATCCCAAAACATGGAAACATAGCACCCGATGCATGGAATGGTCCTGAAACACAGAACTAGGCACATGTGTTGACCTATAGCTATACAAAGCATGCATTTTTTGATCATGAAGCACAAAGATAGAACCAAGGCAGTCCCAAAACATGAACATTTTTAGTTCAAAGCATGGCCAAAAGATGCTAGAAAGATAGACTAAAATAGCGTGCAACTTTAACTAGCAAACATGGTTTACATGGCATGTATATGAAGCAAGTGAGAACTCATCAAACCAGCAAAAATCAATGAATAAAACATGCCAAAACATGCCCAAATAACCTCTGAAATTCAACCAACACATGCACAAATGATGGGTTCTTTTAGAGGGAATACAAAGGGGTTATTAAGCACATGCATCAAGGACACTTAGCATGGCACAAAAAAATCTTAAAATCAAATATGATAGCCCTAAAACTCACCAAATTGGCCCTGAAATCAGTCAACAAGGCATGCAAGATAGGGCCTCTTTGGAAGGCCAAAAAGACCATCAAACAAAACAAGGTGAGAGGGGGTCACCCCCCTCTGATTTTGAGGCTCAAAAATGCATCAAAGCCACTGAAAATCTACTGGATTTCAGTGGCTAAGAGGCCAAACCATGGCCAATGCAAGTGCTCTAATGCATAGCCCTAATCATGAAAGAATGAAGCATGTATAGGGGAAGGTGACTCCAAACAGAGAATAGACCTTAATAAAACATGAAGATGATGACAAAACAAGACTTTTTTCAGTTTAGGTCGAGGTCCAAAAGGGCTCACAAATAGGGCTAATGTATCATGCAAAAATAGCCCTAAAAGAGAGATTAGAGACAAGGGACAGTAGATGGCCTCAAATAGTAAAGAGCCCTTCAAAAAAGTTGAATAAGGGCTCAAAAAAAGACACTTTACAGTTTATGGCAAGTCACGAAAATAATCACAAGTAGGGCTAAAATATCATGCAAAAATAGGCCTACAAAGAGAGATAGGAGACAAGAGGTAGTAGCTGGCCTCAAACAGTGAAGAGCCCTTCAACAAAGTTGAAGAGGGGCTCAAAATAAAGCACTTTACAGTTTGGCTCGAAGCCCAAAAATGCTTGCAATTATGGCTTATAAATGAAGCAAAAAAATGCAAGTTTAAGGGAAATAGGTGTTTACCCTTGAAGAGTAGCAAACTAGCAGCTTTTGGACCAAATTTCTGAGCTTCCAACCTCTTCAAATGTCCTCCAAGGTGCTGGAATGAGTGAAAGAGGTGTTGTGCTATGGGTTGGTGTGTAAATGGTGAAGAACCAAGGTGTTTGGAGGCTTGGATGAGAGAGAGAGGGAAAGTTGTATACAAAAGCTCCAAGAGGATTTTTTCTAACCCTTCAAAATGGAGGTGAGGTGCTGGCTTTATAGAGGAGAGGCCAAGGGAAAAGGGGGGGAAAACCAAATTCAAATTTCCCCCCCAAAAGGGCAGATCCCCGGGCAGGGGTCTGGGGCAAAACAGCTGGCACAACTGTGATATACCAGGAGAGAGAAATTTGGCCGGCCAGGTTTAGGAGGTTCAGGTGGCCAGCCGGCCACCTCCCCTGGCCGGCTGGTCAGGTGCAAAAGGGTCAAGAAAATTTAGTGGCCGGCCACCCCAAAAAGGTGGACTCCCATGTGTGTACAACACAGTTGTATGGTCAAAACCCAGAAAATGTAACCCAAGAGAGAGAAAAACCAACTTTTTAGAGGGGTTCAAAAGGGTCAAGAACAATTGATGGCTGGCCTATCCATATTGGTGGCCTCCCAGGTGTGTATAACACAATGGTGTGGTGGAAAGTCAGAAAAAGTGGCCCGGGAATGGAAAAAGTCAGCTTTCTAGTGAAGAAAACGGGCGATAAAGAGCGATGAAGGAATAAAGCTGGTCTTCAGAACAATTGCTAGCCTCCCACCCTTCTACAACCTTCCTAACAATGAAAATAAGGTTTCCGCCAAAAATGAACCCAAACCGATGTAAAACGAAGGTTCGGGGGCCAAAACGCGCGGCCCGGGGCCCCGAAAACTGACTATTAAGCACCGAAGGTGGCGTTCGACCACGAAGTTGGTCTCTCGGGCCACAGTGTCCCTCAAAAGGGAGAAAACAAGGTGTGTACCAAAAACCGGAGCAATCAGAGGTGGTTAAGCGGTCTCGAATCGAGGCACACGGCCGACGGCTCCGAAAACCGGGAACCGGGCTCCAAACGGAAAAAATGGCCTACGACCACGAAACGTAGCCTACGGCCACTGATAGATGATCTACGAGACCTCTCCCTCCCTTTGGGAAGAGAAAACAGAGAAAACGGGACTCGGTTCGCAAACCGAGGCAAAGCACAAAAGAGTTCGGAAATCTTGAGGCAAGGCTCGCAGCCGAGACTCTGAAACCTCTGAACGAGCACAATATGCAACATCACCGAGCGCTCAATCGGTGACGTCTGAGTCTTAAGGTCGGTCAAAAATGGGGTGTCTACAGTTGCCCCTCTTTGACAGAACTCGAAAGTCATAAGTGACGGGAGTGAATGTCAAAGCCCAGAGACGACCCATTTTTGACAAGGTCGAAGACTCAGACAAACGGACGAGATGAACAAAAAGATGTGCCCGCAGGCATGCCCGCAGGCAGGGGGCAAAATGCAAAGCGGTATGCACAAAGCCGGATGTAACTCAATGATCATGCGAAGCAGCAAGCTGTAATGAAGCAAATATTCACAATAGATGCAACAGTTTTAAGCAAGAATGCAAAGCAATACTACATTTCATGCAGTTGAAGAATGCGGAGAATCACCGAATTCTCACCATGTCTCACACGGAGAAGATACAATATCTGTGCGGCACGTCTGGTCGCACCAGCCTCAAATGAACCGTACATACAATATTGTGCCTGAAAAAGGAAGAAACTCAACAAGCACAACATAGTTAGCAACATATGTTCAGTGTGATATCGAATGCAGGCAAACGTGATGTCGATGGGTGAGTGCATCGCAATGCGAGAAGCGACGCGCGTGACAACGCAAGTTAAGCACAAGGGTATGACGATACTCGTGAAACGTGCAGAACGGTGCAAGTGGTGTGCATGAGAATGCAAGTGACGTGCATAACAATGCAGGATAAGTGTAAACTCGAATGCACATTTTGAAACGAAACAACGAGCAAAGCAATGCAAGTTTCGACGAAGGTGGCTCAATCGCGACCCCCGATTTACCTCCTGGAGGGGTCACAACATATTCAAAAAGGATACACCTTGCTTTTGACGAGTAACGATGAGACACGCATCGAAAGTTGGAGTTGAAGTTCCCGCGGGGGAATTTTGCGACGAAAAGTGCACTTTCCTTGTACTTTCTCGAGTGCCGGGGACTCCAATCATCACCAAAATTTGCAGAGGCCTTGAAGACCACCTTGGGAAGGCTGCCGGCCATGTTTGGTCCAAGGAGGAGGCTGCCGGCCAGGGGTGAGGCAAAGGGATGGCCGGCCTGCCAGGAAAGGTGGCCGGCCGGCCACCTAGCGCAAATCCGGGGCAGTTTGGTCCTTTTGCTCTCTTTTCTTTAAATGTGCTTATCCAAAGCACTTGTCCTCATAACATCAGCTCCGAAATTTCCTCCCCTTCCTTCCTAGACCACTTTCTCTCTCAGATCTGTGCTCTATATGCGTTTTCCAACGCCCCACGCAAGTTGTTTTCGCGAAATTTTTCAGTTTTCGTCACTTTGAACCGATTAAATTTTGATTTCGGTGCTTCTTTTCTCATTTTCACCACTTAAGGTAAGTTTGTCTCAACATTTGGAAGATTTTCTTGGGGGTTGACTTTTTCATTTCCCGAGAGTTGACTTTTGTTGACTTTTTCCAATTTTGGCTCATTTTGCTCCTTTTTGCAGATTTTTCGAGATGGCTGGTCATTTCTCTCATGGTGGAGGTCCTCCGGGTGCCGGAGATGATCCCGATATTATGGCTTTACCCCCGAGGATTCGGCCATTCATTCCCGAGAGGTATGACCCTCCGGCGCACATCCTCCCACAGGCAGTTTTCTACCATTTTACTGACTTCGATGAGCGAGCGCCTGTAGATCTACTACTGCGGGAGCCAGAGTCCCACCTCTCTTACCAAGCACGAGAGGTATTTACTTCACTTTTACATTTTCTGCAATGCATTCTGCATTTTCCGTGCATTTTGTGCTTTCGCTATGTTTATCCGCTCTCTCAAGCTCACAGCTTGTTTTGTATGTTTAGTTTATAATATCGTATTCCGTTTGCATCTTGAACACACAGTTCAAACACTCTGACTTTCTGAACACGCGGCCCGTATATCGATTGTGAACACACAGCACACACTTGTTGCGATTTGAACACACAGCTCAAATACTTGACATTGACGTTGAACATGTAGCTCGAACTTTGATGATGAACACACAGCCCATTTTTCTGATTGTGAGCACACAACACACACTTGTTTGAGAATTGAACACACAGCCCAAACTTTGAGATTCTGAACACACAGCCCACATTGATTGAAATCTGAACACGCAGCTCAAATTGATTGTGCACACGCAGCACACACGTGTTGTCAGTTGAACACGCAGCCCAAACACTTGAATTCTGAACACACGGCCCATTGTTGAGGTGAACACACAGCACACACTGATTGAGAGTTGAACACACGGCCCAAACTTTGATGTTAAACACACAGCTCATTGTTGAGGTGAACACACAGCACACACTGATTGAGAGTTGAACACGCGGCCCAAACTTTGATGTTGAACACACAGCTCGTTGTTGAGGTGAACACACAGCACACACTGATTAAGAGTTGAACACGCGGCCCAAACTTTGATGTTGAACACACAGCTCGTTGTTGAGGTGAACACACAGCACACACTGATTGAGAGTTGAACACACAGCCCACTGATTTTGAATTTTGAACACACAGCTCAAACACTTGACGTTGAACACACAGCTCGAACTGATTGTGAACACGCAGCACACACTGATTGAGAGTTGAACACGCAGCCCAAATTCTGTATCTGATTTGATTTTGCACACAGCTTATACATTTCATTTGCACGTAGCCTATTCAGTTCATTTGCACGCAGCTTGTACATTTCATTCTGAAACTGAATACATGTGTTCATCCTGAATGCAGGTGATTTCTCGCGCTGCGCGAGGATATAGCTCCATCACGGCGAGGGAGTGGTATGCGGAGCTCCCGGAGGCTGTCCGGGATTTGGTTGACGTGGCAGGGTTTGGGTCCTTTTGCACTGGGATCTCCCGCTGTCCTGCTAGTAGGACGTTGATGGTTGCTTTGGTAGAGAGATGGTGGGACACCACCAACTCTTTCCATTTCTCTGCCACCAGGGACATGACTATGACCCCGCTTGACTTCGCCGTATTGACGGGCCTTGATGTGGGAGGTTGGGCCATCCCATATGACGAGGACATGGGCCAGTGGGAGGCCGCTTGGATCTACTTATTGGGAGCTCGCCCGCCAGTTGACAGATCTTCGGGCAGAGTTCGATATACTTGGTTTTCTTCCCATTTCAGGAGGGCGGAGATGGAGCCTGAGACTCCTGAGGAGGTGGCACAGTACACCCGCGGATTTCTGATGTTCCTTTTCGGGACCACTCTGTTTGCTGATAGGGGGAACACTGTCGGGCTTTATCTGTTGAGTGCTTTGGTGGACCTATCGCAGGTCAGCCGATATGATTGGGGTGGCACCAGCCTGGCTACTCTCTACTGCTATATAAGCGCAACCTCCCGCGGACGGGGGAACATGGTCGGTGGCTATTGGAGAGCTTGGGAGGTACTTTCTGCCCTCATGATTTGCATTTCTGCTTCTCATTACTTGTACATTGCACACACGGCACACTTTATATTCTGTACCTTGCACTTTGCTCTCAGCATTTTGTATTTACACTCTGCACTCAGCATTCTGTATTCTGATGGCTACTGTTCTGTTTTCCACAGCTATGGATCTATGCGTACTTTCCGACGTTGGCTCCAGAGCTTGAGGTGGAGGTGCCCCTCGTGACCCCTTATTCACTCGTATTTGAGGGCCAGCACCGGCCGAGACCTCGAGAGTCTTTCCTCTACCTACGGCAGTACTTTGACACAGTGCGGCCGTCAGAGGTATTTCAGAACTCTCAGTTCTTCATGTTTCCGATCTTTGATTTATCTTGCGCATTCACAGTTTCTGATTAGCTTATACATCGGTTCCGCAGATCTCGTGGCAGCCCTGGGCGCCTTTAGGCAGAGACCTCCGATTCCAGTTTGTCGGAGCATGGGGTGCCTCTCGGTATAGGATCTTGTTCGAGGGGCCAGTTGGTAGGGCCTGGTTTTTGGGGGATCGCTTCTTGTGGCAGGTATGGGGCTACCCTACTCAGGACCTTCCTTCAGCGCCTCCAGACGACATGCGGACCGCTGATAGGCTCTCTCCCCAGGATGTCGTCAGTGCTATGCAGGGTACCGATGCATTCTTACATCTGGAGCAGGGGGAGTATGCGACCTATCGTTACACATACTTGATGCCCCCACTGACGGGGGTCCGTACTCCGACGAGGAGGTCTGCTGGTATGCCTTCATCGAGCCGGGCTCGGACTGCAGATGTCCCTTTCACCAGCAGGGCTGGTACATCTAGAGGTGGGGCTGGACTGGTTCCCCCGATTCCTCCGACTCATCATCATCCTGGATGGCCAGATATGCCGACTGAGTTGATGGGATGGCGATATGGGACTTCCTACCCGATCCCGATAGAGCCTCCGATGCCTGACCACCGATATGTCAGTGATCCTGACTCACCACCGGTATGTTCCACTGTTTTTCGTTTATCACTCAGATACTTTGGTGTTTGTTTATTCATTGATGACTTGAGCTTGTATCTGCAACCACCCAGGGAGTACATGGATGAGGTTCTCGGAATGGTAGCATCACTTGAGGGCATGGTCCTGCGGAGAGAGGCACAGTTGTCCCTCATGGGTGTCCAGGTACCCTTTAGTTTTCTTGCATTTATCATACTTCTGATGACACGCTGATCTTGAACATTTTACTGCATTGATAGACTGCCTGTGTAGAGCACATCTGACACACACCACATTCATGTATTGTATCTGCATACATCCATTCTGTGTCGTTTGCTTGCATCTGTATCTGATATACATGTTTTGGCTGATGTATTCAAATTGCATTCGTCCTTTTCAGATGCTTCCGATATATACCGGGCCACAGGCCAGGCCACCTGGGCCTTCCCGAGGAGCTGGGCCATCTAGGCCTTCTCGAGGAGCTGGGAGAGGGGAGTCGTCTCGCGGACGAGGCGGACACAGGGCGCACATCATAGAGGAGGAGCCTAGTGAGGAGGAGGAGGAGGCTGCAGATCCCCAGTCAGAGACATCTGCTGACAGAGAGGGTGGCTCCGATCCCGGTTCCAGTAGTGGAGATGAGGCTGAGGAGGGTTCCGAGGATGGCAGCCCCGACTCAGATGACGGTGATGATGGTGCAGAGGCTGTTCCGCAAAAGAGGACGAAGAGGGCCTCTCATTCTTGCTCTTGAGAGCATTGATGCAGTTGTTTCATGCTTTATTTACCTTTTTACTAGTAGTTGTAGCACATTGTACATTGTTAGACAGTTTTATTTTCTGTAAAACTTGTACCCTTGTTGTAAAATGTTGTAACAAAGGAATTATGATGGAATGAAACAACTTTTTGAAAAAGTGTTGTATTTTATGTTCTTAGCATCGCATCGCATCATTTTGCACCAAAATGAGATTGAATGGAAATGTGCATTGTGTATTTGCCAAGTCAGGTAGTGAACCGACGCAACAAAGTGAACAACTTAACTCACTAAGAAATAACGAAACCTTAGCAAGTTTACAACTCGATAAGCAAAATACAACAACGTTGACAACTCGATAAGTAAGGCACAACAAAATTGATTAAACAAAAAGTAACAACTCAATGCACGAAACTTGTCAGCTCGACAAAATTTAACAACTCGATAAGCAAAACAACAACTTGATAAGCAAAACTTAACAACAACTCTACAAACAAAATGTAATTCGGACGATCTGGGCGACGGAACGCATCCGAAACTGAGGGAAATGGAGGCCTTCGACACTCCCGATGCATGGAAATGCTAGGAACTTCCTTCTAGAAGGTAGAACAGGACCAGAGGCACATTTTGCAGCATGGCCGGCCACCTTTGGGAGCTGGCCGGCCAGCTTTTTGCATTGGAGGGGAGAGGGGTGGCCGGCCTACCAGAAAAGGTGGCCGGCCAGCCACCTAGCTTGGCAGCCACCAGTTTTTCGACACGTGTCCCCCGAACAGTGCCCTATCCTCTTTAAAAGTCCCAGCCTCGTAGTTGATTCATTTCATCTCAGTTTTGCACCAAAATGGAGGCGTTTCTCGTCGAAAATCTCACAGCTTGGATCGCCTCTCTAGATGGCTCGGAAAAGTTGAACTTCCGGGGCTTCGGCTTGAATGCACTATTCACGCTGAGCCGTACTCCGCTGCACCTTCCCTTCCTTCATGCCGCGGCGAGGTTTTGGAACCTGGTAACACATGTTTTTAGCTTCGGCGGGCAAGAGGTATGTCCAACTTTCGAAGATTTTCAGGTTTTGATGGAATCTGAACGCTATGAAGAAATTTTGCCTCAGTTTCGCTTCGGCCACGCTCAAGCTTTAGGGTGGATGTGTGGGCTCACCATGCATGACGCTCGGTCTCTGATCTGCAACGGGGAATTGGACATCCTCGGCTTGATTCATTGCTTTTCTGAAGCCGGTGACCGCGGCGACCATCATTGGCAAGGTTTCCGACAACATGCCCTCTACTTGTGCATGCTGTCTCACTTTCTGCTTGCCCCAGGCTTCGGAGGATCTAGCATTCGTCTGATTGAAGTTGCTCAAGGCTTGAAGGAAGGAAAGAGCTGCATCGCCATGACATTGGCAGAGACATTGATGGGCTTGGATGCTTTCTATCGCCAGGAGACGACCAGATTTGCGGGGAGTCCACTACTGCTGCAGGTAATGTTTTCCACCCAATCTCACATATGTATTGCTCACATTACTCGGCCCTCAGGCTCGATTTTTCTCACAAAACCCTTTTCTTTCTTTTCTCTCATCGTACATCTCTCTATTCTTTATTCTCTCATTTTTCATCCCTCCCCAGGTATGGTTGATGGATAAATTGCAGGTTGTGGACTCTTGCCCAGTCTACTCAGCCCGCGGCTACTTCTTTCGACAACGCCTAGTCGATGCCCCTGATGAGGGATGGTGGTTTGACTGGATGTGCAATTTGTCTGCAGATCGTATTGCTTGGCGCTGTCCTTGGCTCAATCTCCCAGCAATGAGCTATAGCATGTCCCGGCAGACCGGGATCCAGTTGATTGGTCTGACTCACTGTGTGTTCTACTTTCCGTTCCGGTTCCACGCCAGTTCGGTCATGATCAGACTTGCCTGCCAGAGGGGATAGAGTATCCGGCTACATTCCCGGTCCGAGGTGCACAGCTTGCCCGGTATGCCACAGCATGGAGAACTAGAGAGCTCCTGGCCCCCGCTCCCACTTTCAGTTGCACTTTGTCTGACGAGTGCTTGGATTGGCTCAATGAAGAGGCACAGATTGGGCCCAGCTTGGCATCAGAGGCTTTGACCAGCTCTGGGAGGGGGCGCAGGGATACCTGACTTATCTTATGCCCCGGATTTATTGCTTTACCAGTACTTTCAAGTTTTCTTTATGAATGTAATAAAAAAGAAACTTCAATTTGTATGCAAGAGCAGGAAAACTCTGTATTGAAATCAATGAAATTGAAGGTTGTGGGTACTGAAAATTTTCCGCTTTGGTCCAAAGATGGTCTAAGTTGTAAAAGGATTAATTTTGAACAAAGTCAACTTTTATTAAAACTTTTCAAAACCATTTTTGATATGGATCAGAACTGGACACGCCTGAGATCTGTCACTGAGATGCACAACCCCGGATCCTAGCAACTAGAAAGTTGCCCCTAGTCTGAATAGTACTGCGGCACTGCACAGCAACGGAAAGTTGCCCCTAGTCTGAAAAGCACTGCACCGGAGATTACGATGAATGCTGATAGACAAAGATGACTGAGATGATCAAATGGACAAAGTTGATCGGGGAAAAGTTTATGGCTGAACTCCAGGATGAAGTTGCCTACGTATCCCAAAGATGGGAATCAAGCCTTACGTAGTTCAGTTTTTACGCTCTAACTTTTGCCAAGGCCGCCCTTTGCGGGTTTTCAACCTTGCGAGCTCAGTTTTTATAATTTCAAAATTTTTTTGTGCTCTGAGTTTTGCCTAGGTCGCCCTTTCGGGTTTTCGACCTAGCGAGCCTCTCAAGGGTAATATTTCTTCAACTTGTCCATATTGATCGGTTGTGAGAACTCTAAGCCATCTAGATCCATCAGAACCACAGCTCCACCTGACCAGATAGACTTAATGATGTAGGGGCCAGTCCAATTAGGTCTGAACTTGCCCCTTGGGTCGTGGATGGGAGCTCGGTTGTCCTTGAGTACCAAATCTCCTTCCTTTAAATTCCTGGACTTCACTTTCTTGTTAAAAGCCCGGGCAATTCTGCGCTGATAACCTTGAACATGGTACAGTGCTTTCAGTCTTCTCTCATCAAAGAGCATGAGTTCCTCAAACCTGCTCTGCTGCCAATCTGCTTCGGCTATTTGACACTCAGCCAATACTCGCAATGACGGAACCTCAATCTCGATAGGTAGAACGGCCTCCATCCCATAAACCAATGAATACGGAGTCGCCCCAGTAGAAGTTCTGATTGAAGTCCGGTAGCCCCACAGAGCAAACGGCAGCTTATCTGGCCAATCCCGGTAGGTTTCCACCATTTCTTCTGCAGTATGTGTTTGATGTTCTTGTTGGCGGCCTCAACCGCTCCATTGGTTTGCGGCCGATATGTGGATGACTTATGAAAAGCCACGTTGTATTTTTCCAACAAGTCAATCACTTCCTTCTTGAAGTGGGAACCGTTATCTGAAATTATCTCGTTTGGGACTCCGTAGCGACAGATGATGTTGTTTCTGATAAACTTCGCAACATGTGAAGCCTTCAACACCGCATAAGATTGGGCCTCGACCCACTTCGTGAAATAATCTATCGCGACCAGGATGAACTCATGCCCATTCGACCCCTTCGGAGTGACAGCCCCGATCACATCAATTCCCCAGACTGAAAATGGCCATGGCGAAGTCATATTGTACAGCTTCGACGGCGGAATGTTCATGCGATTTGCATGAATTTGACATTTGTGGCATCGCCGAACAAAACCGATACAATCCTCCTCCATGGTGGACCAGTAGTAACCCTGTCTGAGGATCTTCCGTGCTAGCATTACTCCGTTCATATGCGCACCGCATTCCCCTCCATGGATGGCTTCCATTAGATGCTTTGATTCTTCGGCATCGACACACAGCTTATGCATTCCCAGATGACCTCTCTTATACAGCTTACCCCCACAGATGATGAACTGAACGGCCATTCTTCTGATTGCCCTTTTATCCTTGGCATTTACCCCTGGGGTATGCTTCCTTCTCCAAGAAATTCCAAATGTCGTAATACCAGGGTTTCGTCCTGAACCTCATCTATAGCAGCAATCGACTCGTAGGCTGGCGCAAATTTCTGGTCAATGATGACTGGACGCATCCGGACTCCGAACGGGATGTCTATCATGGAAGATAGAGTTGCTAAAGAATCTGCGAACCTGTTGTTCTCTCTTAGTAGATGAGCAAAGTTTAGCTTCTCAAACCGAGGAATTAACAAATCCAAGGTCTGGTGATACATCATCATTTTCTCTTCTTTGACTTTCCAGTCTCCTTTTGCTTGAGACACAACAAGGTTCGAGTCCCCGATGACGTCCAACCGTCTTGCCCCTAGTTCCAGGGCTGCTTCTAGACCGGCAATGCATGCCTCATATTCTGCTTCGTTGTTCGAGACTTTGAACCGGAGTTTGAAGGCTAGAGGGATACGGGAATTGTCGGGTGCTATCAGCAACACCCCTATCCCATACCCATACTGATTTGACGCTCCGTCAAAGTACATCGTCCAAGTTTCATCGTCGATGTGCAAAATGGCTTCATCTGGGAACAAGTACTCAACTGCTTCACCCCCTTCCACTGGATGATCGGCTAAGAATTCTACTACTGCTCTTCCCTTGACTGACTTGCATGTCACATATTTCAAATCAAATTCGGAGAGCAACAGCAACCAATGAGCTAGCCTACCCGTAAGTGCTGATTTCTCGAAAAGATATTTGATGGGATCGAGTCGTGAAACCAACATTACGGAGTGAGCTAACAGGTAGTGCCTCAGCTTCCTGGTAGCCCATACCAAAGCTAAGCAAGCCTTCTCCAACAGTGTGTAGCGAGTCTCATACTCTAGCATCTTCTTGCTCAGCTAGTAGATGGCTCTCTCCACTTTGTCCTCTGATTCTTATGCGAGCATACAGCCCATCGTAGTCTCAGTTACTGAAAGGTACAATATCAACGGTTTCCCCGGCTCTGGCGGTGACAACACGGGCGGGTTTTGTAAGTATTCCTTGATTGTTCGAAAGCAGCTTGGCATCAGCCGTCCCATTAGAATTTCTTTCCTTTCTTCAGGAGGCCAAAAAGTGGTTCACAAGTCAAGGTTAATTTTGAGATAAACCGTCTTATGAATTGCACTTTACCCAGAAAGCCTCGCACCTCCTTTTCAGTCCTTGGTGGTGGCATTTCTAAGATGGCCTTGATTTTGGAAAGGTCGACTTCGATTCCTCTTGTGTATCAGAAACCCCAGCATTTTTCCTGCTGTAACACCGAACGTACATTTTTGAGGATTCAGCCGCAACCGGAATTCTCTGATCCTTTGAAAGAACTTTTGCAAGGCGGTGTAGTGGCCCTCTCTTTCTTTGGACTTGACAATCATGTCGTCCACATACACCTCAACCTCTTTGTGGATCATGTCGTGCAATATTGTGGTCGCGGCCCGTTGATAAGTAGCTCCAGCATTCTTCAACCCAAACGGCATCACTCTGTAGTAGTATGTCCCCCACGGGGTGGTGAATGCAGTCTTTTCCCGGTCTTCTGGTGCCATCACTATCTGATTGTACCTTGAGAAGTCATCCATGAATGAGAGCAAAGCATGCCCTGCTGTGAAGTCCACTAACTCATCAATATGCGGCAAGGGAAAGTCGTCCTTCGGACTGGCTCTGTTCAAATCCCTGAAATCCACGCACACCCGGATCCTGCCATCCTTCTTCGACACTGGAACGATGTTGGCCAACCAAGTCGGGTATTCGGATACCAGCAAAAATCCTGCATCAATTTGCTTGGTGACCTCTTTCTTAATCTTGAGAGCCCAGTCCGGGTGGATCCTCCTGAGTTTCTGCTTGACAGGTCGGGCCTCGGGGTCAAGGGGGATCCGATGCTGTACAATTTCAGGATCAATCCCAGGCATGTCTTCGTAGGACCACACGAAAACATCTTTGAAATCTTTTAATAAAGAGACTAAGCGCTCGCGTTCCTCCGAAGACAACGTGGACCCGATCTGGACCAGCCGCGGGTCCTCCTCAGTACCAATATTCACAGTAATGATTTCATCCATTAAGGGTTTGACAAATCTCTCCTGCTCTTGTTCAATTAAGCGTTGCAAAACTGGAGGAATTTCGTCCTCGTCGTTTTCATCAAAGTTTTGAAAGTCTAAGTTAATGCAATAAATCAAGGGCACAGAAAAGTACTCAGAAACCACAACTACTTGATTCTCATTAAGCACATCCAAATCGTCCGATTCCTCGATTACAACAGACTCAAATGAGAAAGAAAAAGACGACCTGGACAAGACTGTGGCATCCGGGTTATCATCCCCAGGATTACCAGACTTAGACTCAGTCGAGCTGGAACCTGATTCCGACTCACAAGATTCGGTGGAATCAGATTCCGGCTCACTACCTGACCCGGTGCTGCTGGACAAAAACCCCTCTTCGTATTGCCAAGTGAGAGAGGGTGCGATAGATGCATCCAAAATAGTTGACGGTAGGCCCACAGCCGTTTCATTCCCAATCATGGAAACCGAGAAGTTATCCCCCAAGCACTTATGGTCAATCGGAGGATCTGAAAGTAGACATGCCAGTGCTACCCCCATTTCAATTTCAGCGCCCTCGGAGTCCACTGCCTTACACTGCTCAACCTCAGCTGATGGGTCTATCTGCTCTTCGGCAACGTCATCCCCGGATAATTGTAGGTTAAAGAAAATCTCAAAACCTGGCACGCGCTTCTTCTCCGCGTTCAGCCACGGCTCTGGGAAGCCACAAAATGGAAAGTCCTCCCCCTCCCGGACGAAGCGTCTGTTTAGGGTGCCCTGAATGGGCTATGCAGCAGCTCAAACGGTTTCCCAGCTTGCTTTGCTCTGGCTCTTCCGGCCATTTCCGTTCCCTTTCGCATCCAATCCTCTTTGGTGGACAGATAACCCAAGCCAAAGGTATGAGGGTTGTGTGGCACTTCGGCCAATGCTGCGACGCCCTTCCGGCCGCTCCTTCCCAATCCCATCCCGGGGATGTGTTGTAGCTTGTTCATGAGGTATACAGATTGAGCACTGACATACACTCCCTCATTAACAGCCATGATGTTTTGCACAACCCGAGCCTCAGCCAGAGTAAACCCTGATAAGAACACATCCTCCGTGCCGTGCTCGATTTCCAAGACTGGTGTAGACACTTCTGGCGGTGGATGGATTGACGAATTCCCGAAAACAATGGCCACCCCCTTCCCGTGAGGGTACTTCAACATCTGATGCAAAGTGGAAGAGACTGCCTTCACTTGGTGCAACCACGGCCGCCCCAAGAGTAGATTAAAGGTTGCAGGAACGTCCAAGACATGGAATTCAATGTTATGTTGTCCTGGACCAACCTGGGTCTGAATTTTGACAGTCCCCATCACCTCCCTGCTGGTGTTGTCATAGGCTCTGATCACCTGAGTAGTCGGCACGAAGTCCGCGGGCTTTAACCCGATTACATATGCCGTCCTTGACGGGCACACATTAATGGCAGATCCCGTGTCGATAAGAACCATTGGCACCCACTTGTCTCTACATTCCACAGAGATGTAGAGGGGTTTGTTATGATTTGCGCCCTTAGGCGGCAGTTCTTTGTCCGAAAAGGTTAATGTCGGGGAACCTTCTCCCGGAAAGACCAGTCCAACTAGCTGCTCTGGTGTGATATCTATAGAGAGTTTAGCTTTGTCCATAGCAGATAGGACAGCCTGTCTGTGCACTCGTGACGCCATAAGCAGTCCCCAGATGGAGATGTCTGCTTGTATCTTCTTCAACTGCTTCAGCACAGCTTCTTCTTCGATTTGCTTCTCCTTCTGTCTCTCAGCTTCCTTATCCTTCCTCGATGCTTTTGGTTGGTCTAAGTGCAGGGGTTTGAAGTACTGCCCACTTCTTGTCATGTGATCAACTTCATCGAGATACCAGGTGTCGTCAGGTTGATTGCTCCCCCAATCCTCGTCTGTGTGGGCAAGACATAAATCATCATCTTCCCACCACATTCCGTTGGCATTCAAAAGGCACCTGTCTGGCTCCGGCATGATTGTACTCGCAGCACTTTCAGCCCACATGCTCACAGCATCTTCTGTCCTTGTGCCCACAGCATTTTCAGTCCCCTCATGGGATTTGGCTTCCCCGATTCTCTCAGAATCCTGTTGTTCCACCTGCGCCAGCGCAGTTTGTTGTTCAGCTTTCCCTGTATTCACAATGCTTCTGTCCTGAGCGAAATTCTTTGTACCGGCGCTCTCCGGCAATGTACTCTGACTTTCGGCCCTTCCGGCCACCATTGGTACCCTCGCCCTTGCCGGGCCTTGTTCTGGTTGGAACTCTACAACATCCGGTTGATCATCCAGCCATCCGGTAGCCTCTGCCGATTCCTCATACTCAAACCAGTTGACTGCCGCATCCCCTGATTCTTGGTCATTGAAAAACTGGAGGTTGGCAAAACCCTCTTCTACGGCCGTTAAATCATCCGTTCCCTGCTCAAATCTATCCCCCTGGATCACACACAGTTCTGTTCTCTCTGGCAATTCTACACTTGGCTCAGACTGGCCTGCCAACAGAATGTAGTTGCTCGGATCGTAGGCTTCCCCAGCAAAATTCCCAGACTGCTCAAACCCTGACTTAACAGTTCCATCCTCCTCTGCAACCTTCCATGTACTCTCTTCAACAGCCACCACCACTGGCTCAGGTTGGGTTGTGGAGATGTCCATCATGCAAAAAAGGTCAGTGCAATCAGGAAGGAGCACCTCCGGCTTAGGTAGATGGAAAGGAGTGATATAGATGCTAGGATCGTAAGACACGACCCCAGTCTGGATAAAGTTAATTCTTTTGGGAGGTGGAGCTTGGTTGTGTGTAGGGAGTGGGTTGGTTGTGACATTGGGTCTTTCTGGTGGCAAAATCACCTGTTTGTCAACGAGATCCTGAATCTCGTGACGCAGTCTGAAACATTGGTCGGTGTCATGACCGTGTTGCTGGTGATATGCACAGTATTTGGCTGGGTTGTGAGTGGGGGGAAGTGGATTTGGCAACGGCCTCGGCTCTAAGGGTTTTAGATGCCCTTTTCTGATTAAGACCCCTAGAGCCTTGGACAAGGGCATGTACAATGGAGTGAAGGTTCTTTGGCCTCTGGGTTGGTATTTAGTGGTCCGTGTATTGCTTCTGGATGCACCGGAGAAGGGTGTGGCTGCCATGGGCCTTGGAAGGGGAGGGGGAATGGTGGCGACCATGCTTACCTCCGAAGTTCTTGCAGTTGCAGCGCCACTCGGGCCTGCATTGTTGTTGCGGTTAAAGGTTCTCCGGGGTTGCTCCCTGTCTTGGTCAATCAGACCCTGTTTCATCGTATCTTCAATTTGTACCCCATCTCGTGCAGATCCGAAAAGGTGGGGAAGGGGAGCACAATCATTTTTTGCATCAGTTTTGGCTGGAGATTGCGCACAATCATCCTGATCTGGTCCTTATCGGTGGGCCTTAAAGTCATCATCGAGGCCTTTGCCCTCCACCGGGTCACGAAATCCGAGAAACTCTCTTTGGGCTCCTGCCTTGTTGTTTCGAGATCACGAGTTGTAATCTCAATTTGGGTGTTGTAAGAGTATTGCGCAACAAAGGCCTCGGCCATTTCATCCCAACTCCGCTTGACATCATCCTCCAACTTCGCATACCAGATAGCGGCCACACCCGACAGGGTTCGGCCGAATAGCGAAAGCTTCTGGGGTCTGGTGAGGCCCATTGGCCGTAATATATCTGAGAATAGCCGGAGGTGGACCATGGGATCACCAGATCCGTCGAAGCGATCGATCTGCGGCATTTTGAATCTGTCCGGCAGCGTTACAGCCACATCGATATATCCGTCCTCGATATCCGGGATAGCTTTTACCCCCTGGGATTTTTTGAATAGCTTCTCGAGCTTGCTCAATTTCAGTGCTGTAGGGTCTACTTCGAACTCGAAGGGAGAGTCCGGGTGGTTGAAGGGTGTATGTACTTTGGATAATTGAGGTGGAAGCGGGGTCGGAGCCGACCCCGTTGGGATGTCTGTGTCCTTTTGAACGGTATGGACATTTGGCAAAATGTTCTGGGCATTTGGCAAGACATTCTGGGTAGTTGGTGTTTGCTCGGGTAGCGGGACCCCTGGTGGGGGAGGAACTGGATGTGAGGCTGATGCTCCGGCTTGCTGCTGTAGCCGGGTGATTAGCTCCTCCTGCTGGGCCATGATTGTGGCCTGCTGTTTAGAGAACTCTGCTTGGCGGACGGCGTCCTCCTGCATCTGCTTCATACTCTCTTGGAGTTGGCGCATCATTTCTTCCATTCCGGCCATGTTCTGCTGATCCTGCTGACTGACTGGTATGTGTATTTCTATGGCAGAAACTGAGACCTCAGCCCGACTGTTCGCTGCTAGGGTAGACCACTGCTCTGGTAACCTCTGTTCAGACACACTACGCCTTCTTGGCCTTCTTCTGACAACCGGGGGTAGAGAATGGAACACTGGCTGTCCGTCAACCAGATCCTCAGTCGATTGAGCCGACGACCTCTTGTCCAAAGTGCTTGGGGAATATCTGCTGGGTCGGAAGCAATTGTGCTAAAACTGTCCTAGCAAAAGATAAATAAAGCAATAAGGAAATAAATAACCAGATAAACGAACAGCATAACAGCTTAAAATAAATACACAACACACAGCTGGGCATAACAACACACGGTCGATAAGCTAAATACACACTGTCCTCAAACACTGATCACTATCCCTGAATCACTGTCCCCGAAAACTGAATCTGATATCCGCAGATAACTGATTTCTCAAACATTGACTGATGCCCGCAGGCCTGATGCCCAAACTCATAAACTGATACATGCATTTCCCTGTAGAGACGCACTCTAAAAGCACATAACAGATAAATGAGAGCCAAAACACCCCTATGTTGGGGTAAGGTTTCCCTGTCCTATTTTGTCAGGAGCTAGGGTTTCACTACGCACGCAACGGTTTCAAACAACCTATATCGGGTAAGCAACCTGTCCTAGCTTGGAATGGTCAATATGGATTCCGAATATGCACTAGGTCGAATGGTCAAAAGGGTGCCCCGGTAAAACTGGGGTTTGTGTTCCCATATTGGCAGAGCCCGTAACCAGTAAGCCTTATGGCACGCAGCCTCTGGCAAACCGCTCAGGAATAGCAGATAGCAAACACGGTGTCCTAGGCACACCAATGCAAATGCAATGCAAAGAAACACACAAGTGTAGTCAAAACCAGATATCATGAGTTCGAGTCAAGTTCTCTAAATCCCAGCAGAGTCGCCAGAAACTGTAGACGTCCCCGAACGCCCCGGGAGCAATGATGTCCCGTTCTGTTCATTTTGGGCTCACTACAGTTCAGGACTCAAATGTCACAGCTCTCAATCTGAACCAAAGAGTCCAAATCCGGCAAATCGTTTTGAGAAAACAGATTTTTGAAAGAAGTGCCAAACATGGACTGCTTTGCCAGATACAGAGTCGCCACCTAAATATTTTATTTTTGGAGAAATTTAGGAAACCCTGACTCGTTTGCCTAAGGCCACGTGTCCGTCATCACCAAAGTTGCCTCGTCTCAGGAACTTGGGTACGATTGGGGAAGGTCACTTCGTGAGCACCCCCGCTCGCCCGATCAAAGATCGGCCTCTACTAACCATGATATCTAGTTTTGAAAACATTGTGTGCTCTTATTCCGGTTATTAGCCTAGATTTACTATGTGATGCGCGCAGCATACAAGTATAGACTGGGTCGCCTGAATTGGAACAAAACATTTCATGTTTGTTTATTTGAAAAAATGGTTTGCTACTCGCAAGTAGGCTTAAAATGCAGATTTTGCCACCCTCGGGTGGGCTTAGAAAAGATGGTTTTGCCACTATCTAGTGGGCTTAAAACTCACAGTCGATGAATCATTCCAATTCAGATAATCCAACCTTTACCCACAGGCATTCAGGCAGATATATCACATAAGCAAATAGCCTCATGGTAAGCATGCTATCATGGCAGTCACTCACACACATGCAAGGATGCTAAAGCGTAAAACTTATCGAGTACTCCAAGCCAAAACAAAAGCTATGTTAGAAATCCATGCGTGATCCTAACTATACAGAAATGCGTAATGCAACACATGCAGGAATGCAGCTAAGATAGGCTCGGCTATTCTAAACATGGCATATGGAATGCTACGGCTAACAAGTATTCAACTTGGAATTGAAATACAATGCAGTGAGTTATGATGCGCCGAGCCTGGTGCATGCAAAACAGATGAATGAATGCAAACATGCTATCATACTGTATGCTAATTGAAATATGCCCTATTCTAACCATCATAAGCTGGTAAATAAAAGGGAGAAAAACGTGGGGTTGGAAGACATACATCGCATACACGCACACTTATTACAATTGCGCCCTCGCTCGGAGGGTCCGAATAAATAATATACAGTCCCAAATGAATAATTACAGTTCGAATAAATACAAAATCCTAATTAATTAACAAATTAATCTAGGAAAGCAGCAAATTAGCATGCAAGCTAGGGACTGCCTCACCTCTGCTCCGGATGATGAATGATGCATGTTCGGGTTGCCTTGCGCGAAAATCCATTGCGATGCCTCGATTAGCCTCTGTTTACAATTAAGCTCGGAATATTGCGCGAAGCCCCAAAAGATTGCCGGTTTCTGATTTGCTGCAACAGAGAGCAGGAAAGGGGCATGGCAATATATTTTCACATATGTATGCATGACTACTCTTCAGGGAGTGC
The DNA here is from genome assembly GCA_030407325.1 of Camellia japonica. Classification (NCBI taxonomy): domain Eukaryota; kingdom Viridiplantae; phylum Streptophyta; class Magnoliopsida; order Ericales; family Theaceae; genus Camellia; species Camellia japonica. The sequence continues at coordinate 22,286,102 of JAPPVO010000016.1, read as the reverse complement.
AGTCCTCGACC